>SRMA01025359.1:877455-1095711 GCA_007224835.1 Danionella cerebrum
TATATATATATATATATATATATATATATGTATTTTTTTTTATAAGTGAAATGCTCAATAAATAACCTCATAGAGTTATGCGAAAGTGTGCACTTATAAATGCACAAAAGCAGCAGAGAGAACAAAATGCTCTTGTTGATGCCCAAAGGGGGTTCCAATAACCAAGTTTCAGAGTCAGAGGCAGTGTGTATGATCACATTCAGACACTAAGATCATCGTCTTGATGTTGGATGCTGGTGGTAATGATGTGCATAACATCCCAGCCTCGGGTCTATCTGCATTTTTATTCGTTTGTCTGCTATCATGTTACACAGATGATTGATGGAACTTTTGAGCGGCTCTCTGCACTCTCTTCTAAAAACACCATCAATATCTGTAATATTGCAATACAGACATAATGAGAGCAAGTCATTTATAATAATCCTTCAGCACTTGACCTTTATGAAGAGACGATAGAAAAAGAAAAAGAGAGAGAGATGGAATATTTGGAATTTCAGTCTTAGCATCAAACTCCTACTGTGACGTACTTTGAAAGTAATTGTTTCAGTTAAACAATTATATACATATGCAATTCATCATTATATACATATTTGAATATAAATATCAATCATGAAAAGAAATGTGTATGATCTCATACGTGTTGCCGTAAAACAGGCTTAGACTGTTAAATTCTTCTTTTTGAAAGTAATACAAAGATATAAACAAAATGACTAATTTATGCTCCAATCTATTCTATGATTGTTGCATTTCTTTATTTTACTCATGTTCTTAATTTTACTTCGCTTTTTTTGGTGTATTTTTCTGCAGAGGCTAACCTTTATCTTCTATCTGAAGATTGAGAGTGGGTTGATTCAAACTCTATTATTTTACAAGATATCTAGTCTGGGGTATTACAAAAAGAGTGGAGGGAGAACAGTAAGATATAAAAGCAGAATAGAAAGGATGATGACCTTACTGAAATAAATAGAAGAGAAAAACTGACATACAGACTTGCTCACTCCTGCAGGTGTAGAGTATCTTTCATATAAAGAAAAGATAGATATAGAGAGACCTTTCAACAAAAGCACACAAGCAGAAAGACCTTGGCTCCCCTTGAGGAGTCCATAAAACCCCCGTCTCCAAGAAAATATTGGATGTGGCGCCATGTCTGGATGCATGGCCTCTCCGATAACAGGCTAGATTTCCTTCGTCACATCCACAGCAAGAAGGAAATGAAGGAAGGTGATAAAAACAAGTCTGGATGCTCCATCCCCTAGCGTTGATTTCCACTCAACATCTAGTAACACTATTAACTGCTGATGCAGAAGCAAACAAAGCCAGATAAAGGCATTAGTTCCACTTCCCTGTCACTGTTTCTCCACTTCTTAAAGATAAAGACATGATGCAGATAAAAGATTGATGCAGAACTGTGACTGTCAGCCAGGCATTCACAGAAACAATCATGATGGATTATATTTAACTTAATAGATCAATGACTAAACAAGAGGTTGAGCATGCATGGACTGACGCACATGAAGTCTGGCAGAACAAACATGCATATTTTATTGACTTTCAATTGCAAAGCACTCACTAACAGCCAGATTGGTTTCAATGCAGTGGAGTTGATCAGCTGAACCTAATGCGTCAAACTGTATGTCAAACTAAATCAATATTAGATTTTACAGGAAATCAGCATGCCAAAACTGAAAATGAGGGTGTGACGAAAGCTTTCATGTGTAATTGAAATGTATAGCAACGGGCAGAAAAAGTAGTTTCAGGAAGTGGTAACATATTGGTAAATTTGCACGGAACCATTGTTCATTTCCTGTTGACACAGGACTCTCACTCAACTACTCAACCTTTCCGCCCACTCTAGCTGCAAAAATTGGTCCAAGGTCCAAGACTTATCAGCAGTTCTCAGGGGTCACTCAGGTTCAGCTTCTCTTCTCTTCTCTTCTCTTCTCTTCTCTTCTCTTCTCTTCTCTTCTCTTCTCTTCTCTTCTCTTCTCTTCTCTTCTCTTCTCTTCTCTTCTCTTCTCTTCTCTTCTCTTCTCTTCTCTTCTCTTCTCTTCTCTTCTCTTCTCTTCTCTTCTCTTCATCTAATGTACTTTAAGCATGTGAATAAATATAGGATTGACCCTCAAGGATCAACTGAAATTTTAGCATAACATTTTCCCATGCTTCAATTAATGGCTTTGATTCCATGCAAACACTCCCCCTTTGGCCTGAGCTTGACCTTCCAAGATTAATTTCTTCTTCTTCTTGTCCAGCAGCAATCAATCCATCACTCTTAATGCAGTGCTAGCAACAAATCCGGCGTCAACCAAAAGCTGCTTTGAGAGTGCCAGAAACCAAGCTTTCTAATCAACTCTTAACTCCCTGATGAGATGACAACTGTTCTGAACTTTGCTGAACTCTGACTTTATGAGCCTGATATACATGTTTCCAATTTATATGTAGATGAAGGTGATGCAGGCAGCATTGTACACCAGTCAGTTTTCCATGCCCTATTTCATACTTGACTGAGGAACTCAAAAAAGGAGATTATAAGAGGAGGTCACAAAGGCTAAATATTAGAGACCTTGAGTGAAGGAAGCAAACAGCCACTTTAGCTAATTTATTTGCTGGTGTACTTCATGACTTTGTTTAGCATGTCCTTTAGAGAATGCTGCAGTGTAAAAGGTTGATCATGTGCATTGAGTAACTTATTGTTTCAGTCGATGTTAAATTCTGGAATTCAAATTACACATAGTATCTTACATTTGTACAAAAAGAATAGGATTAACAAAAAAATAAATAAAAATAAAAAAATAAGCAGCGCATTTTATTCAATCGTATTACATTTGTAGGTCTGTGTTTTCAAAAGCTTTGTCTGTATTTATTTGCCTAAGAACAGAAACTTAGTAAACATTATAAATTTGAAGTTGTATTACATACAGATTAAAGATTATGGTTTTATTGTGTCTGCAGCAATGCACTTTTTCCCTTGTAAACAGTTACATTTAACGTATAGACAATGGAAACAGAAGTGAAACACACCCTGGGTCACAATCTCTGTCGAGTTATGTACTTTATTTAGATCTTGTGGGTTTTTTTTTTGCATTTTTGTTCTTTAGATGCATGTTGATTCAGAAGGTGCGTGGGTAACAATGTTATGTTTCATTTTTCACATGTCATCATTGGACTTGTTTAACTGTTTTGAGTTCCTTCTCCGATAAACAATAAAAATAAAGACAGTGGATGTTATAATCAGATATTAACCATTCGACAATCCAAAAAATCTTTCCTCTTTGGTGCATGAGCAGGAGATTACCATTTCCCTGCAGGCAACCAAGTTGTGTCTTTTTAACATGTTCCTTGTTGTGGTTGTCGTTGCTTCTCCTAAACAGACCAAACAAGAACTATTTACATATATGGATGTAGAAATAAATGCTTAATGGGGAACTAAAGCCTAATCCTGAAGCCTAAAATATAAATCAGACTTCCACTACCCCTCCAGTCACCAGAGTCATTGTTTTTGACTGAGGGTCACAGGCAGTGTCTTTTGACATCAGCTAAATCATTAAGTCGGGTCCTATTGGCACATGAAGGTCAGATTGAAACATAAAGAGGTTATGTGACCTATTACTCAGGATACAGGGAGAAACTAAATCTGAAGTCAATTATCGAGATGCCATTTGGTAACACCAGTGTCGTTGGTGGGAAACACTGGGAGGTTAATGATATGACCCAACGGAAAAGGTCACTCATGGAACATAGTGGAGCACTCACCTGTCATTCAATCATGAATCAACCGTTCTGGTATTTTTTCACCAAAATGTATATGAAATGTGAAACATAAAACTGCCAGTGTTTTTAAATTAATGGCTGTGTTGATCTGTATTTTCAGAAATGTATTTTGATTTATTTTCGGAATCTCGCTGGACACCTGCGATGGACTGGCGACCTGTCCAGGGTGTACCCCCGCCTCTCACCCAATTTGCACTGGAGATAGGCACCAGCGGATCCTCGTGACCCCAAAAATGGGAATAAGCGGGTTGGAAAATGAATGAATGAATGAATCTCGCTGAATGAACGATGCATGTTCGCTGAGCAAGTGTACTGATTGCTCATCTGGGTTGAAGTAAAGATGAAGAGATGGTAAAAAAGCTGTGACAATGAAACTTTAAGTGCTAAAAATGAAAATTGATACCTTAATGAATAAAAAACGTGGAGAAGCATATGATAAGCATGAAGAAAAAGCATACGGAGGTCTGGCTCCGTAAATAAGGGTGCGCCGGACATGAATGTGCAGTTGCGCAGGGCGACATGGGTTTGAGTTCTGAGCTAATTATCATTTTCCAACCATCTCCCTCTCTCTACTCGCTTCTCTTCCTGTCACAATAAAAAAGGGGGAAAAAAGAATTTGGTGAAATTGCTTTAGAGATTGTGGATAAACAGTAAACAGGTTAATCAATAGTTACTTAAACTTTACTAAAAAAAAATTATTTTGTAAACAGTTTATTCACCTGAAATACCACACAGCAAAATGCTGCAGCCTTACTATAACCCAACAGCTATAAAAATACATCCTCTCTGTGAGATCTGTCTCCCCAGCAGCTTTCCAAGATTCCTTTGATCCACAACTCCCCAATCAAACAGCATCGAGACACTTTCAGACCATCCAGGAATCCACAATGAGTCTCTCTCGAGCCCAAGGCTGAGCATGCACAAGCTCGGTGTTAATCCAGAAAAGTGCTAGTCATAATTACTCTACCTTTCCATAAATAAAGAAATAAAAGCAAACCCAACATCAAAGTCATCCACCAAGGGAGGCAATCTTTGGGAAATGGAATTGTAATTTTGAAGGGATGGTGGAGGGGGTATTTTTAGTTCACTTTCAATTAAACACTCTTTATTCATTTAAAAAAAATAAAATAAAACACCTCCTGATTCGCTTGAGCATATATTTTTTTTTTAACTTAGAACAAAGAAACTTGAGGACATGCACAAAAGAAAGTGTGTCTTATGACTGACGGTTTTGTTACCAGTACTTTTAGCACAACCTAATTATGACCACAGTATTATTTACACATCTGAACACGTCTTAACTACAACATTGCTGAGGGGAGCATTATTGTAAAGAAAGCAACTTATAAACAGATGAAGAGATGGTTGAAAAAAACAACAGAATAATAATGATAACTTGAAGGAATAAATAAATTTAAACACAACAATAAGATGATAAAAAGTGATGGATGGACCATTTGGACATCAGTGATAAAAACAAAGCATGTTGAACTTTTTGAATGAAATGATTGAAATAAATCATGATATAAAAATTATTTGACCAGCACCTAGAGTTCAATGATATATTTATTAGATTGTACAATTTAAGAAGCAGATGGGCTCATTTACTGCAGGTGTTTGAGAGAATTTGTGAAATTGCAATGTTTTTAATGAGCATGTGAGAGTCTGTGATTAAAAAACTGCATGTGATTTCTGTTTACTTAGTAGCGATGTGTGATGCTAATGACTGCAGAGAAGTTGAATACAACGAGATTCTAACATGCTGGAAAAAGTAGAAATGAAGATCAAGGCTGTGGTGTGGAAAACAGCAGCTTTCAGAAGTCGAGTCAATGTTCTGATGAAAGGCAGACGATGCCTTTCACCTTTGATTTCCACACTGACTTCTGATATTTTTGGACTCCTAATTGACAGAAAAAAAACTATTTTGACCAGAGAGCCAGAAATGTTTTTGATTTGTTTTATTTATAGTTTAGGTACGGGAACACTCATTAGAAATAGAAACAAAAAAAAATCTGTTTTCTGTTACAATTGTAATATGCGTAATTGTTTTAATTAATTCATATGTTACACAAAACATTAAGCTTAATCCAATGAAATAAAAATCATAATGTTAATAATAATAAAAAAAGAATAAACAAATAAAACCAAAATTAAACAATTGGCCACAAAATATTATATGTACATAAATAGAGAGCCTGGGTGGTAGGAATTCGCCTCCCCCAAAAACATAGGTCACATGAGTGCCTTAAATCAACGATGACTACACTTGATCACGAGATTCCAATTTCTCTTACAGCCACCCATCAGCATCTCATCACTAGCCACATCGACTAGAACAAGTATAAACTAAACCTTAGAATTAGTTCTGTACTTTCCTGGACACAGAGAAGCTCCTTCTCCAAGTCTCTTTCGTCTTTTGTTTCTCCAGTACTTCTTCTGCCACAGTACCACTTATACTATATTCATACTGCTTGTTTTAACTTTGTTATGAGTATTAGTACTATAATTAAATACAACATCTTTTTTTGTGTCAACATATGCTATCACATAACTCAACAGTCCACCCTCCACCCCCTAAATTTTGCTCTCACATATTGGTTGCCTGAATTTGATATTTAAAGCTCAAACAGCCTTCCACCCCTGCTGAGGTTGGTGAGAGTTCAGACGACTGCCCAGTGTTTGGCCTGATAAATGAACACCCTTGGCATTTACTCTGGACTGGATCTCAGTCGAGAGTAATCCATGTTCTGGCGAGGCACTCTCTGCTCAGGGCGTGGAAGTGACCTAACATTTTTACTACATAGCAGGACTGAATACTGGAACGGCGGAAAGGGATTAGAGAACTGAGTATTGTGCACTTGGGTTAATAATGGCTGTCAAAATGCTAATGGAAGTCTTGCTGTCAGCACAAGTCAGACATACCCCACCCATTGGCAATCCATATCATCCATTTCTAACATAAACGGCAGCATGGACAATTACTAGAAATACTGTTTAAAGAGGTCATTAACTGGAAAAACTGTATTATTTGACATTTAAAAGCTGATCGAGCAATTCGGCTAATAAATGGGGAAATGGCAAAGTTCACATGTGAATATTGGAACTCCCCCATGCCATACACAGAGCATGTCTTTTACAGCATAAAGATGAGCTATAATAGCCATTCAGCTGAATGGGTGCCATTTCTGTTTCCATTACTTTGCAAGTATAAATAAAAAATACAATAGCTTTATAGATACATTTTATTGGTCAGCATGTACTAAATATTATTCTTGCAAATTTAAACTATACCCTTTAAAATATTGATAAAATCCACAAAAAACACTGAAGAATATAATTTATGATCTTAACAAAAAAAACCTTTCTTTTGCATTGATGTGTAAATACACACATGTGTAAATGATGCCCTAACCCATGCCCCTCCAGAAAAAAAAAACTAGTCAGTTTTTCAGCAGGAAGTTACATCATTTGAATCTTTAGAATGCCATGGGAGGAGCAAACTTTTAAATAAGTTTTAAATAAATCTTATTCCCTTTTTAGGGTCATGGGGGTCTGCCGGTGCCAATGCCCAGTGCACATTGGGCAAGAGGCAGGGGTACTTTCTGGACAGGTCGCCAGTCCAATGCAGGGCAACATTCATGCACACATTTACACCGAAGAGGAATCTAGATTATTTAGATTGGGATACACGGTGGAAACCCAGGCAAGCAAGGGAAGAACATGCAAACTCCTTCCTGGAAGGTCACTGGCGAACCTTGAACAGGCAACCTTCTAACTGGAAGGCCACAGTGCTACTGCCTGCAACTTATCATGAATTTGTTAATTCTTTTCTTAGTCCTGTTAGTTTCAGTCATGTTCT
Source organism: Danionella cerebrum (assembly GCA_007224835.1). NCBI lineage: Eukaryota > Metazoa > Chordata > Actinopteri > Cypriniformes > Danionidae > Danionella > Danionella cerebrum. Next base: position 885,083 of record SRMA01025359.1, read on the forward strand.
CTTTTGATAATAAATCTAATACAGCATTTGACACATAAGATAATAATATCTTATTATTATTTAATTTGTCACATAATAAACACAGATGTCACATAAGATTGAAAAATACCCATTTGGAATATATTACTATATAAGCTAAAGGACTCTGTTTTGCAATCAAGTAAAATAAATAAATACATTTTTCAAAGTTACTACAAGCAAATAGCATCCATTTGGTGGAATGGCTCATAAACATGTATAGAATGGCAAAACAAATATAGATATAGAGTACTATACATACCATATATAAACATAAGACATTTGTTTGATTAATAAGGAAAACAAAGCTAAATTAAACAAGGTAAAATATTAGCCTTTTCTTCAATCAGATCTGAACCACATTTCCAAGGAATACGGCCAGCAGGAAAATTTAAAACAGCTATGTGCTGCATCCAGCAAGTGTTTAACCGTATGACCTTTATCAAAAGTAATTTCCGACAAGAGACTTTATCACAGTCCTGACGGAGCCCCATGCATAATACAGTCTCAGCTAATGGCTTCCTTGAGTTATTTCTCTGCTGTATATTCTTATGATGAAGTCCATCCCATCAAAAACCAAACATAAAGTCAGCACCCGCCCGACCCAACAGTCCAATCATCTACTGTTTGTCCCGTCACATATTTGACAGTCTCAATGACAAACTACACCTCGTCATCCACGTGAATAACTGGCAGTGTATCAGAAGCACTGAAAGGTTAATTAAAATGGCATTAGGGGCCATAGGGGTCTATTAGAAATGTCATGACAGTTTGACTGGATTTTATTTAAGCGTAACTATAAAACTGACACAGATACAGCCACACATCTCACAAAATAAGCTTATATTACTGGTGATCAGACTGAGTCGTTTTAATATTAAAGGCTCACTGGCCTACAAAATTGGCCCCGGAATGAATAGAACATGTTCTGGCTCCTTTTACACAATTGAGTTTCATCTAGTGGAACGTACCGTTTGACAGTGCAACCCTCAGGTCTAGAGAAAGGGAAAAATTGATAACTGAAGAAATTAATTAAAAGTTCTCTGATAAGTGCAGAGGTGTTTTCTTTCATTGACCCCTTTGCTATACAATTATTGATGCTTCCGTAGAATAATGTTGGCTTTTATTGCTAAAGGTTGTGGATCCTTTACTTTTGTGAAATGTTTAGTTAAAAGATGTTAATGTTACAAAAAGAGTGTTGTTAAATATCCCAAACTTGCAGTTAACTAAAAATGGTATGAGTCAACTGACCCAGTTACAGTCTACTGGTTCTGACTGCAAAAGTTTGTCCTAAAATTGCTAAACATGCAGATGGACATTTATACAATGTGTCCCTAAGCACAAATGCATTCCCTATGCATCCTGATACATCCAGAAGCAGCAGCCTGTGAAATTAACCTCATCTAACTGAAGAAAAAAAAAGAATACATTTACCTTCATGTACGTCTTCATACTGCAGGTCATCAAGAAATTATTCCAGGAGACTCTTTTTTGGGAAAAAAAAAAAACACATTGAAGCATCATCGCATAAGGTGGAAGTCCATTTGGCTGAATGCACTTTTTGTCTTTGCTGCAATGACATAGATTTCCAAACATGGAATGCAATGTGTGATTGTTATGAACATTCATGGATTGTTTGTAATATCTGCCATAAGCCTGTGTTTGATCATTTAAGGGAATGTGTGTGGCAGAAACATACTGTAAACAAACCCAAACCCTTTCCTGTCAGACAGTGAATATTTCATTCCAGCACTCTGTGCTTATTACATTTCCATTTCCATAATCCCCTGAGAGGAACTCATTATCATGTTTTATTCATTGATGCACAACCCTTAAGCATTTAATAAAAATCATATTTTTCCCAGTAAACAGCTCTGGAAATGTAAAAATGATTTTGCCTTTTATTCTAATGCAGTTCTGAAGATTACGTTTATGTTCTTCACTGATATTTAAAAATAACAATAATATTACAGATTAAAGTGAGGAGATTCCATGAAGTACCCACAATCAAATGACACACATTGCACCCGTGTTTTCCTCAAACACCAACCTTGCTTCAGCAAACAATAATGACATGTCTACAGCAGATGCAAAGCTATTAAAATTGCTCCGAGTGCATACTTCTGTCTAACGGAGACGAGTCAATAAGGGAAGCACATACTGTATGTCTTATGCATATGGAGAGGATTACATTTGTTGTGTCTAGACTGAGCTGGAGCAAGCTGAGCAAATAACCACAGCAATCAACACTGTTAGGAATTCCCGCAGATATTAGCAGATATTTGTAAAATTCATGTATCACCAGATTCTACGCAGGATGCTAAAATGCTTTTCACAAAACAGGAAATTGTTCAGATCAGGTTGTGCATGCAACTTGTGTGCCCATTCACGAGTTCACCTCTTTGGCCTGCCTTGTAGTTGAGCATAGAGGGGTGGGTATGAACAAGGCAAGCTTTCTGGACAAGGAAAGGTAGGTCTGGCTTAAGTAATAGTGTGAATTCAATATTTGGTTGGGACTGCTGTGTCATGCCCTAATTGCTCCTCCCAAAACGTGTTAAATATTATGTTGTGACGCTAAATGACTCTGCTATTGTCTCTTGTGAAAGAATATTTACGTGCTTGAGCTCCATTTCCTTAACTATCTAGTACAAAACATCATAACGTCATGATTTCTTTACACATATGATTAATAATTAAACCAGTTAGAGAGAAAAAAAGCCAAAGCGCCGCTCACCTCTGGGACATGAGTTCTGTATTTAATAGCCAGGTGTTTTTGATGCATACCCACTACATCCATATAACTGGACATACATGGACTGAACAAAGTTGAACAAAAATCCAGTTCATAAACCGTTACAGACAAATACATAGATTCATCACTGACCTAAAGATTACTTTGATACCAAAACACACAGTTTGGATCTAAGTTTCCTTCAGTAAACATTGTATACTTAGTGGAGAGGAAGTGCATTGCAACACAATAAGTGTTCTGGAGTTTCAAGTTTAAACTGAGTTTTGAGTTTGGTGTGCTTTTGCATTTCGTAAATTTCAACCATTTTTTAAGAATTCTGGGATTTATTTTTCTATATAATAAGTCATGTGATTTTTAAAAATTCCAAATTGTACTTGTCATGTAGCAGCCAGAAACAAAGTTTTTTTTTTTTTTTTGCAAAGGTCTATCTCAAAGGTTAATGGTTCTAAATGGAGATCAACAGTAAAAATCTCAAATGTTACTTCTTCCCAACAGGAATGACCATCAACAATCAAGAACGATTTATGAATAATTACTTGGTGTCATGGCAATGCAATCAAAAAGGGTTTGTTATAATGGAAGTCATTTGGGTACAAACAATAAATGAGGGAGAAATAATTCAAATCTGGAGCTACACAAAAATTACAAATCCACCAAGAGTGTGATAAAAGGTAACATCTTAACAAGATCTTGGTAATTTAAGGGTATAATTCCTGCATTTAAAGAACAAAAAAAACATAGTTCCCTTTCAGTCGGTCCCGGAGACGTTAGTCGGGATTAGACCGACTGAATGGGAGCGAATCACCGTGAGAGCGACTGACGAACATATTAACGGGCAAATTAATTTGCAGGCGAAGGTGATTGATTAGCAATCAGCCGGGTATAAAGCCGGGCGTGCCTAAGCCTCAGTATGCAATTTTCCTTCGGAGCTGACTGAGTGAGACTCTCTCTCCTGAACTTTGACGCTCTTTTCTCTCGCTTGAAAGATCAGTAGGTTGCTTACCTCTCGGCAATACTTGGTGTTGACCTCTGCTAGCCCAGAATAGCACGCCACCAAAACGCCAGCACCTCGAAGATCTCTCAGGCAAGCCTGTCCAGTGTTTCAGCCGTTTTCTCATAAATCCTGTCCGTTTTTCACGACACGATGAGCAAAACGTGCATTACTCCTAACTGCGGTGGATTTATCTCGTCGAAAGACGGTCATGAGCGCTGTGTGGAGTGTTTGGGCTTCCAACACGCCTGCGCAGCGTTTGTGAGGCGAGAGTGTGTGCACTGCAACGCTCTGCCGGGCCGCACGCTGAGATACAGACGGTCTTTCTTCGAGGAAGAGGACGCCGGAGCTTCGGCTCTTGGCGCTCCTACGAACCGGAGTGAGCCGGCTGTTTTCTCCCCGGATGTTTTGGGTCGAACGGTGTCAGGTGACTCCTCGCACCACCCCCAAATGCCGAGCGTGCTCCCCGTCTGGTCCGCGAATGAGTCGGAGAGCGCTTCGGCGTTACCCGGCCCCTCGTGTGATCCTGATGACGATCTGCTATCCATCGCAGCATCGGAAGGGGCGCGATCTTCGAGTTCTTCCAGCTCAGCGCTGCCACCCTCCGGGGTCTCGGCCGAGCCGGAGCTCGATGCTCACGCGGTGCTCTCCAAAGCCGCGGCCGCAATTGGGCTTGAGGTGCCTACGCCCTCTAGCTCAGCGCCGTCGCGGCTGGATGACTGGTTCCTGGGTAAGCGCCGGGGCTCCGTCCCCCGCGCTCCTGCGGTCCCTTTCTTCCCGGAGGTGCACGAGGAGCTTACAAAATTCTGGCGGGCTCCCCTGTCTGCCAGGGCTTCTAGCTCCTCCCCCTTCACCGCTCTGGATGGTGCAGCAGCTAGGGGATACTCCTCGATTCCCCAGGTGGAGCAGGCTGTCGCGGTGCACCTGTGCCCCGGCAGTGCTGCCGCTTGGCGATCTCGTCCGAGTGTGCCCTCCAAAGCCGGAAAAGTTTCGTCTGCCCTGATGGCGAAAGCTTATTCGGCTGCGGGTCAAGCTGCTGCATCGCTGCATGCCATGGCGACCTTACAGGTCTTTCAGGCCAAGGTCCTCCGTGACATGCACCAGGGTGGTGGCGACCAACAGTCCATAATGGACTTACGTTCAGCCACTGATTTTGCGCTTCGTGCTACAAAATCAGCAGCGCTGAACATCGGTCGCACGATGGCCACACTTGTGGTACAGGAGCGCCATCTTTGGTTGGAGCAGGCCTCTATGCTTCCCGATGACCGAAACCGGTTTCTGGATGCACCTGTCTCCCAAGATGGCCTCTTTGGCATCGCCGTGGATGATTTTGCGTCAAAGGTCTCCACGATCAGGAAACAGGCGGAGGGTCTGGGTGAGCTCATGGTCCCGCGTCGGAAGCGGCGGGCTCCTGCCGCTTCTGTGCCGGACCCCTCTCCGCCTGTGCGACGCCAAAGAGAGCGACTCTCGTCACGGTCTCATCCTTCGACCTCTGGTCCGAGGAAGACCCCCACACGACGAAAGTCGCAGTCAACCTCAGAGGGTTCTCGACGGCAGACGAGGGCTTCCACGAAGAAGCGCCCCTGAGGTTGGCGACTCGGGAGGAAATGAGCTCGTCTTTGGGTCTGGTCATCGACCCAGCTCCCCCAGGGGGGGGGGAGTCCACCACACACTCCTCGCTGCCGTCCTCCGGGACGGCGGCACCTATTGTGTCAAAGATAGAACTCACTTCCTACCCGAGAATAGCGGTCTCGCATGCCCGACGGTCTGGGGTTCCTCTTCCTCGGTCTCCGACGAAGACCCCGACATGGGCCCGAGCCCCGCTGGCCATGGCAGAGAGCGCGGGGGCACACCACCCCTGCCCTCATCTGACCATCTCCCAGGGTCCTCCCCTGGTGATTCCGCCCACAAGTCCGCCTCCGGGCGGCCCCGCCATGGGGACCATCGGCACGTCCCGACCACGACCCCTGTCAGCTTACCTGGGAGCCTGGCGGAAGCTTCCCGGGGTCTCACAGTGGGTGGTCCGGACAATCCGGCAGGGCTACACGATTCAGTTCGTGTCCGCCCCCAGGTTTCGAGGTGTGTTTCACACTCCTGTTCCACGAACAGGCGCCTCACTCCTGCGAGAGGAGATCGATGCCCTTTTAACAAAAGGTGCGATCGAGCCGGTACCCCCAGCCGATATGGAACGAGGGTTTTACAGCCCATACTTCCTGGTCCCCAAGAAATCAGGCGGGCTGCGACCAATCTTGGATCTGAGGCGTCTAAACCGGCACCTGGCCAAGTACCGGTTCAAGATGCTGACGGTCCGCTGCATTCTACCGTGCATCCGTCCTGGAGATTGGTTCGCAACAATCGACCTGAAGGACGCGTACTTTCAGGTAGAAGTGGTACCGAGACACAGACCCTTTCTAAGGTTCTGTTTCGAGGGCCATGCTTACCAGTACAAGGTCCTACCCTTCGGTCTTGCCCTATCCCCTCGCACCTTTACGAAGGTTGTCAGGGCCGCGCTAGCCCCGCTCCGCCGGGCAGGCATTCGGATCCTGGATTACCTCGACGACTGGCTTCTCATAGCCTCGTCCAGAGACCAGTTGATCCGACACCAGGGCAAGGTGCTTTCGCACTTAAACCGTTTGGGTCTGAAGGTCAACTGGGAAAAGAGCCGCCTCACTCCGGTGAGGACCATCTCTTTTCTCGGGATGGAGCTGAACTCCGAGAGCATGCTGGCGCAACTATCGGTAGAACGCGCCAGGGCCTTGCTGACCGCCCTTTTCGTGGTGTCTTCTCGACCAGTGGTCAGACTGAAGTTATTTCAGAGGCTCCTGGGGCATATGGCAGCCGCAGCCCCAGTCATCCGACTCGGGCTCCTGCGTATGCGACCACTGCAGCTATGGCTTCTCTCACGAGTTCCGAGTTGGGCATGGCGTCGGGGAGCCTTACGTCTGCCTACGGCAGACGCGCTCCCTTACCTGAAGGTCTGGAAGACGGAGTGCTTTCTGAGGTCTGGGGTGCCTCTTTCGAGCCACCCCAACCGTGTGGTGGTCACCACCGATGCCTCCAAGACTGGTTGGGGCGCCGTGTGCGGTTCCCACCGAGAGTCCGGTGCCTGGACCGGAAGACGCTCTCGCTGGCACATAAACCGTCTCGAGCTAGTTGCAGTCATTCTAGCGCTACGGCGCTTCTGCCCGCTCCTTCGGGGGCGGCACGTGCTGGTCAGGACCGACAGCACTGCGGTAGTAGCGTACATCAACCGCCAGGGCGGTGTGCGCTCCCGTGCTCTGCACTACCTCGCCCAACGACTGCTCCTCTGGAGTCAGAGCAGACTTTTGTCGCTCAAAGCCTGTTATATCCCCGGAGAGTGCAACCGGATCGCGGATTCGCTGTCCAGGTTCCACCCCACGGCAGGAGAATGGCGACTCCATCCTCGGGCTGTTCAGCAGATATGGGACACCTTCGGCGAGGCACACATAGATCTGTTTGCCTCCCGCCAGAACACCCATTGCCGGCTTTTCTACTCCCTGTCCCTGGCTCCTCTCGGGACAGATGCGCTGGCACACTGCTGGCCCAGGAACAAACGCTTATATGCGTTTCCCCCAGTGAGCCTTCTAGCACAGTTACTGTGCAAGGTCAGGGAGGACGAGCACGAACTGCTTCTGATCGCCCCCTTTTGGCCGAACAGAGCGTGGTTCCCAGACCTCGTCGCGCTCGTGACAGCCCCCCCCTGGCCGATCCCTCTGAGTCCAGACCTCCTTACTCAGGGGGGGGGATACAGGCACCCGCGGCCAGACCTCTGGGCCCTACACGTATGGCATATCTGTCCGCGGTGGACCCCGAGCCTCTACCACCCTCCGTGGTGAGAACTTTGGACCACGCGCTAGCACCCTCTACTCGAGCATGCTACGCTGGTAAATGGGGTCGGTTCGTCGAGTGGTGCTCTTCCCGCCAGGAAGACCCCGGGTCGTGCCCCATCAGAGTCGTGTTGACCTTTCTCCAGGAGAGGTTCGATCGGGGGCTGTCCCCTTCGTCCCTCAAGGTCTACGCCGCCGCTATTTCTGCCTTTCACCTTCGGGTCGAAGGGAAATCAGTGGGCAGCCACGAACTGACGGTGAGATTTCTCAAGGGAGCTAGGCGTCTCAGGCCGCCTAGACCCCCCTCTGTTCCCTCTTGGGACCTCTCCGTCGCCCTGTCTGGGCTGCGGAAGTCTCCTTTTGAGCCGTTGCACTCTGCGGAGCTGCGCGTCCTCTCACTGAAGACCGCACTCCTGCTCGCTCTGGCCTCAATTAAGAGGGTGGGAGATCTCCAGGCACTGTCCGCCGACGAATCCTGCCTGGAATTCGGCCCTGGCGATTCTCTGGTTACCATCAGACCCAGGCCCGGATTCATCCCCAAGGTCCCATCCGTCCCCTTCCGGGACCAGGTGGTGACCCTGCAAGCTCTGCCCCGGGAGGAGGCAGAACCAGCCCAGGGTTCGTTATGTCCTGTGCGAGCTCTTCGGATCTACTTGGACAGAACCCGGGAGCTTCGCAGCTCCCAGCAGCTCTTCATATGTTTCGGAGGCCAGCGTAAGGGTTCCGCGGTCTCCAAGCAACGGCTTGCCCACTGGCTAGTGGAGGCCATTCGCCTTGCTTATGAGGTGTGTGAGGTTCCCTGCCCTCTCCATCTGAGGGCCCACTCCACTCGCGGCATCGCTGCCTCGTGGGCGTTGGCTAGAGGGGCCTCACTCTCCGACATATGTAGAGCTGCGGGCTGGTCTACACCTAATACATTCATCAGGTTCTACAACCTTGATGTAGGCTCTGTTCCCTCTGCGGTCCTGAGTGGTGGCAGTCACCCTTAGGGGACGGAGCAGGTGTAAGCTTGCAGTACTCTCCTCGTCATCAGGAGAAGTACACCTTTCTAAGAGCTCCCCCTTCGGGCGGCTCTCCCATCCTCCCCCCTTCGGCATCTGACTGAGCGGAGCAGTCAGCGCTGCCAGGTTCCGTGTGGTGGCTTTGCTCCGGCCTGGTCCCCGCAGAACTAGGGTACAGATCTGGGAGTCCCTCTCTGGCGCTCCCTTTCTATGTTCTCTATACAGCTCCCCCTTCAGGTGGCTAGTATGAACCCGTTCCGTTACTCCCCTTGTTTTTGGTGCGTAACGATGACTTCCGTCTCTGCCGATTTTCTCTTGCAGAACGATGACCCGCTGGTAGCCCTTCGGGCCTCGACGCGATCTCCGCCACTCCTCCCTGCGGGTCGAGGGGTGCCTCCTTCTGGTCGTCAGCATCAACCAAGTACAGCAGATGCTCTCAGTGTTGGACGACTTCCCCGTCAATGAGTGTTCCGGGCAGGGGCAGAAGGAGTTCCCCATTCAGGTACACGGCCTTGTTACTAACCCCTCTTTTGTGTTTAGTGCCGGCCTGTCTGGAAGGACTTCGGGCATGGCCCTTTACAGAGGCTCCCATTCAGTCGGTCTAATCCCGACTAACGTCTCCGGGACCGACTGAAAGGGAACGTCTAGGTTACTTGCGTAACCCCACGTTCCCTGAATAGGGAACGGAGACGTTACCCTTCGCCATGCCCTGGAAGTCATGGATCTGAGGTAAGCTGGGAGGTAAGTAGGTCCAGCTCCTCGGAAAATTCCATACTGAGGCTTAGGCACGCCCGGCTTTATACCCGGCTGATTGCTAATCAATCACCTTCGCCTGCAAATTAATTTGCCCGTTAATATGTTCGTCAGTCGCTCTCACGGTGATTCGCTCCCATTCAGTCGGTCTAATCCCGACTAACGTCTCCGTTCCCTATTCAGGGAACGTGGGGTTACGCAAGTAACCTAGACGTTATGATTAGAGCTGAGGTAGATAAAGAGATTTATGCAAATTCTGATTTGATATACTTTTACAGCAGTTTAATTTAGTGCATGTTAATAGCCACAACAAACAATACAAAAAGGTAGTGAATTTGCCTCCTTTGTGAGTTTTTGAAAAATTCAAAGATTTTTCCTAATATTTGTGTAACGGTAATATTTCTTACCTAAAATAATTCAACTTGATGAAACTTTTTTTCGTCAAAAAAAAAAATTGTCGCCCATCCGGGTTAAATACTGCATTAAGTTCAAATACATCTCTTAAGGATATGCTTAGTATACTTAATATGATCTGATAGTGTTATTTACATCATTTGCAAACAGTTATGCATACACAGTAAAATCAGAACCGATTGTTTTTGAGTGATGTTGGAACCATCAAAAATGTTAAAGTATGTTTTCAGTATCTCAATAATTGTTTTTGATTATCTGATTTCATTACTATTCTGATTATCATTCCTCTCTCAGAAAAAAAAGACAAGTTCCAAAATCTAAAACCCAAGTGTAAACACAGTGTAGGTGTGAGTACCAACAAAACTGTCAAATGGGATCAAACACATTTAGCACTGTGCTCTCACAGATGAGAAATAAATTGGTCAACACTGACCTGAGGGGAAGAGCTCCCATGATGCACTGCAGGTGTGATCACAGCGGGCTCATGGATTCAGAGGCTCCTAAGTCTCATCTGAAAGAACAGCTCTAATCTGTGAGAGATACAAGATGATGCCTCATGGGGAGACACAGAATGCGCAAAAATCTGTAGAGAAAAAAATTAGAGAAGAAGTCTTTATTTAACAAAGCAAAGTTTTTAAGAACATAAACAAATAAACAAATCTATATTGGTTGCTTTGATTTGCAGTGTGACGAAAGGAGGCGTGGAAAAGAGAAATCAACACGGAACGCGTCAAGAAAATTAAAATAAAACTACTTAAATCGTGTACATGATGCAGAGCTAGAGTGATTGACACTTTTCTGTGGAACGATAGATGCAATCTTATCAGATAAAGTAAAAAAAAATAGTTTCTCTTTAGGAAATTGTGTTATATGTTTACTCGTTTTCTAGGAGAGGAGATCCAGCACAAGAAACATGGGTGTGTGTGGTGACTCCCCCTGGTTCCAATCCAACGATCGGAAGGTGGATGAAAAATGCTCTAATGAACTAAGATCCAGAGAAATTCCTCTGGGATAGGATGTCCTGACTTTAAAAGAGTCTCATATGATCCGTCTCATGGTAAGAAGCCATGATAACCTTCAAATTGAATCATGTGGAAGATGTTTTAGCTCAAAGCAGATGATACCAGGACATGAGCCATTGTGTTCTTGCTAAATGCTCGAGATGTCATGTCAGCATCTTTAACACCTTAGCTGTGTATTCATTTATTATAACCATTCTATTGTGATCAACATTATCAGGTTTTGCAAATTAAAAAACAAAAAATAGTTATAACAATTAAAATACACAACATTGTCAGATGTGTTCTCTTGCTTGTACACTTAGCTGAATACGTGAAGATGTGAGATGTTCACATCCTTTCAATGGCTGGCCATGCATCAAGCATCAGACTGCATTAGAGAGAAAAAAAAAAAAAAGCCACTCTCGGGAGCTCAGGGAACTCCACCATGGAACTGTGAGAGAATATTGTTTGTTTTTGTTTCCTTTCTACTATTAAATATTCCACAGTTATCTGTCAACCTTCTCTTTACTGTGAGAGGATCTACTCATTAAAATCCTAACACTTAAATTAACTCTACTCAGAGTGTATTTGGCCATACTCTATAGAGAGTTGAACTGACTCTGAGAAAGAGTTATTTAATTATCTATTTTCTTCATTTTTCCCCCAAATCTCATTTAAATAACCATCTTCAAAGTGAATGTAACTCTATTTAGAGTGGGACCACATAGACTCTGAGAAGAGTTAATTGAACTCTGAGGATTTTACTGTGTACATCCAAGTCAATCACCGGCACCTGCAATGCAAAATGGTGGAAAAAGCATGTAAAGCATGTCACCACTGGATGCAGTAGAGATGACCAATCACACTTCATCAAGCAACAGGATGCTGGAGGTGGTGGTTGTGTGGTCTTCCAGAGACCTTAGCCCACTATGGCTTCAGTCCCAACATATATTGGACAGCTCCATTTTCTGAACTGTATCCTCAACTCAATAGAGCATTAATTAAAACAAATATTTCTAGGTCTTTGCGGGTAATCTGACCTTCTTAGAAGAGTTGAAACATGGGTGCAAATCATGTTCATATGCGAGTAATATGGGCAATATAATGGATTTATTTATAAAAACTACACTGTCAACATGTGCCACTTGTTTCAGGAAAACAAATTCTTTTGCATTTTTCACAGTTGTTTCTATGAATGAATGAATATATCCCTTCTTTCTGAACAGTAGGTATGCAGCACAGACAGAGTAATCTTTAAAGCCTGATGCTTCTCTTAAACCTTAGAGCAGTGAGTCATTACATCCAAGAAAAACAGTCCATTTTCTAGGTTCTCCATCTTCAACCTTTGACGACAAACTCTAAGAAGTGCATATGAGTCTCTCCTACTAATCACTCAGTCTGGATCACAATCACATGTGAATGTTCTGGTTTTAGAGACATTATACTAGTCACTAAGATCTATTGTAGATGCTAAATGTATGAAGGAATCAGGAACAGATGTGGGTTACTTTCTAAAAGGTTTCCATGGCAACAAGTGCAAAAGTACCATTGATTCACAGCAGATCTATTGAACAGAAAATGTCTATTGAACTCATCCAACCCACAAAGTGGTCTTTTATACAGTAGTGCATACAGAAATAAATCGCCTTTTGCTTTGCGATGGTGTGTCTCTAACAATAAGGTGCCAGATGACCTCCCACCAAACATTATGTAACAGGAAGTGTAGTCTAGCTTATATTCACATTGATTTGTTTCACCAAATTGACTCTTATTACAAATATGTTTTATTAATAAATTATTAATAAATTATTCCACAATGAATTCTATTTTCATTTTTATAAAAGTTAATTGAAAGATTTGACTGCTTTACGAAGAATAATTAACACGTCTAAATGTGACAAAAGTTTGTTGTAAGACTTTAAAGAGAAGTCAGCAGGCTATTTCTCTCAAGAACTGATTATACATGGCATGTATGCAAAGTCTGTAACACGTTGTGAAAAAAACACAGTTCATTGCAAAAATTTGAAATGAAAATATTGAGTATTTTTATAAATTGTCTGACAAATCAAACAGTGTTAAGACCCCAGAATAAACTACAACATCTTAAGGTTTAAAGAAGAATAAATATGTCCTTCACATTATGATGATTATGTCAGAACACAATGTTTTCAGTCTGAGGACCTCTAATTACCATTTCTGAGCACATAATCTTCATATTTTGGATCCAAGATTCAAAGAGTCAATATTTACTGTTAATATATCCTTACATCAAAGACATGTATGAACGAAGAACACAAACTGCTACACAAGCTTTCATATCCAGAGATCAATCCTCTAGCTTTTCAGTAAAGTAAATTTAACACATGTTCAGTATATACAAATATTAAGGATAAATTACAATAAGTTTTGTATAACACCCTTTTTAACTCATCAATTCAGCTCTAATTAAAATAACTTGTTTTGAAGCCTGGCCTGGTTGCCTCTTCACATCAGAGGGAAATGATTCACTGCTTCTAAAGTAAGCTATTGGTACATAGCTGGGTTCTGTACCTCCAATAACAGGACAACATTTTCTCAGGGTGGGGTGGAGGGGCGGTTCTCTTATATGGTGATATTAAAAAAATAGCAATTCTGATTGATTTTTACAAAAAAAAAAAAAAAAAAAAACCTTTTATTTTAATAAAATTGCATATCTTAAATTTGAACAAATATTTTATAGGAAATAAATGTTAGTTCATGAATTAAAATTGCTATTTTGGTTCATTTTGAGGAGAAGAGAGTTAGAGGGAGAGAGAGAGTGGGAGAGAGAGAGAGAGAGAGAGAGAGAGAGAGAGAGAGAGAGAGAGAGAGAGAGAAATTGGTGACCTCACCTTTTAAGCACCTTTAGAATGCTAAGTAATTTGATGGAACTGGGTTGAAAGGCAAGCATTCAGTTTATTACAGTGCATGATGCAGGGGTATGGATGCGAGGAGTGAAGAGCACTTGTGTTTGTTATAATGGAAGTGAAAACACTTGAGAATTAGGGGAGAAAAAAAGCGACTACAGGGAAAATATCTGTCAGTTATTTTGTGGTTTTGATTATATTTTAAAAAAAAGGAGAGATAAATAACAAATGATTAATTCTCAGTCCTTTAATTACTCAATATAAGACACAAATGTTATATAAAACAGTAATTATGGAATGTAAAAATTCCACTCCAGTTATGAAACACGTAAACTTATAAGAGTAATATGAGTAATGAGGAAAAGGTGCACATAAACATGAACCATGATTCAAACACTTTTAACATGTGGGTGACAAAACAAAACAATGGGTAAAGTCCGAGATCAAGACCTGATTGGTATGGATTCCTGAGCTACACTGGGGAAAATAAGTGTTTATTTTTATTTTTTTTTTAATTATTTATCCCTATATGGAGAGACCTGTAACTGAAAAAGAAGAACCCAAAACCTCAACACCATATGATTAGTCCTCCATGTACAGATGTCCATTGCATCACAAGGTGAAATTTACTCACCATTAACACTCACATATACTTTAATGTGTTTAATTCACCTGATGCATGTTTTTGAAGCAGACATTGCAGGGGCACATACTCTGCCACTATGCTACTCTCAAGTAATTGCTATAATAGAAAGCACAACCTACTATTTAAGGTTTTAGGGCTGTTTCTAGCCCCTTAGGGTTTTAGCATCCATAGATTTTCAGTTGCTTTCAGCTCTGAATAAATTCAGCTCAGGAAATTGCTCTGAATTGGATCAACCTAAGTCCTTGAAATGCTTCTAATGGGGCAGATCTTTAGTCGTCAGTAATTGACCCATCTTCAAAGCAAGGAAGATGTTTCCCAAAACCTCATAAAACATGGTCTCATGATGTTGGCATGATGCTTCACAATTCGGATGGTGCTCTTAAGATTTTATCCTCCCAAAACAGCAACTAGAATAGTATAGAATGTTAATACAAAAGAAGTTCTGATTTTGACTGATATCACACCAGGACCTTTTCCCATGCCCCCTCTAAATCCTCCAAATGGTCTTCAGATAGGTCTGGACATGTGCTGGTTGACCAGCTGTGTGCTTGGTGCATGGTTTTATTCCATGACAGTGTAGTGTGTTAGTAATGATGGACACTGTGGTGTCAGGTATCTCCAGGTTATTAAGCAGATCTTTCTTTGTATTCTTCAGTGCTGATCCCTCAACTCTCTCAGGATCATTGATTCTGCATGAAGCAAGATTCTAACATGGAGCTCCAGTGGGAGGGAGATCCTAAATGTTGTAATAATTCAGTCAATAGTTTTTGACTTCTCACCAAGCTGTTTGCTTTTGTGCTGTTGCCAATCCTAGTTTTGTACAGGTCTACAGTTATCTCCATGGTATTCTTACATCTCTTTGGGCATGCCCATAGGATCTTTATAAAGGTTTTCCTCTCAAGGAGGTGCATTAGTCTAAATGGAAGAGAAATCTTAGTTTTTACCATTGTTCTGTGGAATTTAGTGAAATGTATTTTAGAAGGGCTTTAAGGATTTAGATTAAAATATTTGGAACTGGACACAACATGCTACACCCTCCATAGCCAATGATGCTTTAGTTCACTCCTTTGTGTGCAGTGAAGCTAAAAAGTTATGGATAGTATGGTTGTTAAAAACTAGGGACTGCTTACTTGGAATTGGAATTCTTGCAGATTGGTAGGTGTCAATTATTAATTTGCCATAGAATTGAAACCCATCAAAATTGGGTGATTTAGTCTCTAACTGTAAACTTACATCATATTCTAAATTGTTAAAGTCATACTAGAGTAGAAGTTACTGAATTCACAGAACAATGGAAACAACTAAAATTGCTCTTTCATATTATATCCATAAATAAGAGTGTTATTAACAATAGAGTATACTGTAATAATGTGAAATTCGACTACCGTTTTCCTTTTATCTTAAAACAGAGAAGTCATCAAAGGCTCTGTGGATATCACAGAGTTTCTTACAACATCTCAGCTCTGTATAATTTGCATGAAGGCACAGTAAAACTGTTTAAAATGAAGACAAAGCTCTTAATAATACCTTTTTTGACTCAAAAGAACCTCAACGCACTCCTACAAAGTACAGGTTTTCACTACAAAAATAACCCTCCATCTTTATTTAAACCTGGAATGTGCCATTTTCTCATCAAAGTACGTCTGTTGATCACAGCAGAGAAGATCGGATTGCAGGTTTGCAGGCTCCACAACCTCATTAAAATACACAGCCATTAAAAGTGTATTCAACTTTAGTTACAATGTGCTGTTCAATGAGATTTGCGCTTGTCTGACATGACTTGATCTAAGCACGACTTTCTCTTTATCATCTCGTAATAGAATTATTCAAAACAGGCTGTCAGAGGCCATCAGATTCCCTGCCAGAAGTGTGACCAGTCAAAATCTAATGTTTTTTTTTCCCTCTCTCTCTCTCTGTATGTGTGGTTAATCTGACAGCACCTTCTGTGGTAACCCAATTAAAAGCCTTCTCGGTGTGTGTGGACTGTGGAAACATCAGATTAAAGCAGCGGATGTAATTCTGCTGTTTAATAAGCATGCAATAAGAGGGCTATGCATCACTTCAACGCGTCAACAGCATCACAGGAAGCAGCAAAAATACAAAGAGCTTTTTTGGATTAGATTGAACTAGCAAACAAGTCTTAATTCCACTCAGGGTCTCACAAGAGTTTTCGGACATGAAAACAGTGTACTGACAATTTAAGTCCCCTCAAATACAAAGATTGAACATCCCAACCATGAAAATATAGAGGCCACAAAGGTGGAAACTCGATTTTATGGATGAAATCATTCTCCTTGGAAATTAAAATACCCGAGTACAGATGAGATTGATCTTGAGATGATAAAAAAAATGTCCAGGTTTAACTGATGACAAATCTCTATGTTAAAACCCACTGGACAATCGATTGCCAACTATAATTTTGAACATCTTTAGGTAGCACAAATTTCAAGATAAATTTGAGATAATCCTAACCATAATTAAGGTTTACAGCTGTGTATCATTCTCAATGAGAAAATCATATTATACTATTAGAAAATACTGTGATCACGATGGACATCAATCAAGGTTTTCAAGTCCATTTGACTGATGAAAGAGCAGCCAGACAACTTCAGTTCATTGGTCATTTTCTTCAAATGGTACAATTTCTTAAATGGTCCAGATAACATGTATTTACAACTCAGACTGGAAATCTAATCTATGGGGGAGGTCATGCTTATCCTACAATGTCTATCAGCATCTTCTATACCTATGTCTGGATAAAGGACAACTCTGCAAAGAGCCCACAAATCTGACAGCATCCATCCTTAAGGGCATAATCTAAAACACGGTTTAATCCAGTCTATCTGAATTTACATTTCATTTGTACCTGGAATATTGTAAATGCTACTATGAAAGGATACAACATTGGAGCAATGATTTACCAAAGATTATCTTGTCCATACTTTTTTCCATGTCTTCTTGTCAGTAATATGGTCTGATTGCAGTCATGAGAGGCTTTCAGCTCCAACCATTATCTGACAGAATATGTCATGTTACAGGTAATGACTCGATCAGTCTTGCTCTTCTGCTTAAGTGCACTATTCAGACAGCATGAGCCCAGCTCTACCACTGATGACACCGGGCTAATCTAGTAGACACTAGATTAAAAAAGTTCATGAATTGATTTAGAGTTCATGAGCCCCTATGGAGACCCACATTAACACATAGAGAGCACCCATCTCACATCACTGTCGAGCTCAACCAAGTATTCCAAGTTCTCACAGGATCAGTAAAACCACAGTGGAAAGATGTCTACTTTTCTGGTGATTACCATTAAGATGTCTTCATATTTAATCACATCAAGGTAAAGGGAGTATTTTTGGAAATACAGATGAGTAAACAGCGGCCCGTGAAAGCTCGACACCGTTCAAGCCGGTAGCGGAGACCCGTGTGTACGGCGACAGCCGGTTCCAACCCGGAGGCGGGCGGCATGGTAGCGCAGTGGGTAGCAAGTATTAGAAGGTTAGAAGGTTATCGGTTCGAGGCTCACCGGTGACCTTCCTGAAAGGAGTTTGCATGTTCTCCCTGTGCTTGCGTGGGTTTCCTCCGGGTACTCCGGTTTCCCCCACAAACCCAAAAACATGTGGTTTGGTTAATTGACTAATCTAAATTCCCCTTAGTGCGAATGTGTGAGTGAATGTTGCCCTGCGATGGACTGGCGACCTGTCCAGGGTGTATCCCTGCCTCTCGCCCAATGTGTGCTGGAGATAGGCACCGGCAGACCCTCGTGACCCCGAAAGGGAAGAAGCGGGTATGAATGAATGAATGAATGAAGATGAGTAAACAACCCCCCTAATATGTATTCATTAAAATGTTATCTGATTAAATTGGTCTGTACCAATTTATTATTGGTATTAGAAATACAAAACACTTTGAACAATAAAATGCCTTGCCAATTGAGGTCTTTGGAGATATACATGAAAACTGTATGTGATTCAGTAAGCATTTTTTTTTTTTTATCAACAGTCAATGATTAATAAACAAAAAGCAAGTTAAAGCTTTGTAGATCTGAGTTGTAGATGTTTAGTGAAGCCAAACAAAATGTAGGCGACAACACAGCATAAAGGCCACTGAGCACTCCGGAACTATACAGGGATCGAGAGAGACCAAACACATACTTTCATTGCGTTAACAACACATACGCTGCAAATATTGAAACACAAAAAGTAGAAAATCATCCAATACTTGCAAATGCAGAAATACGCTGCAAATAGGGGAAAAAAATAATGCATCCAAAGGGATAGTGGTTGCAGCCATCAAATGTATGACAAACACAAAAAACAGGTGGTTCAATTAAAAAAAGAAACACATTTTTACTACTGGACCTTTAGCACTGACCCATTGACATGAAAGTAAACAGACTCTTCCTATTGATCTTCCATTTGAATCATTAAATTGTGGTCTGTTCTATTTGCTGAGCATTTCTCTATTTGCGAGTGTTACATGCTTTGCAGTACTGTTGTTTTTAATAGTTGTATGCAATGTAGTTGAAAGTGTTATTCTCTTTGTACGTGTTACTAGATTGAGGCATTTTAATAAGGGACTTACATTTGTATTGTGAAGCAAACAGTATCATGTAGTTTCAGTCATTTCTGTACACATGTATGTTCAAGGAACCTTTAAGGATCAAACAGAACCTTCTATGGTCTACATTGTGCACATGAAAGCATGCAAAATTGGTTGCCTGATTGCCACTGGGAATTAACAAACCACTGACCTACCAAGACCCACAGATTTTAGTTCCAGCCCTGCTTCAGTGCATATACCAGAAGCACCAATCATGACAAGATGACTTTAATTAGTGGGATCAGGTGTGTTTCATGAAGCTTGAAGATAAAGTGTTTAGGGCTGCAGCCATCCTTGTGCTAATGTTTGTCTTGTGGAGGAAGAGGAATCCCACTAATGATTTTAACACCGCAAAAAAAAAGGTGTGCCGTGGGGTTGAATCCAACAAAAAAACTTACTTGTATTGTGAATCTCTAAATACCTTTTAAATGAAAAAAATAAATAAATAAACCACTACATTTATGAGTACACAAGAATAACACAGAGCAGAAAAAAATTCCAGATTACTGAGCAGGTAGCTAATTTCAGCTATTCTTAATTTGCTACTTGTAATTATCTGCAAGAGATGTTTTCTACAGTAAATTACTCTGCACTCTTCAAATATAATTGCTGAACATTTCACACATTTTCTTTCATTTTTTAACAGAGCAAGTAAAGTGCACTTCAGCACATTCAGGGATGTTTGTTTTCTTCTTTTAAAACTGGTAAATAGCATTAGATTTAGCGGAATTGCAGGTGGCTAGTAAATGAAAAACGCATAGTGATTATACCACATGCTAAAGAGCCATTACAGTTTGGTGAATTCAGTGGGCAATGATCACCTAAGAGGCTTGAAGCCAACCTTCGGTGCTTGCCAAAGTCTACCAAAGATTCACCTTCTCGTGGAAGTGAACAGTTGGGCTCACAGATGGCAAAGCTTCCCATGCGTCCAACAGGACGATGGAGTCAGTTAGCATGAAATAACGACACCAGACCCCTGTCTTTCCCAGGGCCTTTTAAGTAATACTTACAGAAATCGCTTCTTGCATGACTGACCCAGTATCCCAAAAGTCTTTCCCCAGCACAAATAACCTCTGACTCAGTTGCTTTGCTGAGCTAAGCTAATATGTGGAACCTCATAGCCTTATGCATTTTTTCCTGTTATATTTCTGCCTAGAACTGCAGACGGGCAACTTCAGCCTGAAAATTTTCTCTATCATTAAAGGTACGATTATTTTGATTCTAATGACTGTAAAAATACAATAGAAATACAAAATAAGAATAGCAAACTGCGTCATGAATGGAATTAGAAACACAAAGTACTATAGCAGATTATCTGGGAGTGAAAATCCTTAGTTAAAATATGTGGAATCAGTGTGGCAGAGGATCAAGAACAGTCACAGGCACTGGTTTCCAGATTATTCCAAGAATATTTCAAACTCTTTTCAACTCATGACATGCTTTTTCCGGTATGGAACACTCCCACTGATTAAAATAGAAAGGCCCCAAATAGCATTTTTGTTGTTTATTTATTTACTGAAAAATTGCAGAAAAGTTAATTTATCCCCTCTACGTATAGTTTTCTCCATGTATCATTGCAGTGTGAAAGTTCGATACCGCTGAGTGCTTTATAAATAAACCTTACCTCTACTTGACATTGAAAAATAATTTACAAATAATTAACTGAACTCGTATCTTCCAAGCAACATAAAGTTTTAGGAATCATTTATGTTTATGACACAGATGCAGCAGTAAAACTCCTGCTCACTGAGGCAAACCTAAATAAATATGCATAGAATTCTTTGGTAATGTCTATTCGGGATGGGTCTATTGATTCTATCATGGCCGATTGTGTCTGAAATCTGTTATGGAGCTGTCAGATTGATGCATCGTTTACAGAGGACTGGCATCTGTATACAGTACTATATGTTAATTGAATTCATATGCCACAAGCCACACATACATCAAGATGACAGGAAGGATGTGATGGGGCTATGGCACCCTTATGCTCATGAGGATGACTTACTCTCACATTTACATTCAGACTTTAACTGATAGTCTTGGTTACATCAATGTTAAGTTGAAGACTATTGGCATTTTTTAACTCGGCTGAATCATTTTTCTATTTTCTATTTGTCTTATCGGCCTGAGTTACTTTTCTCATCACCAAATAACAAGATACGGCTTCCTCTCTTTTCTGGAGGGTAGAAAGTAAAGCTAAATTTAATTGATGTGGTCTGATGGACGGAAGATTAATACGTGATAATGTAATAAGATCAGTTTGTATCAGAGATCTGCAGGCGCATGATTCACTGAAGGAAACGTCAGTCACATGTTTCACACATATTTCTACCCGAATAACCACTCTAAAACCACTATATGTTGGTGCATGGTGTTTTTTACTTGTTATTTCTTGTCACTGTTTTGTAAGAAATTGAATAAATAGCTACAGATCTAAATTACAAACTTTTCAAGTAGCATTTTCAAAAATCTTCAAATCTAGCTTTATGGATAGATTGATGGGTGGATTTAATTTTTTTAATTCATTTTTTTGTTTTGGATTTATTGAGTATTGAAGTAATGACTGAAGAAAGAAAGGAGGGATGGAAGTAAGAGAGAGAAGTGGGAACACTATTAATTGGCCACCATGCTGCAGTCACTCTACCTTTAATCATTTCCACTCTCTCCAGTAAGCTTACATCCAGTTGACGATTTCAAAGGCATCCCAACTCCATCCCTTTGCCAAACTAGGCTCTCTGGGCTGAGGTCATTTCCTGGCTCTAGAGCCTCTTCTTGGATAGCTGGCACTTTTGCATGCTTGCCAAATATGCCTTGCTTCACCAGGTTAATAAACACTAAAGAAGACTAATAAAAGATTTAAGTGGATGTGTAAAAAAAGAAATTAAAAAGTGCAAGTAAGTAGGGAAAGATGCACGTAAGGAAGGCAAACACTTAGTATGGAAGAAAATAAAAGGCAGAAGTAGTTAGCATGTAGGCAAGGAAGGGAGTAAAGAAGTTATGAGGGAAAGAACAATCAAGGTCAGTAATGCAGACCTTCCAAAATAAGCAAATAAGCCCAATTTTCATAACAAAAAATAGTTAAACAAGATCAAACTTGAAATCAAATGCCAATAAAGACATTACTGACTCATTAACCAAACAAGGAGACTTAAAAAAAAAGGTCTCGTGCATCATCAGAACACAAAAACAATGATCAATGAACAAATGACACAAAAACACACTCAAAATTAATTTTACAATACAGAACACTATTTTAAACAACAAAATATAACGTTGAAATTAATCATAGTTGAATAACAACATATATTTAAATAAATAATCGACCAAATTAATGAACAAAATGGAATGGTTCAGCGGAACAAAAATTAAACGACAGTTTCTGGGGGACCCTTTTTGTGGATGGACACTGCTGTTTCAGCCAAACAGAGATTGTCTGCTCTCTATCTGTAAGTAAAAAACTCAAACAAAACAAAACGTAACATAAAGAAAGGGAGTCAGTAATGAAGAAAAAGTAAAAAGTTGGCATGTAAAAGATAAAGAAGAAAGACAAAGAACTAATTAAGAGCTTAAGGAATACAGTATAAAGGGGACGTAAGCAAAGAAGGTAAGAAGAGCAGGAATCTGCAAACACATTCTGAGATTGCCATCAAAAGTATGCATTATAATTGCTTTTGAATAGTTTCCTTTAAAAACCTCTTAAATAAATGCTACATGTAAACGATGCCTCAAAGTCTTCCGATAATAAACTTCAAGTTTACATGAGCATTTCTTTATAATCACAAAAAGTGAAACTGGCATTTAAAACAAGATCCATACATTCTGAAAAAGCCCTCAAACTAGAACAAGAATAAACTCAACATCTCTTTTCAAAACTCTTGTTAAAAACATGCTCTGCTGTGATTAAAAAAAAAAAAAAAAAAAAACATTGTAGCTGAAGTTTCCAAACCTTTCCACAACACCTTCATCTTCTGCTTTCAGCCAAACACTGCAGCATTAGCATGAGTATAAAAAGCAGCAGAGCGCTTTGATTCAGAGCGGACATACTGCAGCGAACAAGATGTGACTTTCCCACTCTTTCTCTGTGCAACTTTTCTCCTTTTTTCTACAGCAGTAATGATGGTGCAGCTTCTGAGGCAGAACGGGCCAGTTGCAGATTTTGAAATTGTTTCGCATTTTAAAGATGAAGATTTTTAACTTTAAATATGTAATTATGCGTGTCCATAACAGCATATTGAATCAGGTCAAAGAGCTGGCATTATAGCAATTACAAAGTTAATGACCCTGTTAGAAGTAATCAGAAAATAGATTTAGATTTTGACAAAGATACACTTCTGACATAATTATTAAATATTGAGTGGCATATTTTAAAACCACAGTGCAACTCGAATGTTCCAGTACAAATCAGTTGAAATCAGTGTTCACATTTATTCAATTGTATCCATGCCTCTTAAATGATTTAAACACTGCTTTGAAAGACAGGGAAGAATCAGCTTTATTGGGTCCATTGTTATTTCACAAATAGAAAGGAATAGTTTTTGTCTATCTGAGAGAAAGTTTGTCAGAGATCATCTTGGGTCAAGTTAACGTTTGTTTAAAATGTTATAAAATCTCCACACTTTATATTTCTTTTTGTTAACATTTTAAGTTGTGGTTGGGTCAGGTGTTTCTCGTTTTCACCATGTCAGTACTACATAGACTCTTTGTAGGGGTCAGATAAGTTGGCTGACCAATCAAGCACAGTAACACCATGGTCCCTGCCCAAGCGTTGTTATCTTTGGCACTGTGGAAAGTGTCAAGCCTTGCTGGAAATGAAATAAGCGTCAGTATAAAGCTTGTCAATACCTTTAAATGTCCTAGTAGAAGACATGGCATGGAAACATCATGCTACACTGCAAACAACATGGAAGTACTTCCTCTCCACTCAAGACTCTGCAACGTCGATTACCAAATAAAATGTTTTCCCCATCTGAAAAGAGGATTTAGGAGTCTAGTTCTTGTTCTCCACAGCCAAGGTGAGACACGTCTGATAGTGTTTCTAGTCCAGGAATTAAACTAATAATATTTACTAATATTTAATCTGAATTTAATTTAAATGTTATTTATTTATTTTTTTGTAATAATCAACTCAAGGCTGCAACTCTCCCTTTTGTTGGTACACTTTTCTACCCCAACTTTATATAAATATTATTTTATTATATGGCTTACCCTCCCTGTGTTGGGTGGCGATGAATGTTCTTTACTTATGTAAAGTCAGCACATTTAGGTCACTAACTGACCCAATCTGAGAGACTGACCCAATCTAAGCAAACCTTAGCAGATAAAATATTTTAGCTTTCACTATCTCTAAGCCAAAATCACTAAAACTTGTGATTAACATGAAATTAAAACTTGAAATATTTCCCCAGAAGACATAATGAATCGCTTTAACTTTGAAATGAGTTGAACTAACTGTGCCAATTATGCCAACAAATCCTTTACACTATAAATTCATTTTATTGCTACAGCTACCATTAAAAAATGAAGTTTCTGATTGGCCAAAACAGATGCACACAGATGCCATACGATGGAAATGTACAAACACCACCACACCAGGAATCAAAACATCGAAGCTACCAGAGGAGGAAAAAATGCTTATCTTGAAGTTTTGACTCTGCTGCATAAGTAATTTATTTCTGAATCCTGCAAAAAGTTATCAGCAGACTGGAGGATAAAAGGAAAAGATGAAGGGTGATTTTACTACTGGGGTCTCCTGTGGCCTGACATTCCAAACAAGCTTTTATCAGTGAGACTGGAGGTGATACTGTTCCCAGAACAGTGTTTTATGCATGGATTCTGGCCTGCTGTGCTGAAGACATACAGCGGGGAATCCAATTGTATTCTTTCCCCTGGGCATATTGTGAGCGAGATACCACACACTTCAAATATTGATCACTGGCGAGCACAGAAGCTCTACCAAGCACTCAACGCTAATATAAGTGTGCAATATGAAAAATAAACATGTAGAATGTTTGAGGAGTGCTGATGTGGAGCTCAAAAGGAGTGCTGATTTGGCTTTCTGTGGGAATCACACTGACAAAACTGTAAACCAAGTAAGGTGAATCTGAACAAGCAAGGGATACATTGGTTAGTATAACAGGTGTACAAGGAAAAAAAGACTGCATTTTGTAGCATTGAGAGGCATTCATTTTATTTATTTATTTTCATTTTTTTTCCTCTCTCTGCAAACTTTTTAAATAGGACATCATTTTTTATCTTGTTAATTGTTTAAACGTCATCTAAATCACTTCCAGTCACGCTGTGCCTTTTCATCCCACCTCTCCCTGCTTTATAATAAAATATTATAATAAAAACAAATGTTACTTCTGCATTCAAAGATGTGGCTGGATCACAAACGTTTAGTGCAGATTTGACTTTCTAAATCAAACTCTTTGCATTTTACTTTCTTTAGACATGAGCCACATTTTAAAAGTGTGATTTTCATCTGAAATAACCTTGGAACACCTTTTTTTTCATTTAAATATTCAGCAAAAGATCATGTGATATGTTAACCACGAAATGATATGACTAACCACAGTTTATTACAGAAGGCATTGATGAAGGATTTTTAAGTAGTTGAACCCTTTTTTATTTTTTCTGCAGTGGATGTTCAGCCATCCTTTCAATTGTGAATACATATAGAACGTATAATGCATGTTACGATTTAAAATACACATAAAATAATGTTTAGAAAAAGTAATACCCATATCAATAAATGTCAATAATTATAAAAATATAATAAAATAAAAATTAACCATTTTACTAAATAAATTATTCAAGATAGATTGCAAAACTTTTTTTGTGCTAAGAGAGATGAATACAAATAAAAAATTTAATTTCAAAATTTTTTCAAAAACCTTTGTCACTCTCCATCTTTTTGTCAGTTAAAAGAATCAGAGCCTCCAAAAAAAATCTAAATGCATGAACATATGAAGAAATCTCTGACTTTTCTCAACACTGCAACCCACACAATGAACCAGCTCTTTGAAAGAGGGTACTTTGGGCAGAGAGAGTCCACATCAGCGCCCTGAGTTCATGCTTTAGCTCACTTAAAATCCCCCACAACCACCAGTAGAAAAGCTAGGGGTCTGAAAAGTGGCTAGACCTTTAACAACTTTGCACATTGAAAACCCCATTACCATAAATGTACACTGTCTCAAAAATAAAATTATTATGCCTCAAGGATTTCAAAATTCTGATCAAATGATAGAAAACCAAAAGTTATAAGACCCAGCATAAACTTCTAATTAGACTGGAGTCAGAGTACAACTGTGAACCTTCACATGTATCCTCTAAATATCCCTTAAAACCCTGCTCTGATTGGCTACTTAACATATCAGTCGCCTTTCTCTAGATCTTGCTCATAACGACCTCCAAATTGGCAGATTTTTTTTCTACCAAGTTCATGAAAGTCCAGCCTACTGAGTGTGCCTATCAAAGTCCCCTCTTAACAGCTTGCCCCATACATTTGTATTGCTGCATTTATGACTCAAATTGAGACAGAACTCTCCCCATACAGCAGAACTTCATAGAGTGCCCTGCTGCCTCAGCCCGCCTGTCCTTATGCAATGGCAATTACGGTATCTATTCTGAGAGATGTGACACATGCTCAAGAAATGTGGCTGGTATAATGAGCAGCACTCCTAATGCATAGCCTGCCTCTGAAAAACTTTGCGTTTCCACATGCAGCAAGTGAATGTATGATTAAAAGAAGATAATTAATGCTGCAGCTTCGATGCGACAAAATTTAATATATGGAACACCTTTTTCACCATATATGCATGAAAAAAAAAACTAAATATTAATCATGTAAATCTAAGCCTCATGTTTTAGTCAGGATATTTCATGCATGTTTTGTAACTCTGTAATTCTCTATTCCGTTTTGTGAGCTGAAACTGACCAATCAGATTCATTGCTAGTACAGCTCGCCGAAAAGAACCTGTGTTTTCAGTCAATTATAATGTAATAGGCATTAACACCATTTTAAAGAGCTGCTCAGTGTTTATGTTGAATTCTGACAGACAGGTGAGGATTGGTTAGCAGGGGAAGTGGCGAAAGCATGACTGTGGGAGGAACAGGGGTTTTGCAAAGGTAAAAAAATATGAGTTGATTCACGTTTCTATATTGCATTTAGAAAGTTACTGATGGTGCTAGTACAGAAGGTGCCATTGTTTATCATTAATGCTTTAAAAATTGGATAATATGGCACCTTTAAAGACATTAAATCATACTAACCTTGTAGCACAGACTTAAGAGGCCGGACACTTTTGCAAACATATTGACATGAAAGGTTCACAAAGTCACAGCAACATTTTCACTTGAGGGTTCATTATTTAAATACTAGATTTTGTATTGGATTTAGACCACTGGAATCATTTCACTGGAATGATTTCAGCTTTATCTTGAGCTACACATACTGCTAAAAGTGACTAAATGGAACCCTTGTGGTCATACAAAGATGGTCAACAATATCCAAGTCCCTTTTAATGAGGCTCAGTTGCTCTCAAGAAGCTCAAAGATTTGGCCAAATTGTGATATATTGGACCAGAAAACAAATGAGCAAACAGTCCCCGCCATCCCATTTGGTGATTCTGTGTGCATTGAGTAGCTTTTTTGGCAAAGTGAATGCTGGCTGTCTAAAGTTACCAATCTTTTTTTGCTTGCATCAGATGTTTTCACAAAGTCTGAATAATTCTATTGTACTTTTTGTATCTTACCGAAGCCAGTTTCATATGTGGTTTTTGATCAGTTACAGAGAAATGTGCAAACGTTGTGCAAAAGAACAAATGCTTGGGAGAGGGGAAGTGTTAATCGTTATTTTTGATCAATGAACAAAATGCAGTGAGTGAACAAATTAGAAATCTAAATCAAATCAATACAAGTTTTTGAAGGATCTCAGCTTATAGGTTGTTCGAAACATCTTAGAGAACTATCCAACTAACTTTTATAGAGGCTTTCCCACTTCCTCCTTTCTCTTCATGTAATCCCAGACAGACTCGATATTGTTGAGATCAGAGCTCTGTGGGGCCAGTCCATCATGTCCTGTCTGTCTTGTTCTTCTTCATGCAGAAGATTATTGTCAATGTCTTTGGTTTTATGTTTAAGATCATTGTCCTGGTGCAGAATAAACTTGAGCCCAATCATACCAATGTCCTTATGGTATTCCGCAAAGGAAAAGTCTGAATTTCTAAGATTTGAAGACACGATACATTCTGACCAAATTCCCAAAGGAAGCTCCACCATGCTTCTCTGTTACCTTCCAACATTCATTACATACGATTTCCAGCCCTTCAAAAAATGTTTCTGAAATGCTTCGCATTTTGACTGTATTGCATTGTTTTCTGTAACCCAGTTCCTGTATTTTTGTGCATATTGGCCTTGTTTCCTTGTTTGGTGATGACCTTTAGCCGCAACTCTTCCATGAAAAGTAAAGGCCCCTACACACCAATCCGAATTGGGATTCGGACAAATCTACAGAAGGCTGCAGACGACTCTTCACCTGGGTAGAGAAAATGTTGATGCGATGATGCTCCATACCTGAAGATGGCGTTTGCAATACAACAGATGCACTCCAAGCCACACAGGGAAACAGGAAAGAAGATGACGATGACAGAAAATAAATAAAAGAACACCTAGAAAAAAATACTGTTGGTGGCTGGATCTGATGGATCCGATTTGGCAGTGAGAAACTCTTTTACTTTGGCACTACTTGTTCGGTCAGATGTGAGAAGGCCCATTTGGTGCCCGTGGTTTGTCAATTCAGACATTCAGATTGTTTGTAGAGACCTTAAATCTGACTTCCCCTGAAATTAAAACACCTAAAATGGGTATTAGCGTCGTCATTCAACTCTCCCGCTGATGGAGCTCAACTGTTTTTATTGTTTTCAGAAGACATCCATTAAAACCAGCTGTAGACATATTCAATTTTTTTTTTAATTAATTCAAAAGAGACTATTGAACTAACTACGTTCAGCCCATCCTTCTGGTACTCACTAGTTAACCTTCCAACCAGTGCATAAATCACAACAGTAAATCATTGCAACCCTTCCAGACTCATAACAAATGAAATCCCTTTTCTTTTCATCGAATTCAGCAAGTAATTTAGCACAGACTTACTCTCCTAAATGTCACAAATCATGTGATTGTCTGATTAGAAATGCATGCAGTTGAACAGCTGCATGGTGAGAATGCACACGCCTCAAACTCATTCAGCAGATTTTCTACTCCACGGGAAGAACATCCATCAGTGACTTCCCATTGACTCAAACTGTCCACCCCATGCAGATGTTCTCATTAACCGGTTTTTAGACAGTGGTCATCTCAAGTGCATCTGTCTCCAAGCCTGGCAATCTGGCAGGACATGCAGCACGTCTTCTTTTTCCATTTCCGAATGCTTTACAGGAATACTAAGGATATGCTTTTGCAGCATACGTTTTATTTATGAATCAACTACTTTTGATTTATAATTCCATTTTTTGTTGGTTCTAAAACGGAAGTTTGTAATCTCCTATATAAGACTAAGGAGTGTGAGAAACAAGCGGTTAAGTAACATCAATCTTGGTCGCCTCTTACTTTCCAACCTTTTTCCCCCTCTCTCCCCCTCCATTTTTATTTCTCTTGCCGGGCTGTGTTTTTCTAGCTGAGTCATGTCTGCATGTTTTAAGTTAAATAATGGCCACGTTTCTGTTGAATCATTTCTTGCTTCAAAGTAAATAAATAAAGACATAAATAAATACACCCTTCACCTCAATTTTGTGTGTTCATTTGAAGTGAAGGGGGTCCCAAATTTCTTTTTAATTAAGGGGAAGGGATGAAATGAAGGAGTGTGTAGCCCTTCAAAAGCTCTTTTTGTTGTAAGCAATAGCAACAGTGTGTTCAGCTGTTCCAAAAGATTTAAACCCTGTTATTCCGGGTGTCTTGTCAGATGGATGTACAATAAAGAAAGAGACACATGTTCAATTTAGCTCAGATCAATGTTAAGTTAATTGTCTCCATAATCTTGTACATCAGCAATGTTCTAATCAACACGTAACATGCTGCTTCAAGGAATGAGTGATGCGAAAAAGAGGAAAAATGCTTAAAAAATGGTTTCCTGTGGCATCCAGACTCAATAGTAAAAAGAAATTTGGTGGAGGGAAATGAAAGAGAGGAGTTGAATCCCATGGTGAGATCATCAGAAGAGCTGTTTAACATTCAGGATTCTTGATGACGGAGTAGAGGCCTCCGTGTCTCATTAAGTGAATTGCTTGTGGTATATTTACTAGATTCAAATGATCGCTATTGCATGAATGATTAAAAACATTCTATTATCCACGTGGGGTAAAATACTCAAGGGAATACAAGAAGTATGTATTTTTTTTTATTTGCACATCATAGATTCTCAAAACATTTCAACTGGCTTTGAATCAAAATTGCTGTTTGCTTGTGGGGGGCCTGAAATGAACAATAATAACTCTGCAGTGCCTTTATTCATTAGACTGGTAAGTAATTATAGAGAGGGATAAACAGTGTGTTCAATTATAAGAAGACAAAAACAAAATCAAGTATGCCTTTTAAATGATCAAATACGCAGTGATTCTACAGTTGATTTCAAACAAGTGACAAAATATACTTTTTAAAACAAATTTATGAAGAAACCATCTTCTTCATCATTAGCTCGGAATGTTAACTTTTGTATATTATTTGAAAACTGCTCTCACATATCGGAGTTCAATTTCTACCCCTTATTCAGAAAAATAGTTATAATCCTATTTTTGACATGTTGAAATGGAAGTGTAGACAAAGGGGTGTGACAAATGAAGAGTTAAGGAGCACACAAGCCTTGGTCCACTCTCATCCCCTGCTTTTCAAACTTTACAGTGCTGGTGTTTACCTTCCCCTGCCTCTCCCCCTTCCTGCCTTTCTATGTTGCTCTCTTCTGTGCATCTAGATGAGTCATGTCTGCATGTCTAAGTTAAATAAATCTGTGTTTCTCTTGTATCCTCTCCCTTTTGTAAGTAGCCTTGTCACATGCCCTGTTACATGCAGTGTTATTAGACCCCTCTGGCTACAAATATAGACATGCAAGTTTGAGAAAAAAAAAAAAAAAAACAAACAAAAAAAAACAGAGAAATGGGTATACTTTAGTTAGGGTATCTCAGAAAGAGTTTTTTCTCAATGTCAATCAGAGGGCAGTGTAGAGCAGGTTAAAAAAGCCAATGCAACCAAGCACATATAGAAATAATACAGGAAAAACATTGCAGGAGGGGGTAGGGTCAGGGAAAGTGGTGGGACCGCTGCAGTCAACAGCCGACATTTTCCTGCTGCCAGTAACGGCGATGTACTCATGGCCCGTTCAGATTTTGAGAGCTCATGTGATGTGAAGCGGTGTCCCATTTTTTTAATTAAGAGAAAGGAAAATGATGAAGCCCTCTGTTGCTAGGGAATGGTCAAAGTTCAAATAGGGCTAGGTTAATCAATGCTATGGGGTTCATGAGTCAAATTAAGAAACTTATCTCAAATAGTAGCTATTAAACCCAAAATTATTTCACATTTAATAACTTGCTTCTGTGCATTTATTTAAAAAGCCTTTAGTTGTATGTTTTATTGCTTTGTATTTTAAATGCTACATGTTGTTAATTTACTCTCTTTTCTTTTTATTGTCTGTTTTAAGAATTGTTTAGAATTTAAGAATTCATTTCTAACTCATGTATATTAGACAATATTTAAAAAAAAAAAAAGTCCCTTTCATCCCCAGTTTAGTGGTTTGGTGTTATGGGTCAGTATTATATACAGTATACATGCCCCCTACTATATTTTGTCTCCTGAACAGATGGTATGAACAAATCCAAGGCTGATTTAATGTCTGTAACGTGTGAAACAGCAAATCCAGTAGACCCTGACATTGTTGTGATGTGGTTTTATGCTGTTGTTGTGCCTCGTTGTCTTAAGGAACTGACAATCATTAGAGGTTTAAGCATCTGTGTTGTTTGTGCTCTCCTCTTCACTGGACTTGTTCTCATTTTGAGGCACATATTCAGAATCCTTCTCAAACATGTTTTATTTCTGCAGCTGAATGGTATTGAAAATGGAAATGAGCTTTATTTGCAGACACCACGCCTTAAAATTAAGGACGAAGGGAAGAAAAACTGTTTCCTGTTCACAAGGTGTGTAGGGGAGGGTTCATGAGTTGCTAATTGAAATAAATACGATTTTAGGAGAGATAAAAAAACAGCAAACATTTAATGGGTATAAAAAATATGACAAACTCAACAGTTTCACTTGATTTAAAGCCTTTAACATTCTGAAGCTTTCTTTTGGGTTAAGTTGTATTTGCGCTCACCCTGAAGCTACATTTTTAATGTAAACAGTTCCATTTGTTGTTATTGAAAACTTGTCACATCTGTTTAGAGAACAATTTCTAAATGAAATGTTTGCATAACATTTTTTGACTTGTGCACAGAATTTTTCTTAAAATAAAACCAGCTTTTTAAACTTCAACCTCTGTTATGAGAAACTTGCAAATTTCTACATTTGGGTGTGAATATGTACTACAATGTCAAAGCTTAGTAAGTGAAAGAAGCCTAGATTCTGAGCACAAGTCAGACAACTGGAAGGAGGCATGCCACTTGTTTTCCTTGTAAAAATGTAATTGAGTTTTAAGGGTGTTAAAGAAGGTGAACTATAACACAAATTTGTTTTTAGCTTAACATGACATTCTGGGGGGCAGCACATCATTTGAAATAAGTGAAAAGTGCTAAGTAACATTAAAACTCTTGATATACAAGTTGCAGGTATTATACTATTTTTTTTCTTTCTAAAGCAGGGTGAATTGGCAAATTTTCTTGATTTTAGACAAAGGAAATCCTTTTTAAATCTAGTTCAAATCTCATGTTGAGATTTTATACATCTGCAAAAATCAAAGATAATGGCAAGCAATGTCTCAAGCAGCTTATAGTACAATAGAAACACCAGTATGGTGTTATTGAAAATATTAAATCTAACCTATTATAGAAGACCCTGGAAGCAAGGTTTAAGAAGATACACCAGAACACGTGGCTTTATTTTGCTTTAAACAATAAAGATACTAACAGCTGACAAAACTACATTGAGAGAGAAAGAGCCAAGTGGAAAAAGTTCATGGCAGAAAAGATAAAGAAAGTCTTTCAGCAACCTCATTGAAATAGTAAGTACACTCCTAGTTGTGATGTGACTTCCTGTTTGTGATATAACTTCTTGTTCTGTATCAGATCAATAGAATTTAAAAATTAAATCCTATTTAAATCCTAATCCCTGCAAATTAACACTAATATCTCCAATTTAACAGCCATTGTAATGTTCACAGAAACACTTCTTGTTAGATATATTTGGTACTTTATAACATTTAATGTGTGCTCTACAGAGCACTTCCAGAATAGCTCCTCATTGAAGATAGTATTTTAGAAATAAGAGATTCAACTAATGGACGGTGAGATTTTAAATTCAAACAAGCATCCCCTAAATTAACTCAGAAATCTTTCTCTCATTAATTTAATTAGCACACATACCGACCATGTTTTGCATCATGCAGCTGAGCGTGCAAAAATAAAAGGTGGGTGGTTTCATTTCTAAATTAACATTGACATCCATCAACCATCAGCAAAGTAGTTCACAGTAGCAGCTCTGAGTTCCCACAATGCAACTGTGTCTCTAACTGCTGCGGCAGCTAATTCAGGTGTTCGTTATCTTTTCACTTGTCCCATGAGCTGCCAGGTAATACTGATTGGCACTGTTCGACTCTACTTTCTCAGCAGACAATGTCTGAAACTCCTACACAGCAGACTTAATGAAGACTCTGCATGAGCCATGTAGCATCAATCAACAGTTGTTAGCTGGTGAGGATGATGATAATATATTAGCAGGCCTAGTGCAATAGCTTTTGCAGGCTTCAGCCCTAGAAACAATAAGTTAACTAGCAGATCGAAAGTTCTACTGGTTTAATTTATCAACCACTTTCTTGCTGACCTTGTAGAATTGACATGAGGTCAGGGGAGGCAGATGAGGAGGCGGTGCCTCATCAAACATTGTGGGAAGAAAAAAAATATATTTTCAATATTTATTAAGCTACCATTTATATATTGTTTTCCAAAGTTGTTGAATTTACCATTTACATTTCAGAATTGTGTGGTGCGCCACCTGTATATTGTGTGGAATAAGATGGTTTCGCTGTCTCTGAATTTAGCTGAATTTAGTTTAGCTGATGTACTACAACAGTATGTGTGTAATGTGTTTCTTTTGTAGAGCAATCATAACATGCCTGTGAAGAAATATTAATAGTAGAGTGATTCAAATGGGTGGTGATTCACCTCTGCTAAAGAAAACTAGAATTAGTATTTGCGGAGCAGCTTTCTTCACAGGCTGTGATTTCCATTGAAGCAGTGAGATTTTAAAACTGAAAAGGAAAATGAACAATTCTACAAACAGATTATCAATAATAATTTTTTTTCCTTCAGAGTTTTTTTGGATCTTTTTTAGCACGCAAAAGTTTGTATATGGGGAAATTAGAGAATGCATTTATTTTAAAGACGCATTTTAGTATGGCTTACACAGTTAGGACCTCTCACCAGTAATTATTTTTCCTCATGTCCTTATAAGATGCTCTATCCCATCTCTCTTTGACAACACAGATCAGCTTTTCGCCTTCCTCCTCACCAACCAAGAAGGACAGCAAGCATTGTATGTTCGCACCCACCACTTACATTTACAAACTCTAACGAATTAACATTTTAATAAACTTTCAGACCACATTAAGAGGACAATAGCCCTTTATGTACATCACTGATCCTTTTGCAAAGATATTGTACAAAAATATTGTTACTTGGTTAATTAATGGCAATTGACCACAATGTCATTTATAGGTTAATTTTCATTACAGCTTATTTTAATAATTATTACTTTAGTGCCATCATTGTTCTGTGTTCATTCACTACCCTCATTAGTTTTTGTGCACACGGTTACATGACATCCCTCCATCTTCTCATCAGGTAATTCACCTCTACACGCCCGAAGAGATTTTCCACTATCACTCACCCAACCAATCACCTGCCTCCCAGCTCACTCCACTTTCCTTTATATTCACTAACCTCCCCTCAGATCAGCATCTGGTCTACATTTTGTGCTGCAGAGACTACTTCTTGTGATTCTCCTCTAGGAAGCTCACCTGTTATGATTGATTATCTACTCCATTTTCTGGCTGTTCTGCTCATCTTTGTGAAGATCTCAAGTTCTCCCAAATGACTATCTCCTGGAAGAATGCTTACTTTTTACTTACTGGCTTCCACAGACGACTCCAGTTCTGGTTGAACTTCTTGTTGGTTGTTGCTGTATTTTTCACAAATTCATTACTTAGACCAGCCTACTATTACGGGCGTATTTGGTGAAAATTGGGGGATGCCCCCTAGTTTGCGGAAAATAAACTTCAATTATGCTCTAATTGGGAGGGCTTGCTTGCTACTCAGTATAAACTCTTCTGATTGAACAGGTCAAGAATGTTTGATTTCTTTACCCTTCTGTTACAATACATGTAGCACTAGTTCTAGTTAGTTGTAGCTCTAGAACTTTTTTTTATCCTTTATGGCATTCATGATGGATATGAGCTATCTATCGAGGAGAACTTATATTATGCGATCACTCACAAAACACCACAGAGAATTTGGAACTGTGACCCACCTTTCAAATTTGGCCTTTGAAAAAGAGGCTTAAAAAGCCAAGTCACTTTCCCTTTAAATAATAAATAATAATCTTTTTTTGGTTTCTTGTGTGTGAGTAATGAGCAATCCTGAAAAGGTTGAAAATAAGGAGCAGATAAAGAAGATATTCTTGATGCGTCATTATCCATAGGTTGAGAAATTGACTGTGCAATACAAACAAATAGATGCAATATATTTGTTTTAGAAAGTTATATCAGATAGAAAGATCAATACTATAAAGATAGGAAAATGTTAATTAAAAATGTTTCCAGCTCACCTTTTAATGATGACAAATCAGAGTTAAAAAGCTGTGCGTTCTGTAAGAGTTAACACCAGCCCATAACAATTGAAGACCTGCAGCATCTGTTCTATGCAGTGAGCAGTTATTGAGTTGTGCTGTACAGGGGAATCTGAAAACACCAACTATCAATCAGTTTTCTGTCACCATCCCTACTTAACTGAAGAAATAAAGTTAGAAAAAAAAACTGTCAGCACACAAACAGATGCATGATCTTCCTCTGGCCTTTTTGTTGTAATATTGATGCTGTAGGAAGTAAACCCCAAATTAAATGTACAGTACGTCATAAATCAAAGGTCCTGGTAGATGCATGGATGGCAGCAGGTGCAAACTATCTGCCAGTGCCTCAACTCAGAAAGGGAGATGAATAATAGCAGATAAACTATGGAGTATATTTATTACTGAGAGAAAGGAATACTGTGATAGCACAAGAGAGCTGAAGCAAACCGTCACAGATTGAATTCAAACTACAAATGCTTTTGATTCATTATGCAGCAAACACATGAGAAAATGTGAATTTAGCTTTTCATATTCTGGAAAGTACCAGGGTCGGATATCTCCACATTGCATTTTTTCCATATTTTTTGCATTACTACCTGACATTTAAATGCCATATATCACAGGTGTTGGGATCCATTCCTGGAGGGCCGGAGCCCTGCAGAGTTTACTTCCAACCCTGCTCCGAGAGACCCACACCTGAAGCTTTCAAACAGCCTGAAGGACCTAACGAGCTGCATCAGGTCTGTTTAGTTGAGGTTGGAGCTAAACTGTGCAGGACTGTGGCCCTCCAGGAACTGAGTTTGACACCCCTGCCATAGATGGAAAGCCAAAGTGCTTAAACCTTGGTGGTTGCTACTTGCAGCTATTTGTTAAGCTTTACATTAGTGGTTTAATTAGTGGTCAACAAGTGCAAACCATAACATCACATTCTGTTGTAATACTGTAATGTAAAAACCATTGGTCATTTAGACTATGGACTTAGTGATGTTCATAATCATCCATATGTTTCAAATGAATCTCGT
Organism: Danionella cerebrum; assembly: GCA_007224835.1. Lineage (NCBI taxonomy): Eukaryota > Metazoa > Chordata > Actinopteri > Cypriniformes > Danionidae > Danionella > Danionella cerebrum. Next base: position 922,059 of record SRMA01025359.1, read on the forward strand.
ATGTGTGAGGCACTGACATCATCAGTCAGATTTACAAACAAAAAAATGTACTCCGCAGAGAGTTATTAACCATTTGATTGGCCACGTAAACACATTTAACATTTTATTTCAACCTTTTTTCCCATATACAAACTGTAGCATACAAAAAAGCAAAAAAAGAAACTACTTTTCTTGTGCTGCTCCAGTTGAAGAAAAAAAAAATCAAAAGCTTGTTTGTAGAAGTGTTCCTTTTCTTTTTACAGTTTTAAAAGTCTCTATCTACAGCGTCTTCCCTAAACATCTCCTGCTTTGAAAGTCTAATTTGTAAAAAAAAAAAATACTTGAGTATATGAGGATGCACAAAATGGCCAGACTTGATAACTATGTACTGTAGTTTGCTAATTCTGTTGGTCCCCCTGGCATGAGGCTAGAGTGCTCCATGCTTCACCTGGCACAAGAAACATGTTACAGGAAATGCACAGTTGTTAACAAAACAACGTAATTTGAATACGTTGTAATACCAACAAACACAGAGAGACGGCAATACCTTCTTATCGCACAGTATGTATTTGTGAAATTCTAAATTAAAAAAAAATTAAACCATCCAAAATGGTAAAATCATTTTAAAGTACACATAAATATTATAATTACATTTCTTTTTTTTTTTTTTTACTTTTTTAATTTTCACAATGACAGGTGAAGCTGTCTAACTGCACGTCACAACCAGATAATAGTAATTGGGAAAGCTTGCACAGAGGCAAGACGTGGGTGTTGCAAAGGATACACTTCAACAATGGATGCTAATGAGAATCTCATGATACTGATTCTCTCTCTCTCTTTCTTATTGGTTTCTGAGATCTACATGTGTAATCTTTTAAGATTAATTGGTACCACATTTACTAAAGCCAGCCTTTAAACATTAGAAAGAAAATTCTTTTGTTTTCCCTAATCCTTAACAATTGTTAAGCTATGGCTGAAGCTAATGTGTGGTGCATCTAATGATCGGCCATTAAGGGACAGCGTGGTACACAGAGAGCAGACATAACAAGCAGTAAACCTCACTTATCCAACTCTCATCCATTTGTCTAGAGACTCAAATTAGCTCCGTCCACATAACCCTTCACTAATGTAATAGCATCATCTCCACACCATAAAAAGCTGCTTTTCTCGCCATTGCCTTATCTCAAACATGATATGTTAAGGCAGTGCTTCTCAAACTTGTTTGGTCGCGTCCCCTTTTAAACCTTTAAAAGAATCTGGGCCCCCCAGATATAAAATAATAATTATTTAATAATTAATTAATAATTATTTTAATGTAAAATAAATGTAACTACTCTTTAATGTTAAATAACTTATTATTTATAACTTATTCAAGTGACAATTCAGTTGCATTGAAACAATTGTATGCTTGTTGTTCTAATATAAATCCTTTTGGTTTTTGTCAGCTTATAAAAACCCACATAACTCCATTAAAGAAGAATCAAACTGTCCAAGTGAATAAATAATTTTTTTTTCGTTTTTTTTTTTTTTAGACACTCAAAACTTTTAATCTCTCTCGGGCCACATTAGATTACATGGCGGGCCACATCTGGGTTTGACACATGTGCTCTACGTCTTTTGGCTGTTTATTTTTTTGTTCTCCCCTTCCCCTGCCAGGAACACCCCCCACTTTGAGAACCACTGTGTTAAGGCCAAGCATGGAAGATTATCCAAAAGTGCAAGAAAAAATATTCCCAAATGTATACATGTGGGTGGTGGCAGAATTATGGATGTGAGAGGCGCCAGTATTCACTTTATTAACACAAAGGAGAACTTCTGTCTGTTGAAAGATTTGTTTGCAACTTCATAAAAGACCAATTAATAGGGGCACGTCTGACATGCATGTGAGGGTTATTCTGAGGAAACCTGATTGGTTTTTCTGAGCATGTTGGAATTAATTGAAAGCCTAATTACCATGCCTGGAATCCCAGGGGTTATGCTACAAAAGTTTTTTTAATTTTTTTTTTTTTTAATTGTGAGAGCACATGCGCTGGCAGCTTAATTTCTTCACCCTCCTGTTAAAAGCCTCACATTGCCCTTAAAGCATTAGTACCTTTTGAGCATTTTATTTCCTGTTAATTAGATTTTTTTTTTTCCCTGACTCGTCGAGAAGCCCAAAGGTCCTATTACATGAACTCGGACAGTAAACTAGAACTGACAGCCATGTAATAGGTAAAATGAGGATCCTAGAATGAACTCTGTCTGGAATTTCCTGGTTTCAATTTGAATGCACCAACTAGTGTTTGTATTCCAACAACTTTACATAAACTTTAATAGGTTTTAGTAAAATGGCTTTGAATGAAAAAAAAAATTCTTATGTCCACCATATAATTGCGAGCTAGATCTAGAGCACAGGGGAACTAGTTTTGACCTGGATGAAGGAGTGTGTATATATACTTTTTTTCTCAGCAATGAATCCGATAGAGCAAATGTTGTTTTTATCATTATTGTCTTACCACTCCAGAGGTGAAAGTGAACAGTTCAGTCAGTATAATGAGGAAAGGCTGAGTGAGGACATTGCACAGCATGCCAGACCCACTTCCTGTTGCTCATCTTTGTTCAGTATTATCCCCGTCTCCAAAGCAAAGCTCAAACACACTGACTCAGCAAGCAGTTTGGTGTGAAATTACCGGATTGTTGCTTATTTTAGTCTTAATTCTTTGACTTGAGATCAGTGGAGTAGCAGGAGGCCTGTTTGCTGACTGAATTGAACACTTGGCTGAGTGCACTCTGTCCTGAATGGGTCCTCAGCTCTCATGGTAAACACTTCAGTGATGTAATTCCTCATAGGCACTGGCACTCGCTCCGTGTGAGTCAGTGGCTTTGCTTAAGGGTGCAATGAAGCTTTAAAGAGGGCATGTTCTATGTATATAACATGACTAACAGACGTTCAGGGACACGTGCAAGCAATCCAGCATGGGAAAAAAAAAAAAGAAGTTTCATGAAATTATGGTACTTCTCAAATGAAAAGATCAGAAAGAGCACAACATACTTTTGTTACAAGACACTTGATATCTCAAAAAAAAGAAAAGCTAAACAAAGCTGTAATTCAATGTTAAAAAGGAATTCAGCAAATATTCAATCATTAATTTTTGGTTTAAAAGTCAAAGAGTGCATTTCAAACAAAAATAAACCCCAACACGTTGTTTTGCAACCAATAACCATGATTGGAAAATGCTTTTGCATTATTATTCATATTTTCTGAAAAATGGTTAAGAAATCATAACATCAAAATCATCACTTGTGTTACTTTGGGTATCAAACCTGGAATACAGGATATAAGAAGTTAAGCTTTAGAAAAAATTAATCATGGATAAAATTGATGAGCAGTACAAGATAATAAAATACAATACATACAAAGGGTTTTTTTATATACATACAAAGGGTTTTTTTTTTTTATTTCCATTACCCCTTTAAATGGATTTTTGTTTTAATGGGAAATGGTATATTTGTCGATTGGGAATGTGTTGTTTTTGATTCCCCATTTGGTTTTAATGTGTATATGAATGAGCTGGCTATGGTCTGATTTTAACTCCCAGGCTTATGTCATGGTTCAGCAAATGTAAAACTGTAATTAATTTACAGACACAATGTTGGCACATCTGGCATTACACCAAAATAGTGCAAAAAGTTAAAAGAGGGTTTACTTAAGTGATAAAACCCCCTTTTTTCCCTTAAAACATAGGGTTTTCCATCCTTTGCTGCATGCAACTAACATAACTTAAACTTCACACTGTATTCCTTCAGCAGCTGATCTGAGAGCATCCCAAACAAGATCAGAGCACAGCATCAACATAATGTGCTGCATTCAATCTCAATGTGAAGCATTATTTCATTGTTTCAAATATTATTTTTTTCTTTTTTCAATAACGGCGCTGTATATGGTAGATTCATTTTAATAATTACCAGCTTGACTCTAACTCTTGGAAGCCCTCCTGTGGTTTGGGCCCCCCACAGCGCCCACCTGACGGGACCTTTCTCTGCCACCGCTTCAGGTTTCTTTCCACACAAATCCACATGCTATGCTTTTAAATATGCATCACAAATCCTGATGCAGGGAAGCGCTTCTAACAGATAAATATAGGGCTGCTCACATGTGTCTCAAATTGATGGATTTATGAGCATGCTAAAGAGTTTTCATGCTCAGATGTTCAGGGAACGTGTCAGTGCACACAAATGAACAGTTCGCAGCATAACTATAAACATGTTAAAGAGATCATTCACCCAAACATTAAAATATACTCACCATTTACTACCCTCAGTTTGTTCCAGTCCTTTATGAACTCATTTCTTTGCAACAAGAAAACATGCAATTCAAAGTATATGATTTGTAAATGTGTTTAAATGTTATTTTTCTGTCATCTGAAATTGAATGGAGCTCAAACATGAATTCCTCGTACACTAATCAAAGCACAATGCATACTATTTTAACAGCAATGGTATCAGCTGAAAAGAAATTAGACAAACAACTGAATACTTACCAACTTCAACTGGTTAAATGTTTTTTTTTAAACGTAAAAAATAGTAAGACACCTCTTTGCTTTCAATTTTTACCGAAACAACTTAAGGCCATAAATTTGCACATTTCCCCTTTGAAAGAACTTATTATTTAAATTTATTTTTTTTCTCTGTGTGTGTGTGTGTGTGTGTGTGTGTGTTTGTGTGCATGTAAGCTTAACAAACAAAACATAATAATGAATTAAAGCTGCAAGCAATTATCAAAGGACTTGAGCACCTCCGGCACCATCGCCTTTCATTGGCTAGTTCGTAGCAATATGCAGCATGCCCAATCCTTATTTACAAGATGTATTCAGGCAAGAAATGTAAAATTTACTGAATAATATGGGCAAAAAGTGTCAAAATGTCATGAACTAGTTAAAATATTTTCTGATATTGTTTGGCCAAGGTTCTTGTCACATATGTAAAAACCGGTAACAAGAAGTCAATGTGCCATAAGATAAGACTGATGGAGTTCTCTACAACAAGAGCATTTTTAAAGCATTTTTTTTTTTTTCAAAATAGCAGACTTTTATTTTGGAAACTCGCTCCAATTTACTCTTTTGTTACTCTTCAGAGCTCCAAATTTCAAATGTGGTTTACTCTCAGTTTGAAAAGGCAGTAAAAAACAAGGTTTGGAATCACACCAAATTTTACAATAAAATTCACTCAACTCAACTCACTTCCTGTCAGTATTTGAAAATCGCTCATATTGACTTGGTTCCTTACATAGGCCTTCCAAATTTCAAACTTGTCGCTCAAACACATGCTGACATAGCAGAATAAAACTGAAGATAGGATGGCAAATTTCAGCTCTTATCATGGCCATCCTTTGTTCAACCTTAGAAACAAAAAAAAAACTGTATGTTGATTGTATCATGTGGTTGCATGAATCCCTAAAGGGACACAGGCAAATAAATCGCTGTCCGCTTATCACTGTGCATCATAAAATGAGGCCAGTGGTTACAGCTGTGACACTAGCTCTCTCTGTTTATTGATGCTGAAAATATTGGATGTATTTTGAAGTTTTGTTCCGTCTGCATTGAATCAAGGGCTGAAGTGGCAGTTAGTGGTTGTTACAAATGACCATGGGTGCATTCCAGCCCATTATTCTTGTCTTCTATGTTTTAAATAAATTCTTGTAAATGTAGTTATTAGACACTACACAAATAAAACTTGCACAAAAGAAAAAAAACTGAAAAAATAACCAGCAGGTTGCCTATTTCATACAGTAAACTACTTAAAAAATCTATTCCATGTGCTTAGCTTATCAAGCATAATGTCCTTACCAACATGCAAGTACTCATTACCATTTAAAGGGATATTTTGACCTTTGAAAAATATAACCTTATTATGTTACAGATATTCAATAAACATTATTGAATCATACCAACTCATCAAAAAAGGTGATTGATGAGTCCTCTAAAACATAATTGTGTCTCAGAAGTAATTTGAAGTGTGCTTATGTGATACGGCCTAAAATGCTGCCTCAGCAATACTATTACTGGCTTTTGTAGAGAGCTTACTATTTGTCTCCTCAGCGTAAGCTCCATGAAATGCTCAATTTATTCATGTTCTCCCTCAAACTGGAAGCACACATTTCCTCTTAATTATCATGACCTTTTACCTCCAGGTCAGTGCAGGACTGGTGATGAAAAGCATCTTCAGTGAAGTTCATCTGTCTTCCAGAAGAGCAGCCTCTTTGATTCATGCTCTTCATCTCAGCATCAACCACGGCGAGAACTGACAGCCTGACAAAACGATACTGCAATTCCCATCATGCCCCTGAGAGGATTTTAAAGCCCTTCCACTTGGCCAACTCTCTCGAACTGAATTGCAAAATAACTGGATCTGCATATCCTGAAGTCAACCAGACTGTTGCTTTTGGCCTGGTTTGGAGTTTGGCTTGGGTTCAATGTTGCTTTAAGGTTTTGAAACACTGTGAGTTTGATGTTCTCTCTCCTCAAAAGTCTTAGTTTCGAAACTTGTGTACAGTAGCTACTGATTTGACAGTGCACAGCAGATGTTTTCTTTTCTTAATAACAAGATTTCAACAAAAATCAACCGGTCAGAGTAGCTCTCAAAAAGCTCTCACTCTCAAAACTAGCATTTCCCATTCGACCAAAATCTCTTGATTAAATAATTGTAGCAAATATTTCTGAGGAAATCAAAATACATGTGATGAAAACATTTAAACGATTATAGATCTCCGAAAATACGACAAATCTGAACAGTTGATTTATTCACCTATTATACCTTTTCTGTCACAAGGATTTGTTTGAACTGTCAGATGGTGCAGTCATGACATTAACAGCAGTGAGTCATGAGACTAAACCCGGCAAGCAAACCTTGAGCCATCAATGTTAATGATATCACTTTCAAGGACGTATGTTTTTCTTTTCACAAGCACAACAAAGTTAAACGTAAAACCTTAAATTGGGCTCATGCCATTGAAGCTTCCACCTCTGAAATGGAAATTTCCTCTGTATTCCCAGTGCATTGTTGTCTCCTTGAAGCAATTGTGATCTGATTAAAACAGAGCCTCTAATTGTCCAGAGGAAGGACGTCAGCGACAGAAGTTTGTTATGCAAGGTTGTCAAACAAGGACACAAATAAACACTTGGGGCTCAGCCAAGGAAAGCACTTCAGGGTGTATTTTTGAATCCCATTTGAAGTAAATTCATCATGCAAATGTTCATTTACTAGTCAACATTAGCTGGTGTGGATGCATCTAGCAGAGAATTTATCACAACCAATCATCTGTTTAGTTTTGCAGTGGGCTATGTGGTGATATTTACAAGCCAGTTATGGGATTTACTTCTTGTTCATATAGGTAAGTGCGAAAAATATTGAAGGAAAGTGAATTTATTTTAAAACTTTGTTTTATTTGTTTCATTTCGTGTATCATTATTAATTAATTAAAAAAAAAAAATTCACAAAATTAGAGCACAAGATGTGACTTGCTTTGAGTGAGTGAGAGTGAGTGAGTGAGGGAGTGAGGGAGGGAGTGTGAGTGCGTGTGTGTGCGTGTGTGTGTGTGTGTTTGAGAGAAAGAAAATAAAGGTGCTGCATTGAATAGTAAGAGAGGCTGACTCAGCCAGTCAAGTGTCCTCAGTATTGAGTGCTTTCAGAAGAAACAATTAGAAGCACTAATGTCACTATTTGGTTTTCTGCAGAGAGAAGCTGCCAGGATTTAAAGATGACACTATCATTTATTTCCACCCAGCAAATGTGATTTTACTGGAGCAAATGAGTTGTGGAGGCAGCACCGGTCGCTTGGTTTTCTGCGGCTTCATTGCTCAGATTACTAACTCTGGCTCCATGTGGCAGATGGGTGCATCACATAATATCAGATTTGATTTATTATGCATTTGGGTTAATGGTTATGCGACAGCAGAATTTAGTGGTTTAGGATATCAAAACATTATACAGAGAATTTTTATTGTTTAAAAATGGAAAGTTCTGACCGACTGTTTGATTTTAGTACACAATTCCTAAATGCTAGCTCCAGAGCAGACTAAACAAATTCATATACATGTTGTATAAGTGTGTAAAAATATTCAACTAAAGAGATAAATTAAACAAGTCAAAATAGTATAAAAGGGTATTTAGAAACCACAGTGTGCTTCCATCCACACCAGCTCACCTTCTCTGAGTCACTCAGAACGAGATGCAAAACTTAGATGAAGCTATTACACTGGAATCTGCTTCTTAAGATGACATCAAGGGTACCAGGATTCACAAGTTCTCAATAGCCATGCATGCCATCGAATCCTGATATGACGAAAGAGAGGATAAAGTTTATTTTGTAAAACACTGCCATGTTACATCTCCCTTTAAAAAGGTTTTTTTACAGACCTCAATGCAGGTAACATAGATTGAATTTATCCTAGACACTCAAACTTTAATCAACATTTCAGCATCAAGTTTTCTAGCTCAGCAGAAAAGGCTGTTTGTTTGAGCCCATAATTCTCATTTAGCTGCTCCCTCATCAGAGAATGTTATTAGGCTTCCCCATCAAGTTTATCTTCACATTTCTTAATGCTATAGTTTAAATGAACAGCTGCGAGTGTCCACAAATAATACAAGTTTATGTTATACAGTTAGAAAGTGGTGGTTTAATAACCTCCTAAAATTATCCTGGAAAGTTTATTTATTCCCACATTAAAAAAAAAAAAAAAACCAGGCCATGCCAAGGAAGCCTTCATAAAAATAGAAAACTTGGCTAATAAAAACCCCTGTAATCTAAAAAAAAGGGTTTGAACATGCAGAGAAATCAAAAGTTATTTATTCAATATGGATAGTGTTTTTTTGTAAAGTAAGATAAAGGTAAAATAATGGTGAACGTGATATCTATTTTATTGGACCTCCGTTACTAGTATACAACTATTTTTTTCATATAAAAACAGAACAACTATTTTGTACAGTACAAAATTTGTGGCTTAACGAGGCAAGTGATGTCGCACCTAATCCAACTCCGGAGCTCATTGCATGCCCAGCACGCAGCCAATCACCTGAGATATAGCACCTCACCTCACCGCACCCTGTCCTCCGTCTACCTTAGTGGCTGACTTCCTTGACTCTTTACCACCTGAAGATTCTACTCAGTGCACTTACCTCCTCTCCTTGCTTCTTGGTCTTCTTCCCTGGTTTATCCTGCCTGTCATTTCCCAGCCTTCCAGCCGTCCTGGATCCACTGATAAAGAACCAACGGACAATAAGGAGAAAAGACTATTCTGTGTTTTGAAAGGAATGTTTGATTTCTGTATACCTGTACTATACCCTGTACTAAACGTGTGAACAGACCTCTGACTCCCTCTTGTTCTGTCCTTGATAGTTATTAATCAATGAGTAAAACCACAAAGATAATTATCGGGGTAATTAAATATTAAATAAATGCTATTTTATTTACTGTGTTTTGTTAAGATTTGTAAATGTGAACTGATCTTTTGTTCACATTTTACACACAAATGTTTTGACCTTCCTAACACCCTACCGAAGATCACATATAAAATCTTCTTTACTTATCTCACAGGATATCATAAAATGTGTTTCTATTCAGCTTGAATGCAAAGAATAAGTCCACATTTATAATATTATATACAACCGATAACATTGAGTGTACTGTAGCATCCAGTGAACTGCTAACTCAGCATCCTCTCTTCATATCCGGCTGCTGTATACAGTTCTGTGCTACTAGCAAAGCCTTTTTTTTTCTCTTTGGCACATTTTGTCCAGTCTGTGAAGTTAAGCCTGGCTTTGAACCAAATATTTGTGCTGAGAAGTCTTTTTTCAGATGTAAAGAAGCTCTCTTTTATATCTCAGAACCAATTGTTCTTCAAGGGTAGCAAATGCATGTCACAAGCAGGGTAGCCCAGAGTTCATCTGCAGGTCTGCTGTTGTTATTATGCTGATGTTCACACTACATTAGTTCTGTACTTTAACAGTGTGTAAATGTACAGCAGTGAACGAGACAGAGCGGATTGAGTCAATGCACAACCCAATGAGACCTGGGCTACTATTTGTTTTTGCTGTGTATAGTTAAAAGTGAAATTTCCACGGATCAGATGTGTATGACAGTAGTTTCATCTCATAGCATCCATGTAAATGTGATTATGTATTAGTAGTGCCAACCAGAATCTTTGGGATAACAACTTTGCGAATCAAACTGTACCATTTATGAGGGGAGTCATGTGATCACATCATGTTTCAATACACTGTAGGCATAAATCAAAGGTGGCTCATAAGCATCAGTCATTTCAACACAACCAGGTCACAGTTTATTAGACAGCTTGCTAAAACCTTGATTAAAAAGATACGAAGTTCACCTTCCCGTCTCAGCCTGAGCCTAGACCTCCAGCTGTTTTCACGGCAGACAGCTCTCCTGCTCTTCCCAGCATCTGCCTGCTGAATTAAGTAGCTCATTGATGGCTCAAGACAAGTTTGTTAAGACTTGTCATTTCAGGACGAGCAGCTGGCTGTGGTTGAGCCACTTACATGTTGTTCCTTTATAACATCTGTGGGTTATAATGATATGAGATATTAACTGCAAGACTATTGCAGATCTGTATTTTATTCATTTTTTTTTATTCACCAAGAAATGTTTTCTAGACTCATCTCACAGGAAAACTTTACACATTACAGTTGTAAACCTAAAAAAAACTCTAAAAAAGTAACCTTATGTGAAGCGAATGAGCTCCCAAGTCAGTGATTATTGAATTCACAATGTGTTATATTTTAAATCTTCATGTAAATAGAGCATGAGTATGAATGAGACCATCCAAATTTAGGCACTAATTATCTAAAGCGTAGAACAGTTGATGAAATCTTTTGAAATGGCATGAGATTTTTGCAGTTCCTCCTTTCCTAATTAACTACTTTGGCTCAGCTCCCATGGTTTAATGGCACATGAATCAAACAAACAAACAAAAACGTGAAGACTTGAACTAAAAAAAAAAATCCAAATATATTTGACAGAATCAACCAGATACTGAACATGCTAATGCATTGATCAGATTAAATGCTCCAATCAGGCTCCCATATCTGGAAAAAAAGCAACACATTCCTAGAGGAACATTTCTGGCTGCGAATAGTCTGAGATTTGAGGAGACAGCAGCCAAATTGCACAAAATCAGGTAGGCTTCAAAATGTCAAGGCGATTGTGATGAGGTAAGGCATGGCTATTGACCCATCATTGCTTGGGTTAGTCCAGGCAACAAGCGAGATTGTGGTCAGAGTTTGTCATCTCTGGTCCATCAAACACTCGACTAGAGCTGTAAAAGATTGCTTCTCTCAGAGCTGTATGCAAAGTTTTTATTTCACTTCTCTTGTTTTTTAGCATGGAAAACTACCTTGGAATTCAAGAATGCTTAGCATTCTCATTTTTCATCCTAATTTAATTCCCAAATGCAGTGATTTATTAAAGAGTTCATTTTTATTTTCATACTTTAATAATCAAGCAATTCATCTGCTCATCAGATACTTCAGAATAAATATTTGAGTTTTGGGGTTAAGGATTTTTTTTTTTTTCAAAACACCATGACTCCAAATGTTCTTTTGTGCAAAAGATTTTATGAGTGGTCTGAAATGTAAAACTTCTGTTCTAATCTTTCAAAAAGCACCTCAAAGTCATACAATCCACTGTCCACTGCACCACTGTGCCACCTCTTTAAATGAAATAAAGGCAGCAAAAATGTCCATTTCCCCAATCCTTCAAGATGTATTGTACATTATTGCTTCAACTTGGTCTGAAATAAAATTTAGATATGATTTTAATGAAACTCACTCTTCTAGACTGTTTTAATTTGTCTTTAGTTTCATAGTAAAAAATGTATTTCAAATAATACATTCTTTAAACAGTTTTTAAATGGTTTAATAAATCACAGAGTATAGACAATGGGGACAATAACTATGTAAATGAATTGAAAAAAGGACTGGTTAATGGACGTTTTTACCACATTTTTGCATAAAGGCTGATCTGCTTCAGTATTTTTCCTCTGCATCTGGAGCATGACATTTTCTCTTGAAGGAGTTGCACCTGTGATGTGAAAAATGACGTCTGACAGACAGGCCAGACGGCGATAAACAACATCATTAATTCTCATTAATTTTACAAGTATGTGAAAATGAGCTGCACATACTATGCAAAACAACACTCGGGTGTTTATCTTCACAAGGCTTTATTTGTTTACATGTTTGACGATAATTTTATCAGTCCCAATATATGTGAAATGTCATAAGTGACAAAAAAGAAAAGAGTTTGAGTGATGTCAAAATAATGAACCATCAAACCAAGCTAATTATATTACAGAATGATGCTCTGTGTTCTTTATAAAACGTATTGAAGTAAATTTAACAAAACTCAATAGTAAAAAAACTACTAATATACAACAGAAAATGTACACAACTCAATAAAAGGTAGAGTCTACACAAACTGATTTAAGAGACCTTTTTTCTTTTATTTTATGGACAAAAAATATTTTAGGAGAAAAGAAATATATCTAAAAATCTTTCCTTTCTCAGCACGCTCGCTGTACTCTTCCTCTCATGACAGACTGTTTCCTGGGCTTTGCTTGACCTCTAAATCAACCTCATATATGTCTTCCCCTGTTATCCAGAGCTGTCCTGCTGAGCAGAGGCAGAACCTCCGGGGTCTCGCAAGCATAGTTTAGTGATCTGGGTCAGCAGCGGGGGCCTTTGAGACCCCACAGAGTCCTGAAACCTCGGGCTGGTCTACACATGAATCAGCCTGGCAAAGCCTTTCAATGCCAGAACCCATCTGATTGTAGATCCGACTCCTCTGTGTTTCCCATTTACATCCCTGCAGGATTCAAAGCTAAGGCTCTCAGTGGACACAACCTCCTTGTGCTGAATGAGTAACTCATACGGGTTTGTCTCAAAAGCACTCTGAGATGTTCTCTCAAATGAGAAGCTATAGTCCAGCTTCCAGCTCTCCCACTGATTAATCACTGGCACAAAGAGGCATGTAACCAGCAACACGCCCATTATGTTGGAAAGTGTCCATCTTCAAACCTTTGCTGATTCATTTTCTAATATTTCAAGTGAAAGCTGTTCTTTCACAAATCGCAATCCAAATGACTTATAATTCCATTCAAATCAACAAAGCAAACTTTGAATTTCAATCTTTCAATAAACATATGCATTTTTATGAGCAATAAAGTTTGAAAATGTATGGGTCTAATATTTGTTCAAGACTTTTTGTACCTGTTAATGCATCTGTTGATACCCGTCCCATTGGATTCATCATAAGACAACAACAACGCTTCTCTCCTTTTACACACTGACATGGTCAGTTGTGTATTTCTCTCTTTAAGCAAGTTACCAGCTTGACCTGCTGAGAATTTCCTCCAACACAGAGAAAAAAGAATTGTGTTTGGTCAACTGTAGTCAGTTTAGAATATAATTTCCAGCCCCTTTTTCCAACAATGTTTTCTTGTGGCAGAAATGTTTGGGTTTGACTGGGGTCAGCTTAAATAGAAAGGATAAAATGGTATTGGAAATTTTTGTTTTCCAGCTGAGACACATCTCCAGACAAAAAAAGGGTGTGTCCAAATTGTGGTCCTGCTGGTGACTGCACCGTTGTTATATGCTCTAACAAATCCCTTTATTGCATGTGCTTTTTAGTGACCTCTGACGTTCCTATTTTTTTGCTGTTGAACAAACATGCATACTTTTATTTTTTTTAGATATTACCTGAAGAATAATAGCATACAATACAATGTGATGCAATACAAAGCAACATAAAAGAAAAGACGACACAACACACTGTCAGTAAAATCTATCACTATTGTGTTTCATTAAAGTGCAAAGTTTAGCCTTATTCACTGAAGCCTTGTACAGAAGCTCTTTCTTCAATCTTTTGACACTCTTTCTTGCCTGTTATATCTTTCTCAAAACATGTGGTTTGCTTTTATTTATTTCCACTAAGCTGTCCATTGTTTCTCAGAAAACAATCTAACGAGGCCATGGGGTAATAAACCATAGATCTCGAAAGGGCACTTACAAGCATCTGTCACAGGAACGGCAAAATGCAAATGTCTGCCACTTTCCTGTCCACCTTTCCAGGGAAAGAGCTTATTGTAGTTGAGAGGGGACTGTTGATTTCACTTGGATGATATGGTTCTGTGCATTGAATGTCTCTGCAATCGACAGATTGATGCAGTGAATAAACCTTAGCCTCTCTCTATATATATATATATATATAAATATAGTTTTTTTAACTATGTTTTTTCATTAGCACATAAGTGTTTGAGGAAAAATTATTTTTTTTGTTGTCACACAAACATAAAAATGTTCAAATTACGATTTTAATATTTAAAAATGTATTTTAAAATAATTCATTTTTTCATTGGAGCTTTTTTCACAAAATGATATAAATCCAAGGCAACAGTATAAAGTTTTTTTTTTTTTTTCGATCATTTCAAAATACAATGACAACATCAATATTGAATCAAGTGGCCGGTTCCAGGATAAAACACTTCAGATTTTAGCTATTCAGGTTTTTTTTTTTTTTTTTTTGGGGCATTTATTGCATTTTGGAACCAAACTCCTCAAATCTTGATATGTGCACATTTGTCCTAAAATAATATTACTATAATCCAATGAAAATAGAGAAATAGAAAAATTATTATAAACAAATGCCTAGACATTCATGACACTGTCCAGGGAAGTTTGATGCACTGAAACCCCCACAGAAGAACACTCGTCCTGCTCTCCCCCAAACAAATAAATCACCACGCAGGAAAACAAATTCGAACATCATAATAACTCTCTCCCGGGTAAAACCACACAAAACATGAATGCAGACCGTGACGCTCGTGAATAAAAATGAGATGGCATGCCAAACTCGATTTGTCAGTCTCTTAGAGGCCAGTGGGAATACAGAGAGCAGGATAGAGTTTAGTCAGTGAGCCATTGATTAACATTCATCAGAGTAAAGCCAGCTGTCTCACACTCATCACCTGTCGTGCTGAATATGCTCCAGGCACAAGCGAACACAATTAAGGTTAATCGCAGAGGAGGTTCTTGTCAATGAGGTCAGTGTGAATGCATGAACTTTAACATGCAGGTACATGTGTCTTGGTGCAGGATATTACAACATGGACAATGCCCACGGGTCATTAACAGACAGTGGTTTCTGCCAGTATTTACTCATGCACTGGCCGATCTGTTGTCAACTGTCAAGAGTCTTTTGGAGAATTGTGCTTTTCAAAAGCAGTTGAGGTCATTTTTGTCCTACAGATCAAATGGTCTCATTTGTATATTTTTAGGTAATGTAGGGAAATTTGGAATCGTTTGGAGCTCATGCACACATTAAAAAAAGCAAGTCGGTGGCATTGATTTTGTATCAGGTTATGAGATTTGTTTGAGGATTTAAAAGTATTTTGAAGATCATTCTCCACATAAGACACATGGCTTAGTTCTTAAGTTGCACATTTCACCCCAACACCATGAGGACAACCCTTTAAATACTTCACTTTTAAAAAACATCTCAGCAGTGACAGAAACGCATGGTGCTAGAATTTAAATCCAACTGTGCAGGATTTTGTGGATGCCGCAGCGCTATAAAAGCTGTGCCATAAAAGGTGCCTCTGTCTGTCTCTTAAACTCATTGCTTAGTATTTGTAAAACGCTCCTAATTTCAAACTACAAACTACTAGCTACAAACTTTCATTTACCAAATCATCACAAGCACATTCATGTACAATACCATTAATTTACAACACACACTTTTTTAAAGTGAATTAATATATTTGAGTTTGAGTCAAAGTTTGTAGTTGAGCATCTTGGAAGAGTATCCATTGAGCCACTGAGTATCCATTGGTATGGTATCCATGGAGCCTTTATCATATAGTCTTCAAATGCATAGCTCAGATTAATGGGATTTTAAGGACAAAGAACAACCAGTGCTTTGTGAAAGTGATACAAGGATTCACTTGATAAAGTGCTACTTTTCAGACTGCAAATAAAAGGAGACAATTCTAATCAAGTCAAGTCAATCTTTATTTGAAAATGGCACATCAAAGCAGTATTACTGCTGCCCAGGGTGCTGTAAAAACATGAATAACTTTTTTTTTCATTGTTTTTAAACACAAACTTGCATAGGCAGGAACTTTAACTACAGCATACTACTACTACAGCTAGTAGTAGTAGTAGTAGTAGTAATAGTAGTAGCAGTAGTAGTAGTAATAATACCTGCACAATTGGTACAACCCATAGTCTAGTCACCCCTAACCAAAGGCAAGTTAAAAGAGAGCATGCAAACTCCTATGTCACTGACGAGCCGACAACCAACAAACGTCTAACTGGTAGGCCATAGTGCAACCCACTGCACCACCATTTTGCCATGCTTCAATTTAAATGATGGTAAAACTAAAGAGAATGGAGTAGTATTTGAATATTTTAGTATTTTAAATGTATTTATTAAAAAAAAAAAAAAAAAAAAAAAAAACTACCCTAGGATCACTCCAAACTGAGGCAATCCTCTTTCAGTGACTATACTGTCTGCAGAAGTAACCAGCATCTTGGCACCACCACTTTAGCCATATTTATTCCAAAATTATAAAACGTGTTTAATTGCTTCCCAATATTGCTTTCATCCCAATCATTATTGTTGCTTTCTAAACTTTAGGTTGAAATTAAATTTACACTTTTTGCCCAGCTGACAATTTCTATAAGTTCTATTTTCCACTGACTTATCTCTTTTTTAAAGCACTTTAAATTACAGATGTGTATGAATTGTTCCGTATAAATCAACTTGTCTTGCCTTGCTTGCAGGTAAGAAAAGACAAGCCATCACAGACACAGTGGGAGACACTGATCATCTGATGACTATGAAGAAGCATCAATATTTGTGTTGAAGCACAGAACTATTTATAATGTTGCAACTGGCATTTAATGATTAAGTAGGGTAAATATAAGTGTGTATTTCTATTTTCCTCTCCTGACGCAATACACTGTCTTTTTATGTTAAAATGCATTGGCATCAGTACATATTAAAAGCCATTTAAAAAGCCTTTGCTTTTAGAAGCATGCTGAGTAAAGGCCTGGACATGAAACAACTAGACAGGGACATCATTATGTTTCAGCTGTTGAACATTATCTATTCAGCTGTTTACATGGCAAATATTTTAAGATGAAACATTTATACAACTCAGTGATTGTTCACCGTCTTCGTTTTATCTCAAAACTAGGTCAATATATGCAAATGTGGCAGGTTTATTTAAAGAACAAACAATCTTTATGCTGTCAAGGGAAATCCAAAGGCTTTCGAAAATGCAGGGGGGCCCTTCCTGGCATGTTACATGAGACAAAGTAGACATTCCTGGAAACTCTACATTCCTTTTCTTTTATTGTCTTTGCTTTGACATTGTATTAACCCATTCCTTTCTGCTGAGAATGGTAACCAGTTATATGGTAGTCAAACAAACAATATGTATTAGTCATTTTAAACCAAGAACTGAGACTGTCAAGTCTTTGAGGTGGCTTATAGTAGTGATGCAATTCCCAGTCCATGGACCAATAGAGGGCTGCACAAGAAATCATACATTATTTCCGTTTAATTTATTATCTGCTTCTGAAAAATCTTTTAATTTGAAATATTCTGTACTTTCTTGGTTACATCTGCAAAATGTGACCCACAAGCTAACAAACTTAGTAGATCTTTTGAAAAGTTTTGGAAAAGAAAGAAAGCATTTAAAGCCTTATATACAGAAATCCATTACATAAAGCTTCTTTACATTAAATTGTCATGTGATCTATTCTAGACAGATGGCATTTAAAACAAGAAAGAAATCCAATGACCTGGCAGCATTTGTTTAGTTGTTGCTTATGTCTGTGAGAAGAATTGTCTCCATAAAACCAGTCCACTGTGTGAAAAAAGGTTGGGGACCACTGGCTCATAGCAAAGTTTGGCAAATAAGTAGCATAATAGAATCATGCATTTTTATAAAACCATTAAACATGTACTAGTAAATCTATGGTTTAAAAAGGTGTATACATAATGAATCAGATCAACGTCTGAGAAACTGGAACTTGATGTCACCTTTAAGAAGTAAATCTGGAATGTGTGAGTGTGCATGGAGAGGGAGGCATTTAAATACTATTCTGCTTTAATTACGCACAGATCCTGACTGATAAAGAGCATTCACAAATCTATTTCCTTCAAGGCTGTTAGTCTATTTTGACTCTTGATTCGGGGTGTCTGAGGACTGATCCCAAACGACACTTAAAAATGCAATTAAAAACCTAATGGATAAACACAGACATTCAACATTCATCAGGCTTTCTCTTTCTAATCAAGTGCATGGTTAGAAATGAAGACACATTTAGTATGTAGACACATTTACAAATGAAAAACAGAAACCATGAAATTTAATGATTGGGTGCCAGAATTTGGCTTGTTTCCACTAAGTCTCAAACATGTGACAGGCTCAAGTTGATAGTTCTCAAGTGATAAGTTGGAAGATCAAACTGGTGAGCAGGCTCCAAATTCAGTTCACATTGCTAGCAACCAGACACCTTTATAATGGAGTTCTGTGGTCACAGATGGCCTCTTCCTTTACAAAACTATTCACTTTCATCAAGAGAAATCTGTCCGGTCTGTACAAGAATCTAACGACTCCAAGATTGTTGTGTTTTCCAGAAATCGCATGTACAACTAACATTATTATTGAACTTTATTACACAAAGCTTAAAATACCCCTTTCTTGTATCTTGGAAGACAATTTGAGTCTCTGATTTCAAAGGCAATCATTCAGCATGGATTTTTTAAGCACTACTTACAATCCCAAACAAAACAATTACTTCAAGTAAAGTGTTTCTGTTTTAATATTGTGTGGGCTTGGATGGTTCTGGTGTCTTGCAAGTATCATTGTCAAAATACAAGTGTTAGTGATATATATTTGTAAGGGTTTGGACATTACAGTGACACAGGACACCGTGTTGAATCCTGTGGCACCAAGCTGCAGCATTAAAATAGACAGTCTCAGTCACACGGAAGTCACCCAGAAGCCAAACAAAGTGTCTGGAGCTGGATGTGAGATGCTCTCGGGCATTTTTTTTCTTCTTCTAAAGACTCCCGGACATATGGCATCTCTGTGACATTGCAAGAGATTTTATTTTAAAAAACCTGTCATCGTCTGTGAGAGGTCTTAGACTGTGTCATGGTTGAAAGTTCCAAGCAAAGAAAAGAGCAAGAGGAGAAAAAAAATACTCCAGCACTCACCTCCAAAAACCTTACAGCTTTTGCTGTGTCCAGTTCTGACTCTTCTGCAAAACAGAAAAAAAAAGCAGTGTACATGTTAGCCACATGCTAACACACAGTAACGGCAAGTTAGAAGAGAATTTTAAAATCAGGTCTGGTTTGGGAGAGATTTCAGGTAAGGAAACCCTACACTTCACACGGACCATGCAGCTACACACTTATTTTGCTCTGATGTTTGAAGAAAAAGTAAAAGAGAGAGAGAGAGAGAGAGAGAGAGAGAGAGAGAGAGAGAGACATGTCTGTTCTCAAGACAGTCTAATTCAGTTCCTTTCCAAGGCTTCAATAAAGAATGAGTTTCATAGCGTCTGTCAGTGGCCAAAGGAGTAAAGGGCAGTATTATTTTTTATAGGGAAAGAAGGGGACTCCAGCTAATCAGAAATAAAAAAAATAAGGGAAATAATAATAAAAAAACAAACATTACTTTACTGCTCTAAATAGACCAGAACTTTCACAGCATACCATTGAAACGTGCCGTCTCTCCATTTGCTGTCCTCTTGAGCACTTGTTCTCTGACCTATCATGTCTCTATAAATACTTTAGCAAAGCTGCACAGAGGGCAGCAATATCATTGCAAATCAAAACTAATATAATTAGAATACAATGAAAATAAGAAGGAAACTGGTCTCTACAATATAACTAAACGATTAACTTTACTCTTAATGTAACCTTTTTAGAGTGATTTTTGAGAAGGGTGTGACATCTGACAAAACAAGTGTGACTGGGGAGGATCTTTTATGAAGCAAGTGAGTGGTTGAAAGTGTTTTGGTGAGGTGATGAGGTAAGGAAAAGAAAAGGTGAGGTAAGGTAAGGACTTCGCAAGTAGACTAAGAACATGCAAAAACAAACTACTAACTGCTCTTTAGTAGTTTTCCTTATGTTGCACATGATATGTAGTGAACTGTTTATTCAGGCTAATTTCCGAATGCAAAATAACACTTAAGCCTGAGTAAAAATGCATCTGAGTATATTACAAGATCCAATCGAAATAAAAGAGTTTGGGGCCGTGAACAAGGTCGTGTACCCTATTTAAAAACTCAAAATGCTGTTTCAAATTCCATTAATTGAATAAACGAATAAACGATTCTTAAATTTGACTTATTTTGATGGTTGTTTACTGGATGTGTAAATTTTGAAAGACAACGCATCACCCATTTAGACAGATACTGCAAAGAACGTGTCTATAAAGTAATAACTGCTTGAATTTTGTACTTTGGCGCCATGCAGGTTTAAAATGAATGGTGCCATTGTTCCAATGGCAACTGTTAAAAGAGCATATATGTTTGTTGAGGGATGAAAACAAAGGGATGAAAACAAGCCCAAGTACACTGTAAATCACTTCCTGTGCTTTTCCCTCAAGCCTTGGCAAACAAAATCACATTTTATTCATCCATCCATCAGCTGCTTTCTTTATTGAATTATTGAGCTAGAGCAGAGATGGTTAAGGAGTCGCTTTGGCTTTTAAGTCTTTGCATCAGTGGACTTGGACAGAAATGCTTCACTGTCTCTAAATGACACTGCATGAATCTCGGTGCTAATACCATTTCCTCTGAATTATACCAGCACAGTCTGGTCTGAAATTTGTTCTATGACAATATTTCAACATGGACACAAACTCTTGCATGTTCTAGTCACATGCTGACGGTGGCTCTCAATGTGTCAGTAGAGCTTCATTTATTAGTATACAGTTTTTATTACTATAATAGATAAACACTTCTTTCTTCTGTTCTTTTCTTTCAATCTGACTGTTTTCCTATTTTCCTGTCAAAATGCATTTCACCTTTGTTCTGTTCATTTTTTAGTTTCTCATTTGTATCATAAACCAATTAAATTAATTCTCAAAGTAATTGTTTGACCATCCATGTGTTCTTCAGTTCATATATTATATGTTTGTCAATTATTAACACACATGGTAAAGTTCAGTCATTAACTGAAAAAAAAACTGCTATGTAGGAGGATTAAAACTGGATGAAGGAAGTGTGCCTTGAAGAACCGCTGGTGTTTTGAAGGTAAACGGTGGTCACACCCAATATTGATTTGATTTAAATTAGATCATTTACTAAAATGTAGTTCATTTACTGCATTTTGTTCATTGATGAAAATAAATGATTAACACTTTAATTTCTGAAAGCATTATTTGTTCATCTAGTTTTTTTCACAGTTACCTTGCATTCATCTATTTTCTGTCCATCCATTGAATGTTCATTCATCCATTCATCCTCTCAAATGTGAATGTGGAATGCATACATTATTTTTCTATTATTTTTAATTGGCTACTGTGGCTTTTTTTTTCTTTTTTGTATTTATTTTACCTGTATGTTATTGGTTTATTTTCCTCTTTTCTTAAAATGTGTACACTTTCCATACATCTAGTTTATTCTGATGATTTACAACTAACTCATCCTATGTTTAGTTTGATATAAGAACCTAGATCTTGCCGAAATACTACTGCAACACATTTGAAGACATTAATAATACTTCAAAGTACATTTTCGGAGTACAACCATGATTTAGACAAGGCCTTTGATTCACGCCCACCATGTCTGATCCAATATACAATATCTCATCGTCTCCAGGCCACTAGAAAGAAGAAGCTGTTTGAATTTTTTTGTTTTTTTCAACTTGAAAGACTCCCTCGAGCATAAGAATAGTCATTTATTGTGACCCAATGGTAGTTTTGGCTGAATATGTAATGCCAATGTGATCTTCCATTAATCTTTTGCTAACTAACTGAAGTATTTTTTTATACACAATAAACAAGTAGCTGACCTTGCATTTGATGTAGTTACATTCATTTCACTAGTAAGATTGGCAAAAGTATAGAGCATTTATTTAAAATGACAAACCTTTCCACAAAAAGGTTGAAAATGTGTGTTTTCATGCAAAGGAATCTACCCATAATCAGTTCTTGGAAATGTTTTGCAATGACCTTGTTTAAAGGTGAATGAATGTTTTTGCAAAAGATTTGTTGGCATAACTTCACTTCAAAGTCTGCTCTTATCTTCGTAGCATCTTCAGAATACGAGAAAAACCTTAGGAAGAACATTTGATGTGTGTAAATAATGTATAAAAAAACACTTTTTGAACTTCGAAAAGCATTAATGGACAACACATGAACAGAAGAATATGGCATTTTATATGTATTTGTATTGACAAAAATATGTCTTTAATTTAAATAATAACACCAGAAAATTTTGCTAAACAAAGCTGAATTCTCAGCTTTTCTAAACATTGTTCTATTCGTGTCTGCAGAGCTAATCTGCATGTAAAGAGTTAGCATGGCATGTGTTGGTCACATGGCTGTAATCCAACTTTATTTAGAGAATCATTGCAATGTTCTCAAATGCAAGCGATTTTAATGACTGAGCATAAACTAGATTCATTGACAGAACAGGTCCGACCCAACAAAAGCCTCCTCAAGTTGCTTAAGATAATTGGACAATGCTTTTTTGGCTTCTGCAAATAACGACAGCATTATATGAGTCCACAGTGATGGGTAAATTGCCACTGACCCAGGTCAAGCTGGAGAAAATGATGGAAGGGAAAATATTCCGGACAGAGAAAGAGAATGAAGGAAGGCTCCTTCGATGCATAGATAAAGCATTGGGAGATAGCAGCACTCGTTTTGACAAGGCATGTAATGAACAGGATGGAAATAATGCATCTGGACAGTTTTGAGTGAGTGTGTGTGAATATTCTGGAGTTTCCTGGTATGTTTGGATGAAAACATCCACAAGAGCAGCCTGGAGAATCACGAGTCAATGCACATTTACAGCACGTGTCAATCATCAGAGTTCGTCATCATGAACGATGCATGAGCTCCAAACTTCCAGCTCCAGATCTGCTCTTTATGTAACATAAGATTTAATTATAGAATTATAATGAAGCTGCTCAGCTAAGATGAGGGTTTATAGGCCGGCCTGGAAGGCTAATGCAACATAGATTCTCTTGTGGGTTTGCTCAGGCTTTTAAAAAGACATCTGGGGTTTTGAATTAAAGACAAATGTTATGTTTTTAGACCCCCAAAGTGAAATGTGAAACTAGGTGTTAAATATGTAAACCTAAACTGATGACTATCTGCATAAATAATGTATGAAACTGACAAATACATAACATCAAAATGAACTGTTTCATCTGTCTGAGAAAAAACTGATTTGAATCGATTTTACTTGCCAATAACAGCTATCATCGGCCCCATTCTTGTGAATTTTCTTAAAGCATGACATTTTTTATTAAACCCGAACCCAATCCTAACCCCAAAACACTTTGTTTAACAAAAACGGTTATTTTAATGATAAACAAGCTCAACTTGAGCAATTGAAGCAGGTACCTGATGAAGGTATTCACAATGGATTGACAACATTGAAAATGTGTTGCTAACAGATTCTTGCTCTCTTATGCGGACACAACAGATGTGTGAACACAAAATGAAGACCAAACACAACAAATAAGACTCTTGACAGAACATATGACCATTGTCTTGTAAGTAAATATATATATATATATATATATATATATATATATATATATATATATATATATATATATATATATATATATATATATATATATATATATATATATATATATATATATATATATATATATATATATATATATATATATATATATATACATAGCACTTTAAAACTGAGGAGCTAAAAGACTAAAAGTAAAGCTTCTAAAAACTAAATAGCACAACCATATATAAACATAGAACATTTAAATACACCATTTTAGAGACGAGATAAACAAATGAATCTTCAGAAATGATTAACAAAATGTCCACTGTCAGGGTCAAAACAATATCAGAGATTAGATTGTTCCTGAGTTGAGTTGCAGCAACAGAGCAAGTTCCACCTCTCTGCAATTGATCAGAGAGGATTTCACATCAGAGACGCAGAGAACTTTTTCCTTGTTGTCAAACTGCATTTCACAAACTATCAAGTGAAGTGATTCGAAAACAACCCACATGTGCCAGATCTAACTATTTGGGAGCACCAAATTTTTTATTGCATTTACAAACACTTTTTGAATTCCAAATTTTGAATATTTCTGAATTCCAAAAATTGTTGAATTCCATGATTGAAGGAACAAGATGTTGAACACTAAAATAGACAAAAAAAGCAAATGGTGGATTTCAGGATGTTGGAAAGTTGGAAATAATTCAGTAGTTATTTCCATCAACCGTTCATCCTGGACCGCTCCTGCCTCTACAGGACCACCCTACTACTTAATTAGTTTTGTATGGGTACTTCTCTTTTGCAGGCTACTCTAGAGAGCACAGAAATTGTCAAACACAAAACTTAGAAGCTAAAATCCACAAACGTGAAGCTATGTATGGGTAGGGGTGCCTCAGCAGAGAACACAATGCTACAGAAGAACAATGTTTTAGATTTCGTTGCTAGCTTATATAAACAGCAAACACATTTGTATAAGATGAAGAATGTTCATGAGACAAGCATGGCCGATTTTATTGTAAACATTCATTATATTTGTCATCCCAGAACATTTGAAACACATGAAAGCTTCCCTTTGCCGACATCACTCCCGTCAGTTCTCAATCACTAATGAGAGTGAGGATGATTCCCCGCTCATTTACTCAAGCTGTGTAAACTAGGGGAGTCATTACGGCCACAGAGCAAATAAAACTTAGCTGGGAAATCAGTCATTTATTCACAGAGGACAGAGCAAGGACGATGATAAATCACACACTGGGACTCAGATGATGGTCTTCAGAAACACATTAAAACTGAATCTGTACATTATATTGTTCAAATCATGATTTAACTAATTTACTAGAGCAAAACTACTGAAAACAGATCAATAGAACAATGGTATGACTAACATTTAAAGCATGAACACGTTTACTCACAAACAAAGAGTTACAGATGAACCTTTTCTTTTAAGGTTGTACCAAACACTGTAAGTAAACTGCTATTATAAATTAATAAAACCATTTTTGATTGTAGAACATTGCAGAAAGGTGTTTTATATGAAATTCACACAGCAGAGTATCTTTTTTTTGAAGGCCTTGGGTTTGAATAAGCGTAAAAGCAAAGCAGAAAACTGAAGAAAGGAGAATTACAGTGAATGCAAATGGATTAACTTTAAACTGAAAGATTGTTTTAAATAATTTTATGTAATTTTAAATACATGTTATATTTATTAATGGTAGATGTAAGTGCCACACTGTTTAATAGCTTAGTTTTTGTACTGCTGAAATACATAATTTCCTAAGAATTTGGCTGTAGCATATGGGTGGTTGACAAATGACACAAATCTGATTGGCTGTGTGTCATAAAAAAAATAGTATTTTTAACAAATTATATTTAAATGTTACTCTGAAAAGATAGTAAAATATTACCAAAATGTTGTATATTAAGATTTCTACTTGGATTTTTGATCCAGAAAAAAATGTCATATGGCGAAAACAGCTTTGTTACAGTTGTGATAATGCTATCACATTTTAGATTTTTTTTTTTTTATTTTGAGAAATTTTTAAAAATATTTAGAAAGTTTGAAGAGCGATGGCCAAGACAATATTCCATGGATTCCAGTAACACTGTTGCCATGACACATTGTTGCATTTGCCTGTTTGTGAATAAACATTCCAGTAATTTAGTGTCCTACGCCTGCAGTCTACAGTCACTCTGATACCTGACAATTACATCACCCAAAATAATTATTAATTATAAAAATTAATTTACTAAACAATTCATAAAACATGTTAGACACAAAATATTTGTTTGCTTTCAGAACTTATAATAATGAAACAGCATTAGGGTGAAACAAAAAATTCCAGCATTAATTGCAAAACACAATTCTCTTTTAAAAAAACAAAACCACATTTGAGTTTTTGTTTGCAGATAAGAGAAACGAGGAAAAAAAAATTAAATACACATGCACATGTTTCAAATAGACATTACATAAACTTTTATTACCCATTAATATAGCTTTTTTTCTGATGACCCATTACCCATAATGTAACAAAATTGTGACATGATTTGAAATTCAGTTGTTAAAGATGAAAAAGTGGATACTGTTTGTAAAACAAGGTATCAGTGAGTAGTTGGACTGATCACTGCAATAATCATGTAGGGTTTCAGTTTGGTGTTTTTACCTCATTTAAACTACACCATAAGTCAGGATTCTTACTAAATCAATGCTAGCTAAAGCATTTCCTCACAATTGCCATTCCTCACTCTGTGAATGATCATAAACACATTCTAGAGCTATCCCATCTCTTAGTTGGGTGTCCTAACATTCTTGCCAGCTGTTCTGTGCAATTTTCTTTCTCAGAAATGTTAAGAGTGACCTTGTGATCACTTTTCATCTATTGAAGTATCAATGATTAGCTTGAGCAAGCTGGAGCAGTCATCAGCATCTTCATTATCTCTAATAAAGCTCAAGTAACGTTCATCATCAATAACCCCTAGCTCAGAAGATGTGAAGGCTTCTTCTCACATGAACTCACAGTCAAATTAGTTGCGACACACACCTCGCTTTATTCTGACTCCAGAGTCAGCTGTTGGTGTAATTGAAAGCATCTGTGATTAACGATGGTCTTCTGCTGCCTGCGTGGCCTGTTGGGATGAGTATAATTAGGCGATGAGCATGCGTGGACATCACATTGTTATAATTATCTTAGGGTGTACCCACTTAAAACATTGCCGGTTTCGAAACATAATTCCTAAGGACACAACCTTTTTTGTTTTGTTTTTTTTTGTACTTGTTGATTCACAAAATGGCACTGATGATCAGAAACATATAAATGGGATCTATTTTCATTATATAAATGATATTCATAAATAAACAGATTTTCTATATTTTTTTCCTTACTATTTCTTGTACCTCATCCGGTTACACTTTGGGCTGAAGAAAAAAATAACTTCCTTGTAAAAAAATACTAATGATGGAATTCAGCTGGGAAAGGATCTGTGAAATAATTATGAGACAACATAATTTGAGACATTTTTTTTTCTGTGTTACCCTTCTCTGTAAACAAACATGTTCTTTTACATGGATATTGTCTAAATTCAGCTTGGATTTCCTCCGGTTACTCCGGTTTCCCCCAAAATCCCAACAACATGTTCAATTGAATAATCTAAATTCCCTCTAGGTGTGAATGTGTGAGTGAATGAATGTTGCCCTGTGTGACCCCGAAAGGGAATAAGCGGTTGGAAAATTAATGAATGCACTCTCTCACACATGCATACACAGGGAAAAAGTTACATTAGAGTATTACATCATATATGTCAGTATATAGAAAAAAAGATAATTAAACTGTTAAACTGAAAATATTTTAAACATAAAGCTGTAAAAGAAACTATAAAACATTGACATTACACCTCCTCTGCTTCTATGGGTATGATTCTCTTAGCTGGATATTTTTTTTATAGCCATTTAGCAGCTTTTGCACCTAAACTCTTCATTTTTCATACTAAAGTGGGCACATGTTTTGTGCTCTTGTGCAATCTTATCAGAGACAATGGCCATGTGTTATTACACAATCTGTAGCCTCCTTTCCAGCAGTTATAACATGGTTTCTTATTGGCTTGCACAAGGTTAAAACACCATTTCTCATTCCATTTAAATTTGAAAAGGGTTGCAGAAAATTATTTCAAGTTAAATGTAAAATTCACACGCCACATTTTTTTTATCTAAATGTGGCTATAGGATATCATGTAATAAGAGTCTAAGTGAGTGTAGCTTGTGCATAATGCAAAGAAATACATGTACAACACTACAAAAAACAATACATGTCAACTCAAGTCATGGCAAATGCATCTACATAACCCATCTACATAAAACATATGCTGATGTTTCAAAGTAGCTTCACAAAATCAGTGGCCATTTGTAGAACACCATGTTTAAAAGGACAGAGTGAATTAAATATTTAAATGTAGACCCGTGTCAAGATGCATGGTGTAATTGAATGTAACCTCTCATAATTCTAACACAGCAGTACAATTAAATTGCTCTTCAAATAGCAAAAGTTAAATTATTATTCAGCTCTTCACTCTCTTGGACAATGGCAATGCCATTGTATTTGCAAAGTGAACAGGGAAATAAGTATAAAACATGTCCATTAGATCCCCATCCAGAATCCCTTCATCACTTTGTAAGCAAGACGGTCCCGAGGGGAGCTGCAGTCAGCATTATAGAGATTGCAGGAATGCTCAGTATTCTGGGGTGGAAACTGCTCCCTATTCACATTTACATGTTCATTTATTCTCTTGGCAGAGTGTTTGCTTTATTTAAGCCATTAACAAGAAGGTGTACATAATTTACTGTCTGAGTTACAGCCAGCTGGCAGATTGGAAACGAACAATAAAATAGTGAAAAAATGGGGTACTTGTAAGACCCATGAATAGTTAGAACCAAGAGTAGCTTTTGTTGTAATATTCTGCAAAGCAAGCACTACAAATAATCAATCGAGATCAGGTCATGATTAAATATGTCATTTTATTTCTTAAGAAATATGTACATATAAAAATGGTAAAAACAATAAATGATAAGTCAATAGACATAAAAGCGATCCAATCTGTATCAATCCAAAGGAAATCAAACATACTTAGATTCAAGCATGTGGAAAACAATACAAATACAACCATCCATGCACATCCATAGTTCATAGGGTTAATCATCTGCCAAACTGTCAAATGAGCAGCAGTAATAACAACTCCTGACCCTTCAATATTCACAGGGATTGTGAATATTAATGTGCTTGGTCTGCTTCTGAATGTTTAATTGCATAAATGAAAGCCATTAAGCCAATCTTTCATAAGTCCCCTTAAAAATAACACATCTTCCTCCTCTATCCTCATCATATATTTTATTCTAAGCTGCACAGGGAACCAGTAAAGCCAAATCCCAGGCATTAATAATGCTCTTCCATCGTCCTCAAACAAAGCCAATAACTCATCTCTCTGTGGCCTTACACTTCAAGGACAGATCGCTGCTGTGATTAATAGCAAAGCGTTATGAATATTCATTGATTCACACATTGATCAGACGTCAGAAGAGAGCGAAGCAAAACAGTCTAACGTACAAGCAAATGATTGCTGCTAAAATGATAGCAATGAGAATCCTTTTCTTTGGTCCTAAGTGATGCGTAAGTGATTAAATCTCAATCACACAAAGTACACATTTGAATTTGTTGAAAGGAGTCATATTATGCATGTTAAAAAAGAAAAAATATGATTGTGTCCCATTTACAAGGGCTGTAGAGGTCTAAACGGATTATTTAATCCAGTAAACCTACTGTGTGCTGCTCAGTTGATTAGCATTAATACAGGATCAGGAAAAAACTTTTTTGGGATCTGTTTGTGGTGGTTATACAAAAAAAGAATCACAGAAGGTTCACAAAAAAAATCTAACTTGTAAAAAAAAATGAATTATTATGCCGAAGTAATTTTGGTTTGAGGCCTCAATGATAATTTCAAGAATTTGGTTGGAAAATTGTTAGGTTCCACTCTGTCATTTTTTATGTTTCGCACTTCCCTCATGTGCCCTTCTCATCATTTCTCTCAGCTGCTGTCACTTTATTTGTGATCAGGGGTTGCACGTTGATCACCAATCTCTTATACTCCTCTCTGCTCCACTCTTTGTCTGAACATTATCAAACCAAACCAACCTAACCGAGATATCGCTGCCTACCTGTTGTTGCTGTCTGGTCCTGATAATTCAGAGTGCCCTTCTGCTGTGAGTGAGGTACCTTCACATCTCTTGATCCGGTGGTTTTTAGACTCTAGGAGGCTCTCCACTGTCTTCTAGATCTGGTGCGCCAATGCCTCCAAGTGTCATCGTGAATGAACTGAGCCTACATTGAACTCTGTCAAGCACTCTTGTGCTTCCCCCCGGACCTTACAAAAACAAAGTGTTTAGAAATAATTATAAAAATCCAATATGGAAATGTACATGTGTCACTTTTCCCGTGACGATGGACACACTCTCACACACACAAGATGGACAATGGCAGGTGCTCTATTGGTTGATGGTGGATGGCAAACTTTGAAATCGAAGAAGACCGCACAGTGCTGCCTAATTTAAAGGCTGTCATTTAGACCTTGGAACTTGATGGTACCTCTGAAACAGCTCAGAGCAATTGGCCAATAATCATTACTCAAATTGTATCATATTTTCAGCATGAACCACAGGCAGCCCAGCAATGAAAAGAATGAGATTGAGTAACCTAAATCTGTCGCGATTAAAATCTGCAAAAGAAAAAGAAACAAAATACCTAGAGGCTTGAACCCTGGCTGTCAATTTTTCTATCTGCAGAAATAAGTTTATTTATTTCATAACTTGTAGCCTTGACTCATTTTATAAAATTGTGTTTTGAGTATCAGCGTGTTTAAAAGAGAGCCTGGAAAAAGAAAATTGTGTATTCGATTCTGGGTGCCTTTTGTGGACCATATGCCTTTTGGAACAAAATATTTAATTTGTCCATAAAGGCCATTTAATAAGCATTGGAAGTAATAAGCATTTAGTATCCCTAAACAGTCATATTTTTTTGCCAAGTGTGTCAAAGGATGTCTTGAGGAGTGTTTCGAAAAAGACTCTCAAGGTTGTTCAGCAGACTTTTGTGATTAAGAGACATTGTTTGCTAACTCCAAGATTCCTGAACAAGGTCTACTTTAAACAGTCCCCATCTAATGACAAATCAATAACAGCGGGAGGAATGATTAAGCATTTCTTCAGTGACTAATGACACTCAGACTCCAGGTTCTTTGGAGCATTAATGGCTGCGGCGTTGTGAAATGAATCTACCCAATTTGTCTGAAACAAAAGGCCAGATTGAACTGAAACATGGCTAACTATTAAAGCTCACAGCAGAGTGGGGTGGGCTGGAGAAAGTAATACATTTCAAACAGAATATACAGAGTTTCATCTGAATTGAACAGAAAATTACATCAATTGGCAACGTGGTGTGCAAGGAGTCTGTACAGCTGGTTTTAAAAAGGGTATCTAAGCATTACCCCTCACATTAGAAGATTTATTTCTTTTTTAAAACAGCATAAATAAAATGTGAGTAAAAATGTGTTTTCTTTAGCAAAAATTGATTTGAGGAATTATTTTTTTCTTCAATGTCCAGGCAATCAATATAAATGTATATTTGTATTATTTTTTAATGGAACAATATACAATAACAACATCATCGATGTTGAATGAAGTTGCTGGTTCCAGAAAAGATTGGTAAAACAGTGCCAGAAGCCACACATAGATATTGGACCCACTGCTTCAAACCACAAACTTATTCGCTGCTTGGTCAAGTGAGTCAGTGTTTCACAGCCTCTCCTTTTGCCTGCCAGTGACTTTTGGACATCTCTTGATCACTTAGAAAATGGCCTGATTTTTCAACCTCTTCAGCTTTGTATTCTCACAATTCATATTTTTGGATTGTTTTCATGGTTTTCAAAAGTATTCATGCCACACTTGTTTACTTACAGTGTGTTGCAGTGTGCTGGGATTAATGGAGTTATGGTGTTTTGTGAAAAAAAAAAAGAACTAGACTAGTGTTATCACTGTTTGGAAAGAAACAGACAAACCAGAACTTCATTACACGTCAAGTATTCCGATTTTTTTTATTGTGGTTTTCTTAAATGTGAAAAAGATTTTGTATTTACAGAAACTCATAATGTTACTACATCATTTAAAAGCACCACACAGTCATCTTTGAATGAACATTTCTAAAAAAAAAATGTAAACGAGCAATCAACAGCCTTGTTGATTTTATGGTGAGTAATTTGAATAATTAATTAATTTAGTTGAACTTTAGACAAATGCTGCTATTGTTTCTTTCCAAACTAGGTTGGACCCTCACTTTGTGTGGAGGGGTATTCAGTCCTTTCCTCTTCATTCAAAAGAAGACTGCGTGTAAGCCTTTGCGTCAGGTGAGTGTGCAAAACAGAGGAGAAAGGGCAAAAAAATCCAGTCTGAATTTTTAGACAATTCCAAATACTCTGTTCCATTCCTGCTGGGCTTCTTTGCAGCATTTGACACTGTCAACAATCTGATCCTAGTGATCCAGTTGACTGGAGGGGTGAGGCGACCAAGACTTAGCAGGTGCCCACAGGCATTCCACAAGGTTCAATTCTCAGTCCTCTTGACCTTAATCACATCCTTGTTTCCTGTCCTCCACAGACATGGCTTCTTTTATAATTGTTATGCTGACAACACTAAATTACAACTGTCAATTCCTCAAAATCACTCTCAACAGGTACAACCTGCAAATCAGACTGTCTGAATGACATCTCTGCATCGATGATCATCTCTGCATTTCTTCTACAGCTGAATACGACAAAGATTGAGCGAATGGTTGCACCTGCCACTCTCACCATCAGGTATGCAGCTTGATTTTTCAACCAATCCAACACTTTGGAGGGATATTTAATGAGCTATTAACATTCTAATACCACTGCTAAGATCATAAAGGTTTGCTCTGTTCAACATCAGATGTAGGCTCTAGTGATATGTGTTACTACATGGGTTATTGTATATGGGGTACTGGAATGGTCTTGTTGCTTCTTGTGGTGCAGACCTCTTCAACTGATACAGAACTCAGCAGCTCAACTAGATTTTAAGGAACTCAGAATTCACACCTTTTCTTCAAAATCTGAATCCTGAAATTCATACTGATTAACCCCTATCTTATATCTTATTAGTAGATTTATTTGGTCTTACATACTTCAACTAAATAGAAAAGACAGCTCAATCACCCCAAGTTTAGCTCCTTATTTAGTGACTTAAATAATTCTCTACAAAAAAAATTGAGCGTAGAATCAAAGAGTTAAGAAACTTCATGCTTTCCTTCTCACAAACATATTGAGAACATACTGTTAGATATACATTCAAACACAATGATAAGTAAATATTGAGCTTGGATCTGGCAGATTGTCAAATCTCTCCTGATAAGATCCAGCTCTCTCTGTTGGCAGATATGATAACAGTCCCTTCATATGAGAATCAACATTCACATCAATTTTACAACACGGCTTCCAACTGATAAGTCCAGTATCTGCTCTGAAAAAGAATGTTAAAAAAACACACTCCACGTACAAGAATGATCAAATGCTCAGATGATGTACAATTGATGTTTCTATGGCATTTACCACTCTGTTATCTGTTTCTATTTCTCAGCTGGCTGGACAAACGTTTTCTGCTAGAGTACAGCACTACATCCTCGCGTAAATAGCACGCGATCAGATGGACCTCCGTTTTTTAATTCAAAGGAATGAAACTGACCACTTTCAAAACACTTAGATGAGGATGTTTTTCAGACGTGTCATTAGAATATGCCTAATATGTTTCCATGCCGACAGTAGCCATGTTTCCACCAAAGATGCAGATTAAATTCAAGCACAAAACTGGAATATCAGATAAAATATTTGCAAGTATAGCACCGTTTCCATCTAATGAGTCCAAGAGAACAAAATTGTCACTTCCTGATAAACTGGCGCCAAATATCAAAAGAAAAAAATAGAAGTTTCTGCTTTAGGAGGCCTTTTTTCGTATATATACTAACTAGACAAGCAGTCATGAAATCTTAGGATTAAATGACCTTGTAACAAACTGCATGTTGTGTTTACTCCTGAACTGCTTTGGCTAGGTATCTGCTACATGCATTAATGTAAATGAGACAAAAAAATGTAACCAAATGACATTAGCTGATCAGCGAGGAATAAAGAGGGATTTGTTAACTGCTCTCACAGCTGCTTCTCTTTTGACTGCATTTCACTATCTTGAATGTTTAAAAAGCAAATCAACTCTCATTCTTTCTCCAGCATTAATTTAATCATGTTAAAATGGCTTATGCATTCAAATCAATCACATTAGTTAAAATGGATGAATCTGACACAAATGTTGATGAACTATATTATATTAAGCTCAAATAGTTTCAGACAGCAAAAAAATGTGTTCTTTTGAAAACACTATGTTTGAGTGGTTACACTGTTATGTTTCTTTCTTTTTTTTTGCTCAAATAGCAAGATTACAACTATTTATTGGAACCTGTTTATATATTTAGATATTTAAATGTCTAAATTAACTAATTAAAAGCCACTTTGTATAAAGCTGAGATTTTTTTTACATTACAACTTTTCAATCATTTTCACCTCTCTTGAGTCTGTAGAGATAAAAGTCACATGCTTTTCTGACTCATTAATTCTTGAGGGTACTTCCTGCTCATCCTGGCTTTAGTAAACCTGAAAGTCAAAGTATGGTAATATGTGTTTTTTGCTCCATTAGATCACCCTAATTGCCCCTCCCTTATTAATAAATGGCAGGTTGATCATGGTTGGGTTCACGAGTTAATGGTTCATTATTTAGAGGATGTGTAATAGGAGTTTAATTAAGTATGTAATGGAATTGCTTTAAAGCTAGACATACAGCATGGTCATGCAGATGGCCAAACAATTGAAATAAAAAAGAAACAAAAATCACTAAATTCGGCTTTTGAAGTCACACAGGATAAGTAATGAGGGAGGTACTAAAATACATTTAAAGGCATTTTCCTAGGGTTATTATTACACATTATAATGAACTGTCAGTTACATA
The DNA here is from genome assembly GCA_007224835.1 of Danionella cerebrum. Lineage (NCBI taxonomy): Eukaryota > Metazoa > Chordata > Actinopteri > Cypriniformes > Danionidae > Danionella > Danionella cerebrum. The sequence continues at coordinate 956,917 of SRMA01025359.1, forward strand.
ATTACCAATCCAGTCCAAGTCTCTAGCCTTTGTGTTCCCACATTCCCTTAACATACATGCTTTGCACTTTCCATCTACATATGACTGTGTTTCAAACTTAATGAAGTCAAACAATAACAAAGGCGGTCTGCGATTAGAAGCTCACAACTACTGCAAAGAAATAGAATATGCTTTATCATACATGAAAAATGGTGGCACGTTTCTTTCTTTTGGCTGTTATTTGGCCTGGTCTGTCATCCACTAGATTGATGGTTACTGTTCAAGGGACCGGGGATGACAAAATAATGGAAAGAATAGACATATGTTTAAGGTTCAATGATGGACTAGTAGGTTTCATGCCTGAAAACATGCTCTTTGCTTGCTTTTCAGGCATGATGAACAGAGAAGGGCAGAATTTAAAAGAGCCATTTCTCTTCTCCTGAGATTCAAACTCACCTCTTAAAGCATCCTCTTCTAACTTAGCAACAAGAGTTTTTTTTTCTAAAATCTTGTCATGGGTTTAGATTCCATTAGATTCCAATATTTCTTTCACAAGTCCTAGTTATCTACCAAATAAAATTTCTGTGATTTCATACTCATACTCTTATGCAGACCCACACTTTATCATTTTATTAACACATACTGCACAACCAAAATCCTTTTTTTAATGTAGTTAATTACCTCATACTCAAATGTGTAGCTTGGATATGAGTTTAGGTACTTTTTACAAGATACCTGTGATTCCAGCAAATGTTCAGCTGGACATTAGTATGTAATTTCCAAATAAAAATGTTCAAATAACATGTTACATTTGCAATCCTTAGATAGTAGGATTATGAAGTCATTTTATCACTCGTGTCCAGAAATACCCATAACTCGACCAATCGAGTCTTCAGTCAAAAACATTTAAAAGACCTCTTTCCAACCTTCCTGAATCATAAATACAGATTCGGAAATGGCTTCATAAATAAACCTAAAAGACTTTGAAATTGGCCATTTTCACAAGGCCAATTGGAAAAGAACCCACCTCATCTCTATTCCAGCCACACTTTTGACTATGGAATATTCACAGAATAAGATTTCACATTAGGGATTTTTACAGGGGAGTGAGGTGAGTGAAAGGAAGCAGAAATGCAAAGGGTGCTCATGTGCACTGATTGGGTCTGTCGACATCTTTTGCAGAGAAAAAAAATGAATTTTGATTCAAAAGCATCAGGCTGTCCTTTCAGGCTTTTATAGACAGAATGGCTTCCAGAAGCATACTTCATTCATTAATGAGCGGACATGGGCTGCTGCCCTTCGATGCTTTCTCTTCAGTAGGAACCACTTAGAAAAGAATCAGGCCTGGAATGGTTATAAATGCAACCGTCCTATGCATATATATACATAGTTTCCTTTGTATAATGAGATTTGGCTAGAGATGCATATCACAAATCTAGAAGTAAAATATTCTGGATGTTTTATATGTGAATGTATTAAATACAGTTTAAAAACTAACCTGTAATTCACATTTTTAGTAACTGTTTCAAGACAATTCTGAAATGTAGGGTAATGTAGAAAAAGGTATACAATAGTAATAATGGGGAAAAGTCTTGATGGTTACCAAAAAAACTGACCGCTATCAATCCAGTTTCTACCTGACTGACCTGATTCAATTACTGCTGTCATCCTTCAGATCAGTTGTGCTCTCACACCATCCTCTCCCTGACACAGATGGAAGGTTCAAGCGGCTATAAACTCTCTGAGGCTGATGCGGAGGAACTTTTATTTGCCTGGCTCGCTCGACCGAACAAAGCCTTCGCATGCCTCAGAGACAATGTCGAGTGGGTCCTATCAAAGAACTGGGAGACATCACAGGAACTGAGAACCATTAAGAGTGTCATCAGACTTTTATTAAAGGAAAAGCAGAACAAAAAAAAAAAACTGAAAGTGAAGACACCTTATCACTCATATTAGGTATTTGAAGTTTAAAAATGGAAATACAACAGTAAAAATTGAAATTCAATTCTAAAAGTCATTCTGTTGGTATCTGTCTGTCAAACCAATAGAACCTTGATTAGTGTGATCGGAAGTGTTTCATAAAGCTTGCAACTCAACAAATCTCTCAAATCTCAGTGATCTCTCTAAATACAGGAATCTGATTGGCTGGCAGGTGTTGAATAAATGTGTATTATCACACAGCCAGTCAATTTTTTTTAGCAATGTGATACATTGGTAACCATAGTAACATGGCTACAGCCAACAATTCGTAAAGAGCTAGACAACAACAGAAAACACTTCCAGATTCCGAATGATGATCAAGGAATAATGTATTATTGTGCTGTTTTCTTTATAGAAAACTAGTTTACAGAGCACTGCTTTTGGTCTCCTCTCTAAAGCTGCACTGGAGACACACAATGGCATCACTGGCTGTCAGGTCACCAAAGAGTTTGTGCTTTGATAGAGCTACAAAAGCATAGAGAATCCCTCCTCCAGCCCAAACCTTTAATAATACAGATTTGCATCTTGCATTTTTTTTTCATCTTGTATTTATTTATTAAATTATTGTCATCGGAATATGTGTGTGCTTGCTTTTAGGTTCATGTTTCCTGTGCTCTCAGGTTTTACTTCAGATTCTCAACAGCATATTTGGAGAATGTCTGCAAACTACACTCATTCTCCCAAAAAGAGTCAAAGACAAATGTGGACACGACATGGTAAGCAATTTGAGCACCTTTTATACCATCTCTGGCAGTAACTTAAGTACCAAATGTGCTTTAAATTTAAGAAAGTCGGATTAAAAGTCTGTAATAAAACTAACATCTGACTAACAAAATTTGCGAAGGAAGGTAGGAACGAACGAAGGAGAAAATAGCTTTCTTCATCACACTCCGTGTTCCCTCCACTAACAGTCCTACATTTTCCTGGAGCAAGAACATCAATCAGAGCCATCAGTGACAATGGCATCAGCTGGATGTATCAGAGTTGTCAAATTCAATATTTCTGAGTTTATTCTAAAATAAACTATTGGTTTTTATAGTATAAAAAAAAACAACAAAAAAAAAACATGATGTCCGCAAGTGATTGGATGTGCCTCCTTTAGGTGAACACTCAAGACAATGTAAATGACCAATTAAGCACCATCAGCATCTTATCAGACATTTATATATACATACATACATGCATAAATGTGTGTTTGTAAGAAAACCCTTTTTTTTTGTGAATTCTGTAAGTACGATCAGATAAAAAAATCTATACAATTAAAATCTAATAATAAGTTCCACATAGTACATCACTTCAAATATTGGGAAGGTGTCCTGAGATCGAAAGACAGCATTGAACTCACAGAACTGGTGTTCTCCAGATCCCCAGAAAGCTTTAAAGCATCCTGTTGACAGTGACCTTCAGCCGTCAGGTTGAGCGAAGTATCACCGATGACAGAGGAGAGTTTAACCCAGGCATTGTGGGAAATGATCATGAAATGCCTTTAGGGCAGAAGAAATGAGAATATGGGGAGTAGGGCGAGAGAGCTTCACTGAGGGTGTGCCCTCTAAACTCAACACAAAAAGTGTTTATAGGGGACAAATATTATCAAATCATTCTAAGTTGTTCTTAAGAAATTTTCAGAAATGTCAGTTACTTTTCTATCCATGAGGGAGACATTATCAAATTATATATATATGAAGAGAACAAATCATGTTAGAGAGGTCACAAGCCCATCACAGTCACATCAATGGACTACTGTAAGCTTGATCTATAATGCTTTGTTTACACTTCTTATGTAGCATCACATACTGAAGATGCACTTTGAACAAGCACTTAGATGCTACTAAAGAGAAACATTAGTGATACTGACAATCATAAATCAGATGATGACAATCTTGGCAGATGATCTAATTTTATAGGTTAATAGCAATTTCACACCCTGCACTTTGCATTAGCATCAGTGACCTAACAATATGAGTGGTTAAACATAATTTGCAGATTTTCAACCTTCAGCTAATGGAAGATAATAAGAATAAACATACTTAAAAAAAACATTCACAAGTTTAATATGGGGACCAATATAACTCAAAACAAAGATTAGGAGCCCATTAAACTTCTCAACTTTCCAGTTTGCAGATTTTGGTGTATTTTTATGCGCTAATGCACTTTGTATTAGTCATTATGGTCACACTGCATTTCATAGAATACAATAAAAGGTTCCTTTCCATTCAGCTCCAACTACAAGTCCACAAAATGGGGTTCAAAATAGCTATTTGTTTTTACTTTTATGTCCTTTTATGCTAATGCATGCATTAACTTGACAATAAAAGCATGTAGTTACAGAATAAAAGTTAATTATTACCTAATCAATGCATGGGAGGAAATTTTAGAGCAAAATATTTTATTAAAGCTATAACAGAGCTATGAAACTGCTTAAAATAGTTTCAGTACAGTTTGCTTGCTTTACCATTGGCTTTTAGTGTCTATTCACGGTGAGTAATCGTAGTTTTGCGCTCCCTCAGCCATGATCAAACTAGGACAAAGGAAGATGAGACGCTCTGTTTTCTATCATTAAATGATGCTGTTACCGTTTGTGATTAACACACTTCTGTCTTTTGTCTAGTGCAACCAGGGGTATGTTGTGTTCACGCACTATTCAATGATGTCAGCAAAGATGATTTTCTCCTTCTTCAGGCAGAATCTGGCCAGTCTTAGTTCAGCTTGATTTGCTTCAATTATGAAACCATGTCAAATTATGGAACCCAGCTTGAAACTCTGGTCTGTTTTAGAGTCGTTGTTTCAAGTTTTAATTGGGCAGCAGAGCCTACATGCACCCAGCCCCTATGTTTTGGAATAAGCTTCCAGTCCCTGCGAGAAATAGTGCATCACCAAACACTATTTTTTTTCTACTGAAATACTCTACTCATATTAAGTTAGAGACTCAGTCGCTGTCGTGCATACAGTGTTTTTTTTTCACTACAGAAATGTCTGAGATAGTGAGGCACATGTACTTTCTCTTCATTGTGTACAGGTGTGCTTTACTGTGGCTTGCAGTACCAATAACAAACCCTTTTCAATGTAGCATCAATTTCAACACTCAATGGATGAACACTGCCATTGTGTTTTGAAATCCGCTGCTGGCAAATCAAAATAACAATTAAAAAAAAAAAACCTTCAACAAATGTTAAAGTTGTTTGTTTCATAGTTTTAAGGCTTAGAAGTCTCTTTCCGCATGTGCAATCCCAGCGGGTGTTTTTAATTAAGTAGAAACGGCGCATCACAACAAATTTTGATTTCATATACAATGTGTAGGTTTCAAAACGGTTATTAATTTGGATATTTTTCTGTTTTAAATAAACATTAAAAGAGTTATGACAGGGTGGCATGGTGGCGCAGTGGGTGGCCTTCCAGTTAGAAGTTTGTCAGTTAGAGGTTCACTGATGACCTTCCTGGGTTTTTTTTTTAAGGAATTTCAATTACCGACACAAAATATGTGCCACCTAACGGTGAAAAGAAGGGATAATCCTTGGAAGTACAAGACATGTGATATGGCTTGTGTTATTCAAAGTTCTGGCACAAAAAAGTACAATAGCACAAAAAGTGCTTGCAACAGGGTTTAGAGGAGGTTCACTTGTTCTTTGATACAATTTTCACATTTTTTTTACCTTGTCTTTTGGGTATTTATGGATTTTTATTATGTCGCAACAATTGATTTTTGTTATAGAACAAAAACTTTTAGTTCTCATTTTTTTAGATCTTTGCAGTGAAAAAAAGTGCAAAATGTAATATACAGATTTTTTTGTGCATTTTCAGGATTGTTGAGGAAATATTGTTTACTGTAATGTAATTTTATTTGTAAAAATTTAACTAAAAAATTATATCAAGCTTTGCCACAAAAAAAATAAATAAATATATATATATATATCATATATATATATATATATATATATATATATATATATATATATATATATATATATATTAAAGGTATTTTATTGGAGCAAATTGTAAAAATAGTAGTAAAAAATGATCAAAAAGGCCCAAGACTTCTAAGGAGTAAACACAATAAAATTATTCTGTTAAAGTCAAACTAATCTTCTTTTACCATTTTAATACATGTTTATACATTGCTTTCTTCATTAACACTGCTGTAGTTAAAAATGGATTAAAATAAGAAAATGAATTCCACTGTTTTTCATTTTGTGTTTATCATTTTTATCTTTATCAATTAAGAAAAAAAAAGAATTCTATCAATGGTTGAAATAACTTTTTTTTTCTTTAACATGGAAAAGAAAATGAAAAGAAACAAGAGTGTGAACCAAACACTGGAATGCCTTGTAAACACTCATTCTGATGTGTGATGTAGTGGTACAGACACTAGGTCTGGAGATCTGTTAGTTCCAACCTGAATCTGACACGTGCAGCCTTGGGTCTGTGTTCTGGGTTACTGCTAATGACTCGTTGGAGACACCACAAACACTTTCACCCGTGGCTCAGACTCTTCGTTATCCACACAGACACTAGGACACATTCATCCGGGAATTCAAGAGTCAAACAGACAGCAGCCGGATACAATCCCAAAAGATCATGGGTTGCGTTCTAATGCAGCACAAGCAAACAGACGGATGCCCTGAAGATGATGCCATTATATCAATGAAGAGGAGAGAGCCACAACTTAACATGACTCTTAACATGACAACTAAAATAATATCTATAATAATATCTAGCTAATTAGTCACTAACTTTTGCTCAATTTCACTTGGCAAATGAAAAAAAAAAGTAATTTTTTTTTTAAAGCACATTTACCCAAACAGCAACGAGTGGGAGGACCTTCAGCAGTATGGCCCCTTTTCTTTGGGACAAGCTTCCTGACTGAGTTTAAATCCTTAACTAATTTTAAAATCAATTATAAACTCACCTGTATTTTTTCTGTCTGTTATGCATTTGTATTGTTGTGGATAAACAATTTTTTTGGTTTTATACTGTTTTAAACCAACTGTTCACGGTATCATCCGTCTGTGTTGGTTGAGTTTTACGTTTTATTACATATTAAGAGTGTTTACAACTTCAACCCATTCAGCAAGCAAAAGAATAATGCAAGCAGTTCGGAGATCCACTTTTGGACCATTAACTTATTCTAACCATAACTAACATTTTAAGGAAATTCATTTTTTTTCTTTCTATACAGGTCTGGAACTTGCAATCGAGACAGTTTCAGGTTTGGAAAATATTGCTGGAAATAAAACATCACTAATGAAACTATGAGTTAGGGATTATAAAATGCTAGAATTATAGTTTGGAGCAGTAAAACAGACGAATGTTAGTTATTTTAAAATATATTAAAAAAAAAAAAGAACCAAGGTATTAATAACAATACTGTATGGACAGTAGTTTATTCATTCATCTTCTAACCTGTGCAATTCCACGGACCTTGGTGAGGTTCTCCCATAATGCATCTCATGCTTACATTTGGCAAACGTTTTAGAGATTATAGCAAACAGCAAAAAATATTTTATCAGACAAAATGCACTTGCCCCTTGCATCACTTTCTTGTTTTCAAGATCACAAAGAGATGATAGTCTAGATCCATATCTGTAGAGCTGCTGAGCAGCTGTGGGGGTTCCAAGAGTTGCAAGAGGTCCTTCTAAGTCAGAAAACACATTAAGTTGATCCACTCAAATAAATTGGGTGTGGTCATAGACTAGTATAAACTTTTTGCAAAGCGTGATTGTCTGAGAATGGAACAGTAAACTTAAATGAAAACAAACAGATAGAGAAGGGAACATTTTTATTCAAGATGTTCTCTTTACGCAGATGCAAAATACTGAGCAGCTCCTGTCATTGGTCCAGCCAAAGCAAAACAGCTGCGGCTCTGGCTGAATCAGGCTGATATGCAAAGTGAAAATTTGGAAGAGGCAAATATTTCCATGAAAACTACTCTATTGTTTTGGCATGTTCTCTTCTTTAACTATCAGAGATTCATCTCCAATAATTACAATCATGTGCAGCAAAGTTTATTTTCTCACTGAAAACAGTTCCACTTTAACTGTGCGCAATGTTCAGTAAAGATGCTACTGATCATTTCTCACAAATACACTAGTTTTCACACTTGAGACTACGTTTGATGTTTGTTTGGCTGTGCTGTATAAGCTCCTAGTAATGCATTATGATCACTGAAAGCATGAACAGAGTCATCTAAGTTTGTAGATACGTTTGTTTATGTGGTGGTAAAAGTGTTTATACTGTGACTGCTAAAGGGTGATTAGATAAGAAAATAATTCTGTGTATAAACAGTGTTTGATTGAGCTTAACACGTGCATCTTGAAACCTCAGTCTGCGTTGAAATCTTTGACTGGTAGAGGCATTGGTGATGCATAATAAATACCTTGTGTGCCATTGCTGTGCTCAGAATTGCCACAGTTGCTTTATCAACCTCACCTTGGTATAATGGCTGTTGCTCACCTCTTAATCTTCCTACACAGCTGTTTCTGTTTCAGATTATGACTGGGTTTTAACCTATGTGTGACACGAATTATCATTAGTACATCATGTTCAAAGCAAACCCTAAACTTTAGCACCCAGCTGTAAAGGGCACAATATAATGCAGAGTTTCAGATGTCGTATTTGTAATCTGTAATCTAACTGCAGTTAGCATTTTTGTTAACGTTAATGAGGTATTTATGTTGTTTATGGTTATTGTATGTATTTGCAAGGTTATTTGATGAAAAGTTTGTACACTGTTGTGATATATATTCATGTTACCATATATTTTTTTTTCCTGTGTTTAGAAGAAATTTTTACTTGAGAAAACATCAGTCCAGAGAGTCATGTCTTTATGTTCAGCTGTGCACCTTTTTGGTATGATTGCTAGATTATATACATTATTATTATTCTGGATGATGGGAGTAACACCAAATACTTAGATTTTTCTTTTGTTCACTCACTTTGCAATTTTTACATTCACAAAAAACAGCTTTTTTTCTGAAAGCATGGTTTGTGTTCACAGCATTTTTGCACACTAAAGGTTTCAAGAACTTTTCACACACAGATCTGTTTCTTATTACAGTGTACATTTCTTATCACATGCCTAAATACACACACATTGCATTTCTCAAATAAACAAGTTTATATTTTCTGTTTGACACATTTTACTGGAAGCTGCACATTACTCAGTGTAGAGAGGTGCCACATTGTTGCTAGGCAACCGCTCATAAAGGAGCCAGAGATTATAAGCAATGTTTGCAGATTACAAATTAGCTTCCTTTGTTGCCACCAGCATTATGTAGCTCATGGCTTCAGGAATGAACACATAGAAGGGCACAAAGAGGCACATAAAAATTGATGATACATCCATGGTGGCCTGTCTTTGATAAAAATCAAAAGAAAAGTTCATAATAATAGAAATAAATTCCCTACAAATATTACAAAACCGTAGATAAACAGAGAACAGTAGATAGAAACAGTATTTATGTATACCAACAAATGTAACTTAAAATTTATTTTTACAATGAACTCAAAAAGGGCAATTTGAAAATAAAAAAAATAAATAAATAAAAAAAAAACACAGCATACTTTGAACAATTGCTAAAACTACTTTGCATTATTAAAAAAGGTTACCATGTGAGTCTACTGGAGAGTGCCACTAGAGGTGGTACATTATAATTGGGTGATGAGGACTTATGAGAGCAAAAGTGTAGATATGCACCTACTGGACCATAAGAATTGAATTGATAACAGACATTGCATGGCACGATAACATCCGGAGGAAACATCCTAGTCACAACAATAGACTGTTTCACACTGACCCTGGGGAATAATTGTACAGTGCCGGATGAATGTACCTTTGCCAGAAATTAACATGAATTAGCATTTGTCTGCCTTTAAGAAATGCCAGTGCAAAGCGGCTGGCACTAACCTCTCAGGGAATAAAGAGGAAGGGAATGGTATTACAGAGATCTGCATTTAAATCAGGGCTTTAGATACAAATCCAAAAACCTGTCCAATAGCCTCATACATAAAGATGAATATGCTGCAGTAGCGTTTATGTGTACAGTTGATAGCAATTATAAATGAATCAAAATGGGCCTGCTCTTCATAACCTCTGCATAACAGGGTACTCATGACCTCATTTAACATCTGACAGACTATGTTTGTGCATGAACGCCTTAATGCTCTTTACAGTTCGCAAAGGCTTACATATTAAACACTATTAATATTCAGCTCGATCTCATGCAGACCTGCCAAGAACCTGCCATGTTTCATTTACTCTGAGATGAGCCACAACTTTGAGAAACACCACTTATTACGAAAAAAATAAAAATAAAATCTGTTTGTAGCCCAATGTTTAGTTTGATGGACGGTAGAATTGACAGATGTATACCCTGACACGCTGTTTGGAAAGTTAGGTGGAGAGATTAGAACAAATTGAATGATATAAATGTAAAAAAAAAAGAGCATTGTAAAGTGTGTGAACAGAACAAAATTTAACTGTATAAAGGAAAGAGGATGGATGGAAAGAAGGAAAGGAACTATTGGATTGACAGATTTTTTTTACCTTCCAATATATATTACCTATATTACTACCTATTACCTTCTCAGCCTTCTCTACTGTCTATGCATGTGCTTGGGTTCGTATTGGTATTCTTAATTCGTGAACACACATTGCCACATCACCTAAGGTAAGGTTTCACATTTGTGTACATATTATTTGCATTTTTGTTACATAAAAAGTATATATGAAATGTGTAAATTTTTCTCAGGTTTTCCTTTTTTTTTCAATTCATACTGTTGTTTCTGAGAGCCATTGCACAGATTAGGTATTTTACATGTAAAACTTGCATCTGCATGCGAAAATTGAGGACATGAAGGCCACCCTGGAATGGATTAATTTCGTATCTCAAGGTATCACTGTATATTGGATGGAATTGTGAAAACACATTGTAATGGACAGTCCAAAGTATTATATCTGTATGGGGAGATATTCAAAGACATAAACAGAGGTCTGGGCAAATAGATGAATAGATTATTGGTCTAAATAATATTCATAAGATGAATGAATAGATGCATACTGTTTGAATGGTTTTTGCCTATTCAATAGATCGATAACCATTCAAGAAACACACACACACAGGACCAGGACAGACATCTTAAAATATGAACATTCCAGGGGTTAACCCAGGCTGCAGATCCTGGACAGATGGAGGTCTAAATTTGATGACGGGCCGTAGTGGTAAGTGGAGACCATCAGCTTCTAATAGTGGGATGCCTGTAAATCACACTCCTGCAGAATGCTGCTGCTTTAATTGTGACTGGGTGTAAAGGTCAAGTCCTTGAGTTATTGGAGCAAGATTAAAAGAGCACCAGTTCATCACAAATGATCAAATGTGTCAGTCTGTGAAATATTGACATTCACAGACAAACATACAAACATGTTTATTTAGTATGTAAATGGGTCACTAAACAATAATTGATTTGCATGAACATGATAAATGCAGCATGCTGACAGTGTGCACATCATGTTTATTCAGAAAATGAAACCTTGAGGAGGGAGGGGGGGGGTGCTGGTTATCATCACATTCATCATTCATGCGTATATTCTCTGTTCCATTGCTGAGTTCACATGACTGAGTGTAATATACACAAACTCAAAACACGATCAAATTTTGAAGCATCCGTCAAATGAAAGAGATTGTTGTTTTTCATTGTGGATTACAGTGAAACAGACAGTTCAGACTGAGTAAAAATGCATGCGGTATGAACTTAGCTGACCTATACTTAACATGGGTGATGAGCAAGTCAGGTTTGTTGAAAATCATGCATCATTTTCTGATCCGCTGAAAAGCAGTTGTGAATGTCAAATATTTTTACCCTTAAATTTGCAAACACTATATTGGGTATAACTTGGTGGGATGGCTTCCCTTTCGATAACAATTATTGGAAAAAAAAGTGCTTCATAAAAGCCAATTAAATAGACATACCTGCACTGAAGTGTGATAGAAGTCCTCTCAAATTGGAACCGGATCTGCGTTGATTTGCAATGTCCAGGTCCAAAATTATCCAGTTGTAGTAGCTTTCTCGAAGAAAATTATTGCCACAAATCTATAGTTTTGACATGTCTGTTGTTGGTGGCCAACCATCCGCTTAAAGCCATCCGCTTGTTTAGCTTTGACTTCATCACAGGGAAAGCCATGCATCACCTCAGCACCTTTGCACCACAGAAACAAACACCTGAGAAGCATTCTTAACTCGAAACTGCTGTGCAGTCTTGCAACTTTGGGCATGTCAAGAGTTTGGCTTCACTAAAAATGAATACATTGTATCTTCTCATGGGATAATAGAGGTCAGGCTCAAGAATAATTAAAATACAGATTGTCATATAGGACAAAAATAAGTAACATCCTGAGAAATTCCTTTTCCAATTGGAAATTCAGAAATCACGAACAAAATATAGAAATTAACCAACTTCACTGACATTAACGTGTAACAGACAGCAACATTGTCCTAAATAATGTTTAACGCATGTAAATCTCAGAAAAAATTCGCATTGTTTAAATTCATATTAGACTTAAGGCAGCACAACAGATGCTGATCAAAAATGTTAAGAAAAGAGAGGATTGTGGTGCGCTATTTCTTTCCATTTTCATGTGCGAAGTTGTTGTGAAAATGTGGGGTGATAACTACAGAGGGGTTCTTTCATGTCCTACTTACGTCGTCAAAGAGCCAGCTTTCATTGGTTGCTTTTCTTGTGAAAAAATGGATCCGATATGGCAATCCGAAAAGCTTTTTTGTCAGCACGCACTTGTTTGGTCCAATGTGTGATATCCAATTGGTATTTATGGTTTGTATTTGAGGCAAATTGGCACACAAAACTTCGTACTGAAAACGAATGTGTATTGCATTTGAATTGAAGAAGGAGAGACTGGAGGAGCTGCCCAAGAAGTTACAGGTAGATATTAGTGGAGGCCCCAGAGCTGAGGGGGCATAACACATTGCATTGTAACATGTTTAAATCTAAAATAAAGACAGAATATATGCATAATATTTTGGTAGTGTGACATTGGGCTGAAGAATTGCATTATTATCACTTTCGGTTAAACTTGTGCCAGAACAGGTTTCTCATGGATAAACCATGCAACAAGATTAAAGGCCTCCTGAGCCTATACACAGGCTGTCACTGTTCATCAGTGGACTGTCACCATTACAGCAGCCAGTCAAAAAGAATTAGCCTGACATTTGGCTAAAGACAGGACTCTGTTGGAAGCCACTCAACAGATAATCACCCTGCTTTTAGGTGTTCACAGATTAGCCTCAACGGGGCCTGTGATGTTGTTGGAACAATGGTGAGCTGATATTGAATCTCCCTTCATCTTTCTTTAAAGTGAAACCAACGCTCATAACAGCACATGCATGGGGCTCTTTGTCTGTAAATGGACTGCACATTGCATCAGGTTGAATCTGAGATGAGTTTATCTCAAAACTTAGTTTGAGGGATAGTTTGAAAATGAAGTATATACGGTATAAAGTGTATAAACTTCTTTTTGAAATGTAAATGTAGCTTTGACAAGCCAACATAATTATTCTTTGTAAGAAACTGTCTAAAAAATTTCAATGCTATTTTACAACAGTAACTAGCAAAAATGTTTATGTTTTAGTAGTATAGACATTTTTATTTTAATTTCTTTGCTACAAACCTTTGCTTTTTTCCTTTACATTTTTATTTAAATTGTGTAATTGTTTTAACTGCAAAAAAAAGTGAACAAATAGTTTTTATGTTTTATAACAAAAATAAAATGTTGGGACAACATAAAACTTCACAAACCTTCCAACCAAAAAAAAAAAAAAAAAAAAAGGGAGAAGGTCAAAACACTGTAAAATCAGGCGGACCTCTCCTAAAACTTATACATTGTTCCAAGGATTTTTTTGGGAACACAAGCCATATCACAGGTTTTTGTTCTTCCCTTCTTTTCATCACTAGATGGCACAGATTTGGGCTCAGTAAAATGAAAATGAAGCGCAATTGTGCATTTTCTATTTGAATTACATTGCAAATGATGTGTCCTAACTCTTCTAATGTTTGCTTAAAACTAAAAATATCACAAATAATAGCCTTTCTGAAACCTACACATTATATTTGAAATCAAAATCAAACAACAGGCGGGTCGCGACATACCTACTTAATTCAAAACAGCCAGTGTGATTGGCACATGCACCAGGGCGTGCAGAGACTTATTAATGGTATTATTAATGTCTGCAAACCAGCTATTATTATTATCTCAAATAGAGCTATTTCATTATCAACGTACCCCCTCTACTGGGTCCAGATCATGACCAATGAGGAGGTAGAGTGGTGAAAGCATACATGCCCCAAAATACAGTTGTCATGCAGTTTTTATGAAGACTCCCAGATTGAGCTTGGTGAGAAGAGAAAGGCAATGTATCAGGCAGAGGTTCAGAGACTAAGAAAATGAGGCAAATACAGGACTAGGCACGAGGACATATGCAAGGTATGGTTTGTATTCAATATTTTACAATAGACACAATGGGGTACAATACATCAGGTAATGAGCAAGCTGGAGTTCATTGCAGGTCACATAGAGGAGGTTTCTGGTTCGAGACCCAACCAGAGCATAACTGAGTGATGTTTACAAGTTCTCTGATTGCATGGGCTTTCTACAGACACTGCACCTTCTGGTATACACCAAAGAGAGGAATTTCGGTGGATCAAAACCTATGAATACAACACTGTTTGAGGCAAAGAACACACACACAGTACGCATGACAATATGATATCTGCTGTACAATATATCATTTGACTTTTTGGAGGAGCAGGAATGATGAAAGAGAAATGAACTTGAAGCTAAAGCTCCATGTCAGATTGTTCCCTTCAAAGCTTTTTCAGTGCTTGGAAGTACACAGGATGAAAAGGTATGATTTTGAAGGGATCGGCATGCTCTTCTTCTCACGTTATGAAGGTCGGATCAATTAAAACAATGAGACATTTTTTATATTTTATCTTTTTCATTCATCTTGGAGCATACTATTTTTGTTTTTAAAAGGATTTCGGTAGAAAATCACCGTCTCTTCACATGTTTTACTATCATTACATGTAAAGCTTCTTCATACAGAAAAAGCATCTCCTTCATTTAACTGGCAGGAACAATTATGCATGTACACACATGTACAAGTACAGAACCTCTGTAATATTAACCTTGATTTTCATGAGGAAACATTTTATCCAGGTTTTGAAAAAGATTGCATTTGTAAGCGTATTGTTTTAAAGTCTAGAAACAGAGGAAGAAGCAGTGTGAACGTTTTCACTGGGGATGTGCCTGCTCATGGTCTTCTGGGAATCAGCTGAAGTTCTACACAAGGCACAATCAGATGCTCTAACACCAGCAGCTTAACATTCAGCTCGTGTCCAGCTCTGAAACAAATCGATCCAGGCCAAAAGAGCCACAGCACTGCTGAAGCTTCTGTCCTTGGCGATTCAGAAGAGAGAGAGCTCTGTTTAAGACCTCAACTTGACTGAAGCTCTTCACATAAATCTTTGCATATGATTGTTTCCAGAACTGTGAGGTAACAACAAACGTGATAAAGTATAAAAAGAACAACTAGTAGTAAAAAAAAAGGAATAATACAGGGTGGGTTTATTAGAGGGGATATTTTTGTAAAATGTCGAACAACATCATTTTTTTTTATGTGTAGGGAAAAAGTATTTATGTATTTAGCTGGATTTTGGGTCACGTGGGTCTGCCGGTGCCTATGTCCAGCACACATTGGGCAAGAGGCAGGGGTACACCCTGTTTTTTTTCTTATAAATTGATTTGGACAATTTTATCTGCTAATCCACTCACTTTTCACGTTTGTGCTAAGGAAAAAAAATGTTGCTGAAATTCATCTAAATGGAGTTATGGTGTTTATGAAAAAAAAAATAATAATAAAATAATAATAAAATTATAATAATAATAATAATATATATATATATATATATTATATTATATTATTATATATATATATATATTATATAAAACAATTGTATATGCCGTTTTCTAGTCTCAGATCAGCTCTACTGTGAATAGATCCTCTAAAAATAAACAGCAATTTGTCAAATTATCTCCGGGCCATTAATTTTTGGGACTCAGGTTTGTGAAAAGTGGAATGACACAGCTGTGCGCTTGCAGGATTTGTCATGCAGTGATTGTATGTTGCACTAGAAACAGAACACAACTGAGCAAACACTCAAAGAATTAAATAACATTCAGAGAATTATGAGGAACATGTCTACAAAATACAGTCATTGAAAATTTGGATGCCACAAAAACATCAAAAAATGAAAGAAAAAGTCAATGTCCTTGGCAACATCCCAATCGTACAGGTTCCATGTGTGCTTATGATTTATCATTGAGGGTTCCATGGCCTCAATAGGAGCGTCTTACACCAGCTCAGCAAATTGAGTGCCCTCAGGCATCAACTTTCATCTGCTCCCTTACAGAAAACGCTTATCTCCATTTCACTGCTTACTTTAGGATGATGTGGGATCAGAGAAAGGCAGCATCCCATGATAAACCTCTGAGCCAATGGGGAACAAGGCAGAGTATAAGTACACTGCTTCCAAGTGAGGGATTGAGTGAGTGATGGAGTGATGTAGTGAGCGATGGACAGAATGAGGGAGGGAGTGAGGTATGTAGTGAGAGTGGGACTGAAAAGCGGTTGAGAGATCATGTGAGTGTGTGAGGGATGGTGTCAGTGGGTGAGACAGGGAAGGGGGGTTGAGCAAGGTTAATTATGGAGTGAGTGATGGGTGAGAAAGGGAGTGTGTGAGAGAAAAGTTAGTTTGAGAGGGATGAGGCAGTGGGATATAGTCACGGGTACGCTATTGCTAGAGAGTGACTCGCACTCACTCGATCACAGTGGTGGACAAAGTACACAAACCAAGTATTTCAGTTTAAGTAGCGATAAACTGGGTTAAAAATTAAAAGTTCTCCCTTCATAATTTCACTTGAGTAAAAGTGCAAAAGTATTTGCCTTAAAATGTACTTAAGTATCCAAAGAACTATGATTTATTATGGCTATAATTAATATTTTTTTTGTCAAGACTCTTGCTGAAACAATATGTGAAAAGACTTTGAAGTTGACACTTATTTAAATGATCCTGAGGTCAAATGCTAAATAAATACATTTCAGGTTTATTTTTAACAGAGTTGCATGTTTTAGTTTAATAACAAAACTTTTAATGTCTAAATTATTACATTACTAAATTATTAGGTTTACAATTTTTCTTTTACTATATTGTACCGAAATGTCTCTGTGCGGGCATTTCTTTCATTATTTATTAAGGCATGGTCGTAAAACGCTCATAAAACTGCTTTTGAACCAACACCGAACTGCGTTCGTGTTAATACACATTTTTAATGTTGAAATGTAGTAAAGTTGAAGTAAAAAGTTTCCCCAAATTAAAGTACAGATACTTGAAAAAGCTACTTAAATACTGTAACAAACTACATTTCCATCATTACTGCCCACCACTGCTCACTCACTCGCTCGCACAATTGCTTGCTCACTCACTCTTTTAAAAAGCTTGGAGATAAAAAAAGGCTATGCACAACATGACAGTACCCAAAAGTGTCAAAATAACAATTCATTTGAAAATTGACAATGGCTGTTGTGCTATTGACTACTCAAACTGATGTTCAAAAACATCAAGGACACCATTCTATAGACTTCTGAAATTCCAAACAATAAAGCACAGCAATTAAAAAAAAAATAATAATAATAATTGGAATCTAGGGGCTGAATCTGAAATCTGAAAAGTCAGTTTTACTAAATCATTACATTGACTACTTATTAAATGTGTGGCATCTTGATTTTGTAAGTCGGATCTTAACATTTTTTAAATGGGACAAGCAGACTTTTGTTCAAACTAAAGTAACCACAAACCATCTTCTTGGTTGGAATAACGTCTAACAATATTTACCATGAAATTAAATGATATTTCTCTTATTATTTTGTGCCGTTCACTG
Organism: Danionella cerebrum; assembly: GCA_007224835.1. NCBI lineage: Eukaryota > Metazoa > Chordata > Actinopteri > Cypriniformes > Danionidae > Danionella > Danionella cerebrum. The sequence goes on from SRMA01025359.1 coordinate 974,880, forward strand.
TGGTTGAGAGACAGCATTAGGTTCGCAAACCTAGGTAGCTGATAGTTTTCCATTTTTATTTTCCAATCAGAAATCCAATTTCTGGCTGAATCTCTACATCCACTGAAAGCGGGTCATCTTTTCATGGCTATCACAGTTGAGTTCAATTAATAAGCATTTAGGCATGCAATCTTAGAGAGCGAGAAAAAAACAAAAACAACTTGTGGATCTACACCTCTATATTAAACAGCCATTTTTCAGCTTGTTTTGCCACTCGGAAAGTAATTAAAATAAACATCATTCAAAAATGAAATGTTCTTGAATATCAGTAGCATCTCCAGCTGTATTTATTTGTAGAGGATTTCCCAATCAAGACAGTCACTTTGAGTCGTGGAACAAATAAATCAGCCAAATATGGACAGATATTTAAGGCTGAATTAAACATGAACGGTGTCCTTCTCATCAACATGGCCAAGCTCAGATATGGGCCAAGAGAACACTTCATATTTCCATAAATTTGCACTACTGAGACATATCCTTCGCTCCGAGACTCCTCTGATTTACTGCCTGGCATTAGGTGGAGAATGACATGCCTCTTGGAGATATCAAACATGGATGATGAGCCAGACAGAAGTTATTTGCATATACAGCCATTATAATCTCGGACACACTGCGAATTATAGTAGCAAACACATTCGGAAATATGAAAATTAAAAATAGTGCAGACAAAACAGCCACAGTGCTGCGCTCTCCACAGTCTCGTGGAAGTAAGCCAGGCAATTTGGATTAGCATGGTTCGCTTCATTTATTTATTAACATTTCATTTTTGGATCAGAATAAAGTGAGCTGGTGGACATGCTAATCTTACATTTTTTAATGAACTACATAATCATGTTCCAACTAATTTTCAATATGTTGCTTTGGATGAGTACATGGTGTCATGTCTCCTATATCTGGACTTTGATATTAAAGTTACAGGTATGCATCATACATCATATACAAAATTTTGCCTCCTGGTGTGCTGAAGGAAAGAAAAAAGAGGAGTTTAAAATATATGTTTCTAAACATGTTTCTAAGTTAAAAGATGTGCTTGTTATTTAACTGCCTCAGCATATTCAGCAGAACCTAAATTAACTTAAACAGATGCTAAATTCAATAAAATAAGTGTGAGGGGGTGGTAGACTACATACAGGATTGATGTTGCTCAGCAACCATTAATTTGACTTTAATACATGCAGGTTTATTTCAGTGAGGTCATTCTGACAGTCGGCAATTAATCTTCTGCTCAATTACCTCCTCAAATTTTTGTGTATATGTAAAACAATTGATAAGATGACTGGGAAAGATACCAAACCTGTCTATCTCCTCAATAATCCAACTCTGCTTGTTTTTGTCAAGTAATTGTTTGCAAGCACTGTAAGATTGTGAGCAATCTAATGCCTGTAGAGTTGAGACAAGTTGTTTTTTAAATGTAGTTTTGATTTGGCAAAAGTGTTTGGCATTCTCTATTTAGATGCATGTGAGTTTTGTGGGAGGTGGAATTTTTAAGATATAGTGAAGACTCTAGAGTAAATTAGATTGAACGAAAAGAAAGAAGGATTTGATGGAGACATCTGTATTAGTCAGCACTGCCTATCAATGACAGTGAAGCTGAAAACATCACTTCATTACTAATTAATGTAAAAAAAATCATGTATTGTAAAGTTTTGTATTATACAAGAACTACTCATTAATATTTCTTCCCATATTTTCTCCAATGTTACTCGATTATTTTAAATTGCCCATTTAATTAAAACACAACAACTAAATTGAAAATGAATTAATTATATCTAGTCTTTACAATATAACATACATCCCTCTGTCCCAAACAATATAATCATATTCAAACTAACCACATTGGTTAGTATAAAAATACTCCTTTTACTGTGAAGCTGCTTTGAAAAATCTGCATAAAAAGTTCTATATACATACGTTTGACTTGTCTTGGCATCTGAAGAAAGTTCCAAAAAAGCAGCATGATGAGGAAACTAGATGAGAAGAGATTTATTGGTCAACGAAATTCCAAAGAACGTTGTGTTTCTTGGATGTCCTGATATGAACTAGCACATCGAGATCTTCAGGATGCATCATGACTTGAATTATGAGAGCTTACATCTCTAAAAGTTTTGGTGTGGTGTGCAGTGAGGACAAAGTGGTGAAAAGCTGTGGGTGTTTTGATTGAGCCTGGGAACACAATGCAACCCAGTGGCAAAGAGATCTAGATGTTTCAAGAAAATCAAAAGCACACTTGTTTGGAATTGGTGGAGGTCAGCGATGAATGACCGAGACATATTTGCACTGAGAGAGAAGCTGCAAGTGCACAATTTGAAGCTTTCATCTGAAGCCATGTATTCAGTACATTTATTGCAGACCCTGAGAGCTGGCAGTTGAATATGGCAATTTCAAGCTTTTCTTTGCATCCAGAGGCACTGCACCTTTAAAATTTACTTTGTGCTATAATATCTTACATGTAGCTTTTATGCATTTTCTTTTTTTCTCCACGTTAGTCAGTGCTGTAGAGGAAATAAGCCAACTATATTATTAGAGTTAGTGAGTACTTCAAATGGGTTGATTTAGTGTTCGGAACACTGAACAAATTGGAACAAATAGTTAAAAGTTGAAAAAACATGTTCCATTAAATACCTTTCTGTCACAGTGACTGAAATCGTGCATTTTTATATTGCTCTTCCCATTTCGAGGGAAGTTCACAATTTTTGCATTTCAAAGCATCTGCGATAGACACAGGATTTAAAACAGGGAATAAATGCATGCATGTCTTTCAGACAGGAGTTAAAACACTAATGGCCATGTTTTCAGCATCCATTGTTCATGTCTGACCACATGCAGAAGCAGGTGACATAAAGCACCAGCCTCATTGAGCATTTTAGAGAGCTGAAGCCAGCAGTTCTATTAACACACATCAGATCCCTGGAGCTGGCTCCATGCTTCCTCCTCGCTCAGTCAACACTGATATCAGCCCATATTTGCACAGCTTGATCGGTGCTAAAGAGTGACCTACTAAACGGCCAGAGTGGCACACGCATGCAGCATATGTGCCCTCTCTGTGGACTGATGAGCTGGTTTGGAAACAAGGAAAAGTCCTAGTCAGTGCTGTTCTTGCGTTTGCCTAGTAATGAACAAAAGGCTTAAAATATTATATTTATACACAAATGTTTTGAAATATTATATTTATACACAAATGGTTTGAAATATTATATTTATACACAAATGGTTTGTTTTTACTCTCGTAACAATAACTATTGATTATTATTATTATTATTAATTAGATCTATGAAGAGGATTCTTTGAAAAAAAAAGTATTTATTTAAATAATATTGATCATAGTAAATTTATTAATCTTCATTGACTATCACACATTAAGTTCTAGAACATCAAGGTTTTCAGAATGATAGACAAAAATCTATAAACACATTGATAAACACTGATAAATAATAAGTAGTAGAAGATGTAATATATTTTCGACTTGCATCATATGCATGCTTTTCTTAAAATGCTTAGATGGGTTTGTTTGTAGTTTAAACCAGTCCATTTCCAGATCTGTGCAGAAGGCTGCTCCCATTATTCAGTTGCACATTCGTTTCAATGTGTCAGTGCTTTATGAAGTGCGTCAGACCTCAGCTTGTGACTCAACAAGTGTTTCACTCATTTACAGTCAGGGAACGCTTACAGGTCAGCAATGGCAGTTTAAAGAGAATATTGAAGAAGTACAGCATTTTCTCCGTGGCCTCTGGAGACTGGAGAGATGCTGTTGATGCATTTCTACAAGAACATATTCACACAACCTTTGCGCTATAACATGTGTTTGAAACATTTGGGATGTTAAAAGAGATAAGTGTGATTAAAGATCTCACTCAATTTACTTTAAAGGCTTTTAACCCTTAGAAGTCTGGCGCTTTTTTTGAGCTTTTTTTGACTACTTTACAATTTGCTCTAATAAATTACCTTGACATCATTTTGTTAGTACAACCCAAGCTTATCTTTTACAAAGATTATTTCGTTACATCACAAATAGTTCCACAGCAATCCTGTTTTCTGCAAGAACTTTGAAAAACACAAGCCATATCACAGGTATTGTACTTTCAAGGGTTTCCCTTCTTTTCACCACTAGAAACTGTGGACTTTCACCACTAGAAAGACTGGAACTGAATGGCGATTTTCTCACATTTTAATTTGATTACCTTGCAAATGATGTGCCAACTCTTAAAATTAGTTATAAAACTAATAAACATTTTAAAACCTACACATTATATTTTAAAACAAAATTAGACACTAGCTGAGTTGTGTCATTCCTACGTAATTACATAGCTTCATTTGCATCATTACTTGGTTGTAAACAAGTTGCCTTCAAAAATTTTAATTGACAAACTTCGTTTCTGAGTAAACTGCTCAAAAATATAAATTTTAATAGAAAGAAAATTTCTAAATTTGTGGACTATTTATGGAAACACTACATCAAGGTCAAGTGACATTTTTATACAATACTTATTCACAGTAAAATAAATGGCAGTATTCAGTATTCCTTAATCCTCACTGGATAAAAGATCATTTTTTTGAGGTCAACATGATTTCAAAATGTACAAAACTTGCTTTAAATTTGTCTTCAATGAAAATAAAAACTGAAACTAAACCACAGTTAATTGTGCTACTCTGGAGTATAAGAATGAGAAAAAGGTTCTCAATTTAGCACCCTGCACTAATTAAGCTCTCTTTTAAGAACACTGGAACGGATGTAACATGATTTCATTCAGAGACAGCAGTGACAGTGGAACTCACAGAAGCACAATCAGTTAAACCAGACAATTTGTAAGAAGAGTGCATCGCTAAAAGGCCACAATTAGCTGGAGAGGTCACTCGATGGAGCAGAGCAGAGCTGAGATTTCAGCCAGTCATCTAATCTCTATGAGGAAATGGGATGCAGCCAAATTCCCTGAAGCTTGGCTCGCCGACTCAATTACCTTATTGGGTTAGAAGCTGTAATGGCCTCTGAAGGGTGATGGGAATTACATCATCTCACACTTTCATGCCACTGGATTAGAGCCATGTGCTCATGAATGACTGATGGATAAATGTACCAATTGTCCAACAGTCAACCAGATGTTTTTTGACCCATGGGCATTCTATCGAAGGCCCCTGTTATATTTTTGACATGTTTGATAAGTGCTTATTTTTAGCTAACACTTTAAAATATAGATTAGTGACAGTCTACTATGCCCACACGCTCTTTTTTAAATGCCCAATGATTTAAACTCAGATTCTGAATTTAATGATGATTCCTTCTGAGAATTGTATTTGAGAAATTACAATTGAGTAATCTTTCAAGAAAGTATATATTTAAATTGCACACAGAAATCTTTACTTGGAGTTCAATATATGTGGACCATTTACACTCAAATGACAAGCATGTGTGTTTAGCATAAAATAAGACTTTTCAATCACTGTTTTTGTTTATGCAGTATGTAAGTGACAGATTAAATTATGTTCCTATGTTTAATAAGTCCTAGAATTACTCTGATGAACGGCAGTAATGAGGACACAAGTGACATACTGTTTGAACTACTAAAATAACCAGCATAAGGATCATTACTCATAAATCTGAAGGACAGATGTGAACTTTGAAAAGAAGATTAAAGAAGTTCAAGTAAAGCACATGAAAGAAATTGGAGTTAAACAGATGCATAACTGAGGAGGAAAACAATCTGCAGTTGTTTGAATGTCCTTGTGGGTGCTGTTGCTTTAATTATTTACATTAAACCACACATACACTCACAAATAAACATGAAAAGTGGAGGAGAGGAGAGAAAATAAGAAAAAGTAATTATGGAGAAGCTGAAAGTCTGCAAAGATCACATTAATCTTAGACAGCGTTGTAAATGATGAGGTTTAAGTCACCATACTAGGTTTTTGCTTGTGAATGCAATGTAGCAATTTTAAGAAAAAAAAAACTTTTCTTTTAATAGATCATCAGTACATTCGAAACACATTAAATTACACATTATATTTTCAGTTGTTTTTAAAAATTTATCATTTAGTTGATATCACATTTAAACAAAGTGACTAAGGTCAATGGATTGATGCCTATTGAAGCATAACAATCTTAATTGGTCTGCATCAAAGGTAGTATTCCGTACACATACAGTGCATTTGAAAAAAATATACAGAACACAAAAAAAGAGGAGTGAGAAAAGTAAAATAAACTGGACAGAGATACAGTCGTTATTGTCTAGATTCTTGCAATGCAAAAACTGAATAAGGTTCAGATCCAACTGGGCAAAGGGAAAGAAGGAAGAGGCAGCCAAACAAATGTCATGAATGAAAAGAAACCATGCTATATCCAACCTATTCTATATATATATATACTCCCTAGGAGTGAATGTGCGTGTTTACCATTAATGGACTGGTGATTTGTTCAGGACCCTGAAAAGTAAGAATTTCTATTATTAACCATAAAATTTTCAATTTTCTTTAGGGTTGGGTCCAAGTCCACCTACATAGGAGCCAAAAGCACTGGTAGCATCTCGGTATGCAGACTACAGGTTTGAGGCTAGCCAGGGACCTTCCAGGCTGGAGCTTGGATGTTCTCTTCCTGTTTGTGTGGGTTTCCTCTAAGTAGTTTGGTTTACCCCGAAAGTGAATAGTCTCTTGACATTTCAATTAGGTGTGAAGGTTTGAGTGTCGTCCTAAAAAGTAAGAATATATATATATTACTAATTATTGAGCTCAACTAGGTCAGAATCCCCTTTAGTGCAAGCCAAATGCATTGGTAGCATCTCAGTATGTATGCAACAGGTGTGTGTGGCCTTGAGTGGAATTTGCACGTTGTCTTTATATTTATGTTTTGTTTGTTATTTATGACTAATCTAATACAGTAATCACTGGGAACAATGACATGTTTTGATCAGACTGTCACGTCTGCCACGACACTGAAGGGTTTCTGAGTGAACTCTGATCTCAACATGAGGAATATCACTCCTCAACCCTCCTGATGCGAGCACAAGTAATAAGTGAACAATAACAAAGAAAGTAACAAAAGAGAATTCAATTCATTATAATTGATCAGCACATTATTAAGTGCTTTGTGTTGCTAGAATCCAGGCAATAACAGTTCATCGCTCTCTGATTTCCATCACAGCCAGATTCATTCCTACTATCATGCGACATAAATATCCTTCTGAATATTTCATTTTACACAGCTCACTTTGGTATATAAAAATAGACGTGGAATATATGATTTCTGAGAAGATGACAAAATGAATACTATTACATAGAATGTATCTATGCATACTGATTACGGAAAGTGGAAGCTTCAGAGATTGGTGAAGAAAAGTAGTTAAATAAGTTATCAGAGTTAAAATATTGTATCATTTTAAAAAGTGTAGGGGGCATGCAAGGTCTAGGTGGATAAATATTCAGTATGTAAGAAATATATATAATATTATTTAGCCTAGAAAAATAAATTTTTATATATATAAAAAAAAAAAAAAAAACTTCATAACATTGAACCAGAGTATAATTTGAGAATGTCTAATCAAACACATTGTTCTGGTTTATCTGAGATCCACCCACAGCCTTCGTTCTGGCAGATCTGTGAGTTCAATATGTTCCATTTTTATTGAGATTTTCTGTCAAATAAGGGCAAAAAAATTTTAAAGTGTACATTAGGAACATTACATCATTAGTTTGAGTCATATTTCATTACTGTATGTATTTTTTTGAGTCATATTTCATTACTGTATGTATTTTTTTAAATATATGTAATATTGTAAATAAAGTAGTCGTAGACAAAATTAATTAAACCTTTTTTTTACATCACACATGATTATTTCTGTGAATCTAAATATTTTTTATTCTTGGAAACACTATACAACTACCTACAACTACTTCCACAATATCTCAGTAGATTCAAAGTTGCATCAAACACAGTGTTTTTGTTTTAAAACAGTGCCTCTAGTGGTGAAAAGGGCATACTTTTAATAATACATGTGTTCAAAAATTATATAAGCCATATGAGCATTAATTGAATCCATACAAATGGAAAATTTTTAATTATTTTATCTAATTTCTCATGAATTAAAAGAGAAAACGATTTTAGCCTCAGCAAGCCAACACACGTTTCCCGAGCAGAAAGGTCACTTGTTGGAGCTCTTTACTCTCGTTTATTGATTTTCCCCTCGAGGTGATCCGTATATGGGTCAAATTACCACAAAAACACATGTTTTAACATACAATACAACAGGAAACATGAATCCCTGATGCTTTAATAATGTGCCTACTCAAAAGACCAAGCACAACTTGGTTATTAAAAATAACAATATGCTTCAAACAAATCCATAGTAAACAGAGAACAAGATTGATCAGTAAGCATAGATCTGTCCCTTGTTGAATCACAAAAGTCCATCGAAGTTTAACAGGTTCTCAACACCACAGGACCTCGGAGACCTTTTTACAAATTAGTTTCCATGCTAAATGAAAGCAAGGAACAAATGCTGGTTGTAAATCTCTCGTCAAGCTTTAAATTGGAGCACCCTGAGCAATATCACAAACTCAACCTGCTAATGAGGCTCAGAGACAGCTGGACAGACATTTCACAGCCATGCCAAACAGAGTTCACAAAGCTTAAAGGGCTTTTCAACCTAAATTAAAAATTCCCTCATTAAATGCTTAGCCTCATTTTGTTCCATACACCTATGACCCTCATTCATCCTCTGTACCCAACCAGGAGTTTGACGCCTCCATTGATGCCCATGCCATTTCAAAGCTCCAACAAAGCATTGAACATATACTTGAACATTTCCCTGTGGTTCACAAAGGGCTTCTGTGGTAATGTTTATGCCTAAAAAGTTACCTATAAAACAATGGGCATTTGAAGTACTATATAAACATCCCTAGTGGAAATTCAGAGTTATGCAATGTTACCATTGCATTTTTCTTGCTTAATAAAAGACACATCTCTCTTATGGCATAAAAAGCACAGAAAAAATTCTATTGAATAATGTAGGTATATCTTTTTTTTCAGGGGGAAATAAAAACAAGAATGACTAAAGTGTTTAAAGTTATTCAGTGGCATCACAAATTTCACTGTATTTTAATCACAAAGTTCTGGCTGAGGCTCTGCGTCCCTCAGCACAGCAAGGTTACTTCCTGTCGAGTGAAGATATGATGTGTGCATCAGAGAAGCAGATTGCCCTCATTACCTCTACTGTAAACCACTCTGGGAGACTGTGCAGTGTGTGTTCACTTAAATCCAGAAGGGGCGAGGTGTTTCTGAGGAGGTCTTAACTTTGGCTGAGAACAGATGGGCAGCCAGAGTTTTTAAAGCCCAAGATGATGCTCAAAATAAAGTTTAAAATAATAATGCAGGACTCATGTTTAACAGCTGCTGCCAACCTTTCCCTCATAGGGATTTTACAAACACATGGACTGTACTGAGATGTTCATTTATTTAGCTTTATCAGGCCTCAGATTGAAATGCCAATCTCCAGAAATCTGGATTATTAGTGTGTATAAAACGGTCTTGCAACTATCAAAACAGATATATATTTTTTCGTAGTTAATTACCACACTTGTTTTATATATTCTTAGGATGCAATGTTTGCTACAGTACATCAGAAACATCAAGATCCCATCAAAACTTCAGAGGACCACCGAAGGAACACCACCCTATCATCAGTGAGGAGTAGGGTAAAATGTGTTTGGTAAAAGGCCATTAATTAACCTTTAGAAGTCTCTGCAGGCACCAGTAGTTGCTGCAGAAAGTAGCTGTTGAGAGGTCCTTGCACCCCAGTGTAGGATGAAATGAGTGGAAGGTGGAACACCAGCATCATAGATACATTTCCTTCTGGCTTTAAACACACCAAGGCCTTCAAAAAATCTGTTTGCAATTCAGCAACATCATTCTGTCTCCAGTCTGTTTTGTGTGCCCATGTACTGGTAAGGAATAGAGCAGTCACATAATCCAGGTGAATGCAGCAGTGGATTTGAAGACACAAGTGATATATAATGGCAAGGACAATCCTATTCATTAAAGGACTGGTTGACATTTTTTTTTTTTTTTCAAATGATCACTTTTATAATTGCAAGCAAATCTTTGCTAGTTGTTACAAATTTTGATGCATTTGACAGATAAATGTTTTCATCCATCAGAAGATGGATAGAACTAATGAGGTCACAAGTGTCCAGCACCTCATCCTGGAAGATTGGATGAGAGTTTCTACATTAACAAGAAGAACAATAGAGTCGAAGGGAAGATGCTGATAATGAGCAGAGGATCAGCACACAGCGTTCACAATGCCCCTAACAGATGGATGCAGGCCTAACAGGCAGGAGAAACAGCAGCTGTGGAGGCAGGGAAGTGAGCAAACCGGCCATCACACTCTCACTAAATAACACTCACTGCCATCAGTCTCCATGACGCAGACCCTGATGAATAAATGCCAAACATTACAAGAATTCAGAAATGCTAAATTATGCTGATTGCAAACTCGTAAATTTAATGTACCTCGTTTTTTTTTTTTTTTTTTTTTTTTTACCAAATACATTCTCCTCAAATAACTAACAACTTAAAATTAAAAGTCACATCAGTGATTTATTTCAAAATAAAATATAACCGTAATTAAGAGAGAAACATATTTCTAACATAGGTAATTGAGAAAATGAATAATGTCTGTCTTACTGGGGTGGAATATTTTACTAGTATAATAATTTACTAATGGTGAACCCACCAACCCACAAAGACCACCAAGTATTTACAAATACGTGCATATTACATAAAGTTTTATTCAAAGCTGTTCAACATTTTAATTTATATTTGAACATGTATATTAACATTAAATATATAATATGTATTATACCTATCTCAAGGGCATACTTTTTGTATTAAAACATCAAATAAAATTTAATCTGTTCAAAAGCTATATGCATCTGCACATCTTTGGTAATATAACTGTTTTTAAAAGGGCAACTTTCAATTTATTCTCTTGCACTTTTCCTGTTCATGAGGTAGTTGGGAAGCGGGAAGCAGGCAGGACCTCCTGCTCCACCCGTGAAATATGAGACATTTTTTTGCAAGCCTAGTGGCAAACAATTTGTCTTGGGTCTTTCTTCTGACTGGACTTTACTGGAATACCTGAAAGAGATGCCAAAGCCTCTCTTTTAATGGCATTTAATGGCAAGGATTAATGGCATTTCAGGAAGAGAAGGAAGGTAATTTTGGCCACTTACATCCTGAAAAATTTTATAGAAAACGTAAAAGTTAGTTGCCTTGACATGTAAATTGAATGCACAATATATTTAACAACAACAAAAAAAAAGGTTTAAAACCAGGAGTAGCTATAATTAATTACATATGACAGGTCAAAAACACCTGCAATGGACTGGCGACCAGCAGACCCTCGTGACCCCAAAAAGGGAATAAGCATGTTGGAAAATGAATGAATAAAAAAAAAGCCAAAAACAGACTGGGGATTTCTGAAGTGTATAGTCTTGTGAATAAAAAGGGACACATATATGAGTTTTCAAATAAACAACAAATTATTTATATATAACTTAAAAAAAGTTGAATAATAATTGCTGTTTAAAAACGACATTGCATGTGTCAACACCACATTGCTTACCAACACTGATCTGGTTGTCAGTAAGATCCATCTAACATAAGATGATGTTAAAAGCTTCAAAAGCACTATGCTGGTGTGTATTTTTTAGGAGAAAATACAATCAGCATGGGGTAATTGATCAAAGATGATTTATGCAGCTATGCAAATGCAAACACATGCTATACATGTGCATTAATTTAAACCTAAAAAATCACATTTCTTGTTTTTTGAGAGGGTCAGATGAAGGCTCTCAATTGATGTTTTACAATCTGCCGCAACTATATTAAACAAAATACCCAAATACATTTCAGCAGTTTTCTTCTGTATTGTAGAGACTGAAGCAGGACTTTTTTTTTAATCTTCACAAGTAGGCATCATTTCTAAAGTCCTGTCCATTGCTCTGACATCTCATCCTACAGTATCCTAAGGCATCTGGAGTTGTAGATTCCCAACAGACGCTCCCCTTTCTTGCCAATAACAGACTCTCCTCTGAAGCTCCACTAACAAACTTCACCTGCTTCCAGCGATGGAGTGGACAAACATCCTGTGTTCTGTTGGCAGCTCTGGCGGGTTATAAAAGTCCATTAATGAGCTCTGACAGCATCGAGGCATAACAAAAAAAGGTCTCTCTCTCTGTCTCTCTCTCTCTCTCTTCATCTTCTTCTTCTTCTTCCTTCACTGACTCCACACAACAACTGCTTTTAAAGGAACATGATATCCTATATTTTCTTCATTGATATAAAACATAATCACCTTGATACAAAAATTAAAAATAAACAAATAATTAAATCAATTGAACTATGTTTAATTAATCTGCTTATGTGCGTAGCTATTTAATGCTTTCTTGATAAAATGATCTAGTATTAATATATTATAAATAAATATAATTTATTTAATTAAATATTTATTTAAATTTATATATTATAAATAAATGCTACAACATACACTGAAAGAATTTAAGAATTTAAAAAATGATTATATCTAACTCATAAACTTTCAGCGACTTTTCTGCTACCCTACGTCCTGCCCTGATTTTATACACCCTTTGCCTGATTGCAGTATGATTACTGGTAGTGAAACACTTTTTTTTTTGGCAAACTTTATAGTTGGATACCTTCTATTGGCTGGATTCACCAGGGAGTATGGGAGCCACTGTATAAATATTAAATAGGATTGAAATAAGCAAACACCTGTGATCCTTTATAGCATTCATCATTGGGAATAAAAAGATGAAGCTTGATAAAAAAAAAAAAAAAAATGTCATGCTGCTGAGAACACAATGTACTGTATACTAATGCTGGATTTATTGATAAAACCCAAAAGTGAAAGGAATATAGATTCTCATAGCATATACTGGATGTTTGATTTGCGGGTGAATACCAGGACCCAGCAATGATTAGCAAACTGAAATCAGCAACCAGAGCGGGCAGCTGAGAGCTCAGAGGTGAGGGAGTGATAATGGAAGCCAGGTGGAGATCCAGAGGTAAGTACTTGCAGAGATTATCCAGGAGCTAAATATCCCATGTGAGTATTCCCATGTAGATCAGAGTAGATAACAGGAGTCAATGGAGTTACAATGAGCTGGGGGAGTCTGTCAAGCAGCCGTAGACCAAACAAAGAAGGGAAGTGGAAGGTTAGTACACTGTTTGCTAGTGACTCAGAGGCTATGGACACTAGTGAATCCCTGGCAGGTATCATTATTTAGGAACTATGAAACCAATGGCAATAATGTTCTGTTGCCTAAAAGAATAAAAAAAAAAAATAGAATGGTTCCCATCAACAGAACCGTTCAGCACTTAAGACATTACAACATTACAAAATGTTAAAGGTCAGTCATTTCTGTCTGGTAATATTCCTCAAAAGTTCCCATGTCAGCCAGAAGTCATTAAATGAATTCATTTTCTACTCCAGGAACTTTATATCCCTTCGACATGAGCATGAATTACTTTGCACGAGCTCTTGGAGAAGAACCCGATACTGATTTAATATCATAAAAAGAGATTTGCAAGAGATCCGTTTCAGAATACATCTCTGCATTCATATCTTTAAAGCTCCATCTTCATTCCCAAAGGCAGAAGTTTGAGACAGACATCACCCAATGACTGTATGAATAATTTGATTAATCAAATTGTGGCTTTTTTCCCTCTGGAGAGAAATAGAGTGTCAATCTGTTTGACTATAGAGGTGATAATTGCATTTCCCATGGCTGGCTTGTTTGATAGGGGCAGCCCTCTCTTTAGGAACGAAGCTGATGATAGAAAACACTCTGTAATTATACAGCAGTTCTAACAAAGACTGTGAAGGGGAAATATGTATGTTTTGCTGCTTGGGCGCCATTGACCTATATTTGAACTTTAAAGTTTAAAAACTATTACTATCTGACTCTTCAATCAGAGGTTTTTTGAGCAGCAGGACTGCATGGACTATAGTTTTCAAAATGTGTACCATGTCAGTTTCATTTTCATACATTTTTGGACATTTTTCATACATAGTTTTCAAGCAAAGTCTTGGATTCTCACAATGCAATGGCAGCCTGGAGGAGAATTAAATGGCAGAGTGAGACAGTATAAGACTTGTACTGCTTTGCTGGTACCATATGTTTCAATTTCTTTATTCAGTAAAACAACTAAAGGTGTGTTTTATTCCCACAAAACTTTAAATTCGCTTCTGCAAAAGCTTTTGATTATTATAAAGTGTTGCGTATTTTACTCACAAATCCAAGGTAAGAACACATTTCTTATAGTTACATTATTAATCCATCTACATCCACTATTTCTTCAAACCAGGATTCAATGGCAACCAGATTTTCTTAACGGAAGCACCATAGTACGAGTACATTTTTGATCCCCTTTTGACAAATCTGACAAACTGGGTCTACTTTCTAATTGGCCAATTTAAGCGTTCCTGTGGCGGATGTTAGTATGCAGCGCTCTAGCAACACCAACAAAATGAATTCAGAGAAAGAACGTATGATTTGTGTTCATTCCATTAAATATAAGAATGCAAGTAAAGAACTGCAAATCATTTATTGGGCTGGGAAAATCCCCACTAACTCAACAGCTGACACACAATCCCGACCAACTGTGGAGAATATCGAAAGAAACATTTAATAACACAAAACATGTTATCCAATATTTCTTAGTAAAACCAGGTTTAGCTAGTTTTTGCTACTCTGTTGTTTGTGCTCCATTGTAGCCTTTCGGGTCTTCCTGACTGTTATAGACATAAAAAAAGTACTTTTTGTTTGACTTACTCTTTGGAAGTTATAATATTTGCTATAATAACTTTCAAACGAAACCATCTCAATGAATTTTGAGTGAAATGTATATAGTTTATTCACAGAGAACAACTGAATTAGACATGATGTAATTTAACAAAAAAGAAAAGTGATCACGTTATATCATGGTTAGAATTGGCACGGTTATAGAATTAAGTTCAAACAAAGTTAATGCGAGGACTGTTTTGGAGATGAGTGAGCAGACGAAGGTGATCTCTCAAAAAATAATTAGTGTTTTTCTTATTATTATTTGCAAGATCTGAATACAATTCCAAATAGCAAATGGAAGGCGCCAGGCGCATTGTGATTTGTAAAGAGAAAGAGAAACGGGAGTCTTCCAAATGCAGAGCAGAGTTGTTCTCCTCAGATCTGCCTGGCAGCATTTCAGTATCATGAATGGAAATCAATGAAATGACGATAATGATAATAATGATGGATACAGAAAACAATTTGCTATTTTATATAATAGCAGTACAGATAGCAGCTGTTTAGGCAGCATCACGGCCCATTGTGCTTTCGGAATAATCAGCAACGACTAATCGCAAACAGAGTAAATTTCCCTTGATGGTCCAGATTTCAACAGATGAAGCTAACATGTTGACGGTCAGGGGAATGTAGAAAAATCATCCTGGCATTCTTTTTGTATAGCAGAAACGAGGATGAGGGAGGAGAAGAGAGAAAACCCATAACAGAGATATAAATGTATGCATCAGAGAGACAGCAATTGCGAGACAGATATAAATGTAAATCATTTGCATATAAAATTGCATTTGTAATTTCACCTTGTATGTATTATGATTTTAAAACGTACAAAAATGAAAATAAATTCTCAGCTGATATCAAGAAAAATTAATTTCCTTTAAACATGTATTCTGTTATTTTCCAGCACATCCTGGGGGAAAATAAGAGGTCCACCCTGGACAGATCACCAGCCTATCAAAGGGCATAAATAGAAATATTAAATCTAATAATTGTTAATAAAAAAGTTTATATACAGTTGAAAATAAAATGACTCTGTGCCTACTTCCAAAACGTCATCCACACTTTCTCATTGTACTCTCTTCCTCCATCTTCTTTGGACTCTTCCTCTCTTCCCCCGCTATCTCTCCGTCATAGCTATTCTTAGATTAGCATTGTGAGTTTGGCAGCGGTGCAATGAGATATAGATCTCGTTAATTCCTGCCTCGCAGCATCTTTTAAAAGGGCCCATCACTGGCCTCCCATTGCTCATGCCTCATTCTGTTTATATGCACAAACACTAAATAATTAGACTCTGCCATCCACAATAAGAAGAACATGAAGCATCTTTTGAGAGACTCAATGCGACAGAACAAAATAAATGAATTTAATGCATTTGGAGGTACAGTGATGCCTCAATATATTTAGTGCACTTAAACATGCATCAAATTACTTTAAGTGAGAAACATATGTAACAAGCTCTTCTGATCAAGAACCACAGAGTCTGCATTAAACATAGAAATAAACAAGTGTTTGTTTTTCTGTTGAGTAGTTTGGGAGTATAGCAATCATACTAATTAGTAATTGAGGAGAAACACTTTTTTCTAAGAGTAAGCATAACTAATCTCCTCTATTATTCTAGTAAATCCATTGGCTAAAATCAGAATATGTGAACATCTTCTTAGCAAGCCATTTGCAAACACTCCCATTGACAAAGCTGCAAGCAAGCCCACAGACTAGTGTTGTCTGAGAACTGACTTAAAGAACAGGAAATTCCTGGAACCATAAGCTCAGCTAGTGCAGACTCCTCAAAATGAATCTTTTTGACACAGGTGTCAACCTCAGTTTCTAGTGGGTCATAGTCCAACACAGTTTAGCATCAACCGTATATCAACACACAGACCTGGACATTTCAAAAAGCCTGTTGAAATGCATTAGCTTGATAAGGTAATTTTACAAAGAGTTCAGGGAAAATTGTGCTTGGATTTGGTTCATTCTGACAACAATGGTATCAGTGATTTAAGTATGTAATCAACTACCAATGTCTAGCTTGACTTCTGGAGAGATTCATACAGGAACACACACCTAGAATTGTGGAACCCAGGGAGCAATCTGGGAAACCTTGCCTTGCTCTATAGACACACTGTTGTAATTCTCATAGGTAGGGGAGAATATGAGATGTAGGACATGACTGAATAAAAATTAATTGACTCATCACTTGTAGCTGGTCCAATAAGTGCGCAAATTCCCATTGACATCAAAATGGTGTAATGAAATATATGTTCTAAACCAAGTAAGAAGACTTTGAAGCTGGAGTTTTAAGAAGAGTCTGTATGAAACACGGTCTTATTTAACTTAAACATGCTATAGTCATATAGTTAGAAGCATGCAATCCTTGAATAAAAAAATAGGAAAAGCGGGGGATGAGAAAGGGAAAAGCATGGGAGTAATCCACAGTAAGACTATATTACCAAAACAATTTCATGGGGATCGACAACAACGGAAGGAAACACCCCAGGTAGGGGAACAAAGTCTGGTGATAAAGCTAAGTACAAGTGAGAGGTTTGCAAAGGGAAACAGAGATCGGATGACACACTGGCGAGGTAGTGACATCAACATCAGTTAAAGGATACTGGGAATTGGAATCCTTTTACGCTAGAAGGCAGGATGACGATTGTATTCACAGCGAAACGGTGAGTACTGGAAAAGTGTTCACTCATCTCTAGGACATAGAGAACTTTCATTTTTTAGCTATTTTTTTCTAGTGACATTCATTTTTTTTCTTCACTCATTTACAAGCTTGATCCCTTTCGGGGTCACAGGGGTTTGCTTCAAAGCACTTTGTGTGAAGACGGGGGTACACCCTGGACAGGCCAACAGTCTATCACAGGGCAACATACACATTCACTCCTAAAGGGAATTTATAGTATTTAATTAACCTGAAGTAAGTTTTTGGGTTTGCAGAGGAAACTGGAGTACCCTAGGAAAGTCACCAATGAGCCTCGAAACCATTTTATTGTTACAACAACTTGTACAAGTCACACGTCATTTGTATTTATCAGTTTTCTATGACTCCTTTAAAAGAAACTAAGGATATTCTGAAACTACTAATAGGCGATGTTCTGCTCTGAGAGGTCCTCTGCTAGGAAAAGTGCATCATTGCAAAGTCAGAGAGGAGAGTGAGAGTTTAAAAATGGGTCTGTTCATCTCACAAAGGCATCATATAACTTCAGAGAGCTGGAAATAAAGTACATGAGCTATCTGGAACACTTTTATGGTGATTTTGATCCTTGACATCTTTAGTCCTCATTTCCTCTGATTGCATTGCAAAGCATGATCAGCAAGTCCTTTAAAAGTTCCCCTTTTGTGTTCCACTCTAGAAAGAAAGTACTGTAAATGCTGACATTTTGAGGTGAACTACTTTTCTAAGATCAGCTAGTTATTGCAATGTACCAGCCAGCACTGTCTGTGACCGGATAATGCCATTTTAAGCTGAAAAAAGACACTGGTTTACACCAAGGGTCAGATAGAATTATTATGCATCAAATGTTCTACAAGCGAACAGTTTGTGCACTTTCACAAATTCTTCCACACTGCTGATTTTAAAGAAGAAACACAAAGTTACATTGAAGCAATAACATCTGTTGTTTGAAATGAAGACTAATTAAAGGTTTTTCTGCTGCCCTCTGGCTGGTTTCCTGCAGTTGACACAACAACAGGACCACAGCATAAGTCGTCAGAAGATTTTACTGTAACTTTTCACTGGTGTACGTCCTGACCTGGAGATTGTTCCTGGCACACTGTAGACTTGGCACTGAGTTTGTGTGCTGACAACAGGAATTACAGAGCTTTACTGGCACAGCAAGACGCCTCTAGAAACACCGCGTCTGCCAATGAGCAGTCATGCTATGGCGCTATATTGATGCAAGAGTGACAGCTGAGGATTTCCAAACCAAAATATAAGCTTTAGTGAGATTTAGAATAATGTTTGGCAACAAGGAAACAAACATCATTTTTTATCTGCATAAAGTTAGCATTTTAAAACATTTAGGATTACATTCAGAGTAGGAATCAACCTAATATATATATATATTATATTATTATACAATGTAATCACACATTATTTACCATTAAAAAA
Source organism: Danionella cerebrum (assembly GCA_007224835.1). Lineage (NCBI taxonomy): Eukaryota > Metazoa > Chordata > Actinopteri > Cypriniformes > Danionidae > Danionella > Danionella cerebrum. The sequence continues at coordinate 993,880 of SRMA01025359.1, forward strand.
AGAAAAGTTCTAACACAATACAAGCAGACTCAGTCTTTCTCAACAATGTCTTCATTTCATCCTGACGGCCTGTCGGCTCGGCTTTTTGCCCATCGATCTCTAATATCACCGAAGCATGATGCTGTCTGGAGAGCTCCTGGATTTCATTTCCCGTGCTTGGCTATGCAGTTCTGGCCTTCACAGTGTTGTTAACTTGGGCGAATTCCCCATGAGAGCTCCATCAACTCCACAATCTGAGTGTGTAATGCAGTCCTGGGCTCAAGATGAGAGCTGACATCACATGGGACACCATTGTTTGCTCTGATGAGAAGCCAGTGTAGAAGAGACATCAGAGGGTGTCTGTCAAGCTTAAAGAGAAGAAGAAAATACTCAGGTTTCTTTCAAACTGTGCATTTTATCATCATTTGTATCCATTGATGCTGGTTCCAAAATCAATTACCTTTGATGGACAGTTGCAATTGTGGGAGGAGCCCGGACTTCCCAGTGAAACACACATATGTAAAACTCAATATTATTCCCCATACTAGAAAAATTCTTAGCTAGGTAGAAGAAAAAATGTATTGTCCAAAATGATTCTTGACTGGATTGGAATGCACTGGACAGATTATGTAACATTATTACAGATTATGTAAAGAGGCTAAAAATCAAAGCTTAAATAGTATACATATATATTTTTATGTTAATTTCAGCAGTAGTTTTATAAAAAAATAAAATGAATAAATAAAAAATCTGTTAAACTTTGTATTTGCCTTTTGGAACGTTAAATATTTGCATTATTGCTGCAATCTCTTTTAAACACAGTCTGATGTATTCAGCTACTGAAATCTACTGCATTTCATTTCATTGGGCCTCATTAGAATCGACTCTGCACCAGAGCGAATGTTTACCTCAACAGCTTGCATTTACAAATCTGCGAATGACTATTTGAGATGAGCCATGGTCCCCATGCAGAGAACTCCCACGCTGTGTCACAGAATGCTTCGTTGTCCTCAAAAACACCCTTCAAAGAGGCTAAATGTTACCAAGTGCCGTTCTCCATGGAAAAAGCAAGGTCTTATCCTGACAGCCCACGGTGGATCAGTGAAACACCATGACCGTAACTAACATGGGTAGCGTCGATTGAACACTTCAGCTCACCCCCGTCCAGCTCGGGAATCTCCAAAGAGAAAATCACTTTCTATTCCATCACACGCTTCTAATGACAGGCTGTGTTCACAAGGCCTGGTCGCTGCGTGTTTTCAGCGACGCTTTCATGATTTCACGTTTAACAGCAGGGAGCGTCTGTAATGACATGTTTCTGCTGCGAAACTTTAGATAAATCCTTTTGAAAGACGCCGCAGACTGACGAGCGCATGATTAAATCCTGTCCATAATTTATTTGACTGTCAGATGTGTTTAATTATGATGGCTCATAAGAGAAATGAAAGATCTAGAGGTGACTTACCACAATCCATGACAGCCTTTCAAATTAAAACTCAGAAACTTTCAGCCTTATGTTCTTACTTTCAGGGAAAAAAAAAGTGACAAGAAAGGACATGTAAAGATTGAGATTCCAAAAAGTTTATTAAGTTTAATTTGTTATAATTAGCCGATTTAATATAGATCGTTCCTGGATTCGTTCCTCTTATAACTACAGCCTGATTCTGTGATCCTGTTTCCCAGGCTCTCTCCATTTCCATCACCACTGACCTTACTGTGCCTCATCTCCTTATATCCCTTATCTTCCTTGTACAGTGGCACATTATCCCAAGATATGTGAACACGATACCAACCAAGCTAGGCAATGCCTGAAAGCCATGCCTTGTCCTGTCCCCATGACAGAAATTTCCTAGTAGGGTGCACACCAGCTCTTACAGACAATTCCTGACAGATGCTGGCTCCTGTAGCCATGAGTTACTGAACTTACCATCTCTGAATTTGTATCTCATGAATCCCATGCTTGATTCTCATTGCACCTCCAGTCTGGATAGACTTTATGGCTTTCCTTGCCACCCATACCTGCCATGCAAGGCACACATTCCAGGAAACCACCGGCTGCCAACCACCTAGTCCGCCTCTGCATGCTCTCTGGTTAAGGTTACAATTCCGACTTCTGGATATTTTGCCATCCAGGACAACCTCTGCAATTTTTTAGAAGGGATCAACCGATTCAATTCAGTCACGCCCAGTCTACCATCACCATCTCTCAAATAAAGCAGTACATTGCATGTTGATGCCGACAAGTGCAGCCTTTCGTACCATTCCATCGATTTAAGCCAACTGGGTTTCTGGTACCCCGCATAGATCTCCCTGATAAATGATACTCGGGAGGGTAAATGCATTCTGAATCCTCACCTTCTGAGATGGTCTCTGTGATGAACGCTGTTTAAAGAAAGGGGCATACCATGAAGAGTTTTGATCATATATAAATTAGGCGATCATATACATGACACTATAACCCTATCTCTAAACTTAACATTGTTTACAAAGGAAATTATGTCACAAATCAACATTCAGTTGAACTGCAGTGGGTGGAGCATTCACATTCTAATGGTGGAGCGTATCCTGTCTGCAGTCAGGGGTATTTGTTTTTTGTTTTGTTTTTTTGTCTGAAATGCCTTTACGAAATCCATATTTCGATGTTAGCTCATGATTTAACACAGATCTTACAGCTACTAAGAATAAATAAGGACTCTGGAGACCGGGCCCCTGGTCGTGTTGACTCGTGGGGGCCCATCAAGTTGCTCCTGGCTGTTTGTAGTTCCAGGTCTGAGTCAGAGTTCACATCACACATGGGTCATAGAAGACTAGAGATGATACATGGGACATTAGTCTGCTGCTTGTGGGTTGGGTTTCTCAAACATCTACTCCCCCATGTGATTTTCCCCTTTTGAGCAGGACAGGAAACCGTAAAAATAAATAAATAAATAAGGACAATCAACATTTTTATAATTTGTTGTAAGTTTTCTAAGAATAGTATGCAGAACACATGAAACAATTAGTTAAAAATTAAAGCCACAAATGCATGGTTAGACAACACTTTTTTATATGTTGCTTTGATTTTTTATATGATAACCTTTGGCTAAAGTTAACTACTCATGGTTTTAAAGAAATAAAGGACTCACATTAGAGACCATATGGGTCTTCTTAAAACTTTTGTTTCATTATCAGGGTTTGGCAGAAAAATCTCAGTCTACATTGGTTCTCCAAAGACAATCTTGTACTCACTCAGTTCTGCATGACACTACATTGCACCAGTGCACAGAACACAGCTTGTGAAATGAGAAGGAGGTGTATCGTCTTTACGGTGTTCCTCTTAGCACCATTTTAAGTCTATTTTCAATAATCAACAATTACCACCTAATTTCTTTCAGCGTGAGGGCAGCCCTTGGGATTTACAGCATGTTAAACCAGCTCATCATTACTCCTAATGCTTTACGGCAGAGCGCTAATGAATCTGCTAAAAACAATTTCAATCACACAACATTCTAATCATTATCTGATCACAAAAGCGAAGTGTGTCTCGGTGAGGTTTGCTCTCCATCGACTGCATCACACAAACATGCGCATGCACGCACACTCGACACCGGGCTTTCATGCAGTGATGTGGATATCATTTGCTAAACACAAAGTTGCACGTTGTTTCTGAAACATACTGCCAGATAAAATTGTTTTTGAGAAGGAAGGCCATGTTCATTGTCTCCCTAGTTGCCGAGCGACAGAGGCGGATGTTGCCATATGGCCTCTTCCTCATTAGCATGTTTGCCTCATCTGAGATGTTCAGAAATCAGAATGAAACTGCAACAATCATTGCCTCAAAACAACATTCCATCATTGCTCTAATGGCTTCTGTCGCAGGCAGTACTGCGCTTTTGTTATCAAAAGTAAATCATATCGATGTTCACATTGCATGAAGATTCATTTCATTTTGATTCTGAAATAATCAAAAAGAGAAAAAATAAATATGAGAAGCATCAGATTCCTATCAAAATAACACAACGAGATAAAGTATAGCTGCAACCGAAATACATTTTATAATGTTTATAAAATGTTATTATTTATTCAAATAATTTTCATTCTTCTGAAGATTTAATTAATTAAGATAATAACAACAATAATAATATTTGAAATTATTAGAATTATCTTTATTTGAATAAAACACAAATTTGTGAAAATAAAATTACAGCAAAATAGATAAATAAATTGCAATTTTTAGATGCATACTGTGTGTCAGATTGCATTGTTTACTCACTAAATTCTCTACACCTGTACATCATTAAACTGATTGAGTTCACCTTCCACTTCTACATTGCCCTTAACTAACATTGTGTATTCAAGCCTCATATTCTCAATGGAACCATTCACTACCCCTGACCTGCAGACCCTGAAGTGCTAGCCTGAAACACTCCTTTCTCCCATAGCTACAGGAAACTAGCATCATGTGACTACACCTCCTTTTTTATAGGATCAGTGACAACGTTAAATTAGCTTTTGTTTGTTTTTTACTTGTTTTGACTATTTTTTGTCTTGTAGCTACTTGTATTTAGTTTTTAAGCATTACTGATATTTTACATTTGAATTTTTTTTTTTTTTCATTATTTGTATAGTTTGGGTTATCTGTCAGATACATAATTAAAAAAAAAAAGATTATTAATTACAATATTTACATTTTTAAACCTTTATTTAGATATTTCCCATAATAACCTGGCAGCTGCCCAGTTCACAGACCCGTATGAGTAGTAGCAATTATAGTTGCAAATATATCTCCAACTCATTTACCATTAAAAAACAAAAAACAAACAGGTAATGTCTGTATTTGGAATTATTATTATTACATGCACAACTCAAAGAAAATCACAGATTGAAAAGATGTGTTTAATTGATGGAAGAAAAATGTACATTATGAATAGTTACAAAAGCATTATAGGTATCTTAAATGTATGTTATTACTAGTCAAAATCACATCTCAACTGAAGTTAAGACTAGTCACATCCACCTTAAATTGGCTGTAGTATTTTGAGGAAACTCATCCTGTATTGTGCATGTGTTTCAAAATTAAAACAAGTTACATTAATCTACTATTAGATATGTATTTTGATTGCAAATTCTTTGACAAATCTATTAGCAGTTAAAAGGATCAACAGACTAAAGGGTTAGCATGGCAAAGCCATACATTTTTCAGTTTAATTGCAAGTTATTCAAGACATGAATAATTTTTACGACTCTGAATTTTATAATTATGGTGATTTAGATATGAACGCAGCTAGTAACTACAGATCATTCCCTATAATGAACAGCAATCATTCAAATCACCACAGACTCTGTTAACAGGCTAGAAATTTACTTTGAAATGAGTACAGTATGACTTCAAGCAGAGGCAAGACTGCTGTCATGGTTTGTGATTTAGATCAAATGTATTACATTTCATTTGAACACATGCAAATCAAGCTAAATATCTTTTTAAATGGGTCAGAAAAATTGATAAAGAACATGGATTTGTTAAAAAATGTGACTTTTATTTAATTATTCTAAGCATTAAGAGTTAATAATATTGTATTATGGAAATAATTTTAAGTTTTGGTGAAGATTAGTTCTTGTTTATTAATATGCAAATGGTAGCTTTCCATATTGTTAATGTCTAATAACTCTCAAATTGCTAAATTTATGATTTAGCATTTTTTAAACAAAAACACAGGATGACCTGAGGTTGTGAGCAACACAGAAGAACATCACATCTAGAGATAATAAACAGGCATTTTTTTCCACCTCTGCAACTAACCTAAGGCTAAAATACAGACACACAATGATTCCCCATGCAGTTAGCAATTAGCAAAATGTAGATGAGCATTGATCTCTGCATTTTTCATACTGTTTGGCTCCACTCATTAAAAACTTAGCTGTTCAGTGTGAAAAATTAATAGTCTACCCAATTATGTTTAAGAAAAATACATAAGAGAGAATCATGGCTAAATGTATTGTTTATTAAAGATTTTGGGGCTATTTATAAAATATGAGCAGAAAAAAAAATATTCAGGGAATTACAGAACAGAAGTTATACAAGTTTAGCAGGATAATTTATGTTTTACCCTCGAAACTTTCCAGACAAGATGCAACATTTGAGTGGGCAGTAAAGGTTATGGTTTAGCAATTTAAATTGTGCAAATGTGGCAAACTTTCAGGCCAGGTTCAGAATAATGCCCGACAAAGATGCTCTGCAAGGACATGCAACAAAACCACATGTAAATGTCTGCCGGACTCCTGGGAACACAATGTTTTACTATATAAATCTTTGTCTTTAAGCCAGTCCTACGATGATGGTACACTGCGTTAAGTTTCAAAGTCCAACCCAAAGTCAAACACATCAGGCTTATGAAATATGTGCTTAAAGTGCTAAAGGAGTAGTTTGTGATTTTGAGTTCTACACAAACAAGGGTGTACAATTTTGAGAAAACTTGTGAAAAGGGGAAACTTAGACTGAAAAAAAAATCATGAAGGTGTCATGTCATCCATGTACTAGGTTTCAATTAGGTTCTATTTTTTGTGGAATTTCCTTTTTAAGAATTTTTCAAAAAGTACATCATATTGTTTCCAGGGATCTTTTGATTTCCCCCTGATTTTAGTAATGGAATGAATCTGCTGGGTCTGAATAGCTCATCACAGTCCGCCTTTGCAGTTTCATATCTTCCAGTATCAGATTTTGTCACACAAGATGTGTCACTCTGCTACGTTGTCCTTGTTCTATTGGGTGACATCACACTGAATCTAACTAAAATTAACTTCTTTGAAAACCTTTTAATTTCACATTGAATTGGCGAGCTTTCACTGGGACGCCTTCCTACCAGAGACAAGAAGGTCTGCATCTCATCATTTGTTCGCGGTTATTTTTCTAGAGTTATTTTTCTTTTAAAAAGCATCACAGGTAGAATTGTTTGCCTCCTATTAGGAATTTTTGTCAAGCCCTGAACCCTTGTATCCCTCCAACAAACAGTTTAATGCAGCATGCAGTTCAATTCACAATGGAGTCAGACAAGAGCCATTCTTATTAAAATAAAGAGTAATTAAATATCTGGTTGAATAACATTTCATCTTCAGACCATGTATATCTAAATAACCTGTTACAAATATCACTCCACACACATATTTTCTTTACCTCGAATTAGTTTGTCCAGCTGTTCTCGTCTCTCGGCTTGAATCATCTAATTTAGAGAAATACTTTATAGCTTTGTCTTTGTGCTTAGCATCCCATCAGGAGTTCGCTGGAATTAAAGCCTCTAATTTGTACAGAGCTTTTCATTTATTAATGTGAAAATAGAGCCGGCACATCCCAGCTCTGGAACATCAATTTAAGGGGGATTCTTGTTTTCATTACGATAGTGTGCTGATCCTGCGTTACCTTTCTTTTAATTAACTTCAGCACGGACCTCCCACAACTCAGCAGCTGTACTTTAATTATCTGGCACAGGCTTATCGTTCTTGCTTAATCTCTGTTAACAGCAAATTTACACAACTGTTTAAAAGCTGCTTGCAGATGCAGTGGTTGACTTAACAAAGTTTCTGAACATCGTGTTTCACCATTATCAGTGGTGTGCGTAAACAAATATAAAGATACAACTTATAAAACCTTTTTTGAAAATAAAACCTTTTTTTTTTACTCCAGAGCTGATTAAAAGTTTGAGATGTACCCTTCTTTGATGGTTTGGCAGTTTGCTCTTTTCCTACTCCCTCATGGATATAGATGAGCACTTGACGCCTAGCCCAACTACAAAACAACATCTGCCTTGTACTCCTAAAACAAGTGTGGCTGAATGTCCACTTGTTTTAATTATACCATATAAGTTTCACAGAGATAGTATAAATCATATTTTACATATTCTTTTTATACTCATCAAGATGAGTACGCTGCAGTTGGATCTTTTTTTTTAAGTTAATTGATGAATATTACAATTGTTATTGACAGTCTAATGTTCTTTGCACACTGAAGTGCAAAACGTTCGCTGCGTATCCACACAAAAAAACTTTTTAGGTAAAGAAACCTTGCATACTGGATATTTTAATGTGTTATGTAAAATAATAAAAAAAAAATAAAAAACACACAAACAAATCCCAAAAGATAATGAAGATATTCAAGCAGTGATGAATTTCTGATAATCTCTCTTTAAAATGAAATACTGGGTTCATCCGATCTTGAGATTCGTGGAGAGGGAGGAGAATTTGTTGTAAGTTTATTTCAGAAGTTCTGTATTTCAGTTGGTTGGAAGTTTTGGAAATGCATGATAATAATAACATGTCAATATGCACTTGTGTTTATGATGTTGAGACACATGTCGTCTGAAGCCAATGACAATTGCTTACCTACGGAACCCCAGAAGAACCAAACCCATTTGAAATCGCTTTTATAAAATGCAAAAAAAAAAAATAAAAAAAATAAATAAATAAATAAATCTAACCCGTTCTGATTGTTTTCTATTTGTTTTTTGTTTTTTTTTTGTACGATTGTTTCGGACAAAGATTTCGGATCAGTGTGCAAAGACATTAAGTATCTATATGAATAATTAAAATGTGATTTGCTGACCATTTTTCCTCTTTTGTACAATAAGTTTAAGCATTTGGGTATTTACAAACAATTTTAGCTAATTAGCAGAATGTTTAAGTGAAATGCTATTGTGAAATGTAAAATTGGAAGAATGTTGGTTGTGATGCTACTGGTAAACGAAAAAAAAAAAAAAAACTAATGGCAAGTAATTTAAATACAAATAAATGCTCTATTCAATCTTCTTAGTCCCAGCCAAATGGAGAAGCTATTACAACTGAAATGCAACTGACTCCCTATGTTGAAATATCAATGGTTGGTATGGTGGCACAATACTGCTGCTTTTCAGTTGTTACCCATTCAAGGCCAGGTATTAGCCTTCCTGCGTGTGAAAAAACATGTTTTCTCCATGCCTGTTTGGATTTTGTCTAGATACAGAAGCCAAAAAACATGCTTTAGGTTAATTGGATACTCTAAATTTTAGGAGGGAATGGGGTTCTGTGACGGATGGAATTAGCAGGTAAAGAAGATTGATGGATGGTTAGACATTTATAGCCTTGTACAAATGTATATTTGTCATCAATTAGCACTTCTGGTTGAATGTAAACTGCATTCCAATGTAATTCTGTGCATTGACAGTTGAATCAGAATGAGGGGGGGGTGTTGGTTGAATTACCTGATTTGACCTAGCATAGGGGTACATACTGATACAATAGAGATGTTTCAGTAAAGACCTTTTTTTCCATTAGGGGTTGATTTTAGTTAGATGAACTTAAGCATCTTATAAAATGTCCATCATGAAACTTGGTGAATACCACATATATTCCATCATACAAGTAAAGTTCTCCTTCTTTACTATGACAGGTTTTCTTTTCCATACTGTTGACGGCTTATGTTTCTCTTCACTTCTCACTTGTGTAATTGGTTCAAAAGAAAACTTTAGAAGTCACCTTTTTAGCCAGCTCTTATTCTTTGAAGTACCGTAGACTCCTTGTTTTCTGTTGACCACTTGAGTCTTTTTCTTCACTTTGTTCTTCATGGTTCGATGCTCTTCTGACGGGGAACAAGTGACGTGCAGTGAGGTCAGCCTGAACAACATATGGTCAGTCAGGTAAAACAGAAGCACAAAGCAGTTGGTTTTGTTCTAATGCGTAACTTGTTGGTCACTGACAGGAAATATGTAAAATGGGGACAGGTTAGGGCAAGGTGAGGAGCTGTTTTCAAAGTTTGATGCGGACGATGTCGAAAAGCCTGTTTAAGATAGCATTTATGAATAAGCAATGAGTTTGATTCTTCTAACCCGTAAACAGAAGGTTGAGGCTTTGCTTTTTCAGAAGTTATGGCAAAACTGTTTTATCAGTAAATAGCTTTAAACACTTTGTGGCAAGTCTGTGCAGAGACTTAATGAAAAGGTCTCCTCAAAATAGCTAGACAATGCGATATTGGAACAATATTAATTTAGAGTTTATTCAGATTTCATTTTTAAAGGTTGGGGAGTTAAATGCCAAGGTACCTGCTGTCTGCTGTCTGGTTTAATTTTGACAACACGTTGCACCAGCTACATCGAAGCTAAATAGTTAGATGTTAGCTCTGTTCAGCAGGTTTATGATTTATGATCATAATCAAAGTCATATTCATGGGTGCAAGTGCCAGAAAACATCTTTGCATTTATTTATATGCTTTATATTGATTTCCCATGCACATTATATTAATGCACACAGTGTTATTCATTCATCGGGGTCTCAAAGGAAGGTTTCTGTTACAGTTAGGGCCCTGTCTAAAGGTTGCTTTACAAACACTTTGAGAAGCTTTGCTTGTGGTTAATATTTCATGTTGTTTGTAATTTGAGCACTTTTTTTTTGGAACAGACTCTATTCCTGGCCCAGTAAACCAAGCTAAATCCGCTCACAATGAAAGAGAAATGAATAATAGATTGATAGAGATGCATGGAGGACTCCAGGGCCCGAGGCTTTGAGGTGTTCGGAAGTAAAGCACATTTAAATGAAAGCCAGTCAGCTCATAATTAACTCCAGCTTCTTTCAGTAAATCTGGGTGACTATAATTTCTATGTGAACTTTAGAATATGAATTGAGTTTGTGGAGAACCGCTAAGGCTAGGTGAGCTTGATGAGAAAGCTGATGCAAGTGTGATCCCAGTTTCAATAGGTTTTGTTTTAATTAACTATTGGTAAGCCTAGTGTTAACAAAATAGTAATGTTCTGCAGTGGATTTAAAATTAATTAAGTTATTTCACAGTGTTCTATGATAAAATAGTTTACTTTACTAAATGCCAGAAATGTGTTGGTGTTTGAGGTCAGGGAAACACTCCCAAACTGGCTGCTAATTTCACACTTTAAGAGGCACGGCCAAAGTCTGAATAAGATTAACAGTTTACTAGCTTAAAATGAACCAAAGCACGGCATTTTAAAGATTTTGTTTTCTTTATATTCCCCCCTTTTTTGTCCTGCTTAAGGAGCCACCACATAGGATATTAGGTGCTTCATGTGAGCTGGACAGTTTTATTATCTCCAGGGGAGTGAACACGTGGTGCGGTGTTCCCTCCTCTGGATGGAAGGAGTGAATTTATTTAGTTTTTTATTTATGTATTTTTCTTATGGACCAGTTTGCATTAATTTTGTCAGGACAGGAGGGTGTGAAAAATAATTCTTTCGATTCTTGATGGTCAAGCAAAAGGCAAAAAACCCAACAAAAAAAAAAAACTTCCAAAATTTCCCTTTTTATTGGAAATGTTTGGAAAATGGTTTGATTTCCAGCATTTTCAGCATCTGCGCTCCTTCACTCATCACCTGACACCTCTTCCTTGTACTTATGTACTTGCCTATTCAATTTCATGTAAACAATCTGTTTCTTTGGGTGCTGTTTGGTTATGTGCTTTGAATTTATTTCTCTGAGTTTCTGATTTTCATTCATCTTTTGCAGTCATAGTGTCTACACCTAATCCGTCATGACAGGAGTACTTTCAGAGTTTAGGCTACTTTGGCCTGGACAAAAGTTTGTCAACGGCCACATGCAGAAATTAAATGTTTTTTCATAGATTTTTTTTTTACTTCAGCAAATGGTGAAGTTCCATAAACATAAATGGCAGTTAGCACAGAGTTTAAAAGGTTTTAACAAAAGGTGTTTGTGTCTCACTAAAGCTCTACATGCTTTGTTTCTAAATATACCAGGAACATTTAGTTTGAATCTCTCTTTGCATCTCTTCAGAAGAAAATATTTGTAGAGATCTCACACACCATGAGCTACAACACACCTAGGAAGAGAAACCAATCCGTTTCCTGCCTTGCTTTCATCTTGGAGAACCCGGTCTTTATTTTGTCCATGCAACTGGGAACGATTTTTTCCTGTTCTAGCTAATGGCTCGATAGATTGCGTGTAGAACATAGAGGTAATGTTTCCCTGAGGTAACAACACAAGTCTGTTCACTGCTGCCATTGGAAGCTGGAAGTTTGGCAGAGAGTTTTAGTATTTGCTGCAACAGTGTGTTTCTAATAAACTCTTTCTATACACTTCTATGATATTCTGGCAACAAGCAACCCACAATGTTGATTAATTTTACACCAACAATGACTGCGAAACAGTGCACGAAACAAAGGTGAGGGAGTTTGATTGGAGCATCACACCACAGTCCAGAGTTCAAATTAAAGTCTTCAACATCACTCCAGATTGTGCATTCACCACATCGTTCGTGAAATGACACTGAGGCAAGAGGAATCCATGTGCCGAAGTTTATTAAAGCACACAGTGAGAAAAGGAGCAGTATTCAAAATGGCGGTGCCATGCGGCAGCACATGTGCCAGCAAACACTCACACAAACACCGTTCAGGAAGGTCGAAAGGCAGGCAAGGGTCAGAATCCAAATAACAATCCAACAGGCAAACAAATCAATATCAGAATCCAAAGGGGTAATCCAAAAGTCCAGGCAAAACAGGTCACAATAAACAGGGAGGTAAGTCAGACAGAAGCCGCTTGGCATGCAACACAGGTTGGCAATACTTCACACTGTAGGTAGGGGAGGGCTTGACTTAAATATCCTCCCAACAGGAAGTGATGCAGCAAGGGTTAGAATTCCGTAGAGGGAGCCCTACCTTTGTGGCGTTACAATTCGATCCAACTTCGCTCCCTTCACATGCATAGTCTTGGTGACTCCTTTGACACCTCATCTTGTATTTGTCTGATCTCTTTGGTCATCTCCTGGTTCCAGTATTTATTCTCCATCACTGTGTCCTCATTACCGTCTATCTCAATCATATCTTAAATTCTGTTAAAAAACTCTGCTTTGTATTTTTATAACATCAGCTCTATGTGCCAGGCCTTATGTCCTTCACTGTTTGGCCTAACAAATGCTCCTATAAGAATACATTCCCATAAATCCACCTTATGGAAGGCTATCCCAGAAAATCTGAAGCTGTTAAAGCAGTAAAAGGTGGGTGATGATGATATGTCAGCATCAGCTTGTCCAAAACACTGCTGAGAGGCTTATCTCGTGTGCCTTCAAGTGTGATTTCAGTACTGCAGGAACTGTTCTGGCTATTAGCCAGGCAGTGTATTAATTTAAACATCTTGCCACTGATGCATAAAGTCCTAAATAACCGGGCACCCAAGTACCTTTCAGACCTCATCATTTAAACTCTTCAACCTGCACTCGCTGTTCCACAATAACATTGATGGTTCTTGCTCTCTGGAATAGACTGATACGATAAAAAGCTTGTTGATTACCATCTTTAAGGCAAACCTGTAAACCTTTCAATTCAGGCAGGGCTTTTCTCTCTCAAGCAACTTTTAATTGGATTGTTTGAAATCACTTTTTTTCTTTTAACTTTCTTTTGGAAAGTGACTTGATTTTATTGTCTCTTTTGATGCATGTGTGTATTTTTTTTTTGTTTGTTTCCTACCTTTGTGTATTGTGTTTTAATGGTACGTATTTGGTGCCTTTAAAAATCCTAAAGAAACCTTACATGGATTTTAGTCTGCTTCCATTAACAAAGTATATATATATATATATATATATATATATATATATATATATATATATATATATATATATATATATATATATATATATATATATATATATATATTAACTACTGCACTATTTGATCTCTGGCACAGGGTTAACCAGGCCTAAATGAACATGTCTACATCTAGATTTCTACTTTCACTCTAAACAGATTGATACTTACTTGAATCACTTTGCAGGCACACAGGCGGTAAACTGGAGACCTACCCCAATTAACTCCAACACCCCTATGACTCCCGCTCAAGTACGCATCTCAGAACTCAGCAATCAAGCAAACCAACTATTTCTCCATCTCCTCTCTCAAAGCGCCTCTATTTATTCTGTGGCCTAATTATAATGGTTCCAGTAACACTATACTGTTATATTATAACAGTAATCCAATACCATTAAATATTTTGGTGGAATACTGACACTGACCACTTGAACTAGTAGAGTACCTTGGACCAGTTGAGTAAATGTCTTGCAAAAAGTCAATGCATTTAAACCAAGTCCTGTTTTATTGGTTAAATTTTTATTGATTAACAGAAATCTATACAATAGCTGATTCTCTATAGATTTAACTAAAATGCTCATTTAACATGGTGTGTAATTTTTCATTTAATTTCTTATCTGCAGCCCAAAACATGTATTTTTTTATTAATAAAGAAGCTTTTGTAGAAGCTGATGTGTGCACTCTGTTTAATGATTTTGCAACAAGCATTTTGTAGGACTACTGATTAGCTGTTTTTAAAGAGTTCATTTTGTAAATCTTGGCAAATTCATTTATTTGTTTGTTTGAGAAAAACAATGACTAGAATCAACACGATGGGGGTTCATCAGAGATTTTAATGAAGGTTTTGGGGTAAAAGTGTTTTTTAATGAATTCTGAAATGTAATTGCAGTTCAAAATAAAGCATAATCATGTTTTCCATTTAAACACTGAATAGATAACAACAAGACAAAACTGTCTCCAAAGTGTGATTAGACTATCAAAAATATTGCCATTCTGTGCAAAGCACTTTTTTCTTTCTGCATTTTGACTGAACATTTTTAATAACTGCTTCCTGCATCAAACATGATTAGTTTTCATTGTTAAAATATATTTTGAGCTCTTGTCATGCGTATATGTTCGTGTGCAATCGTGCAGTGTTGGTGGGCTGTCAAACTGAGGGGCAATTATCCATGAGAAATTTGCCTCATTTCACTTATTCTTAACACAGACAGACCTTTTACAAGATACATTTATTTCCACATTCCTCCTCATCACTCAGTGTTTGCTTTAGAATGGTGGAATGGGCATCATTAACACAATATGCAATTCTATGACAGTTGCTTTGCTCTCAAAAACTTTTTGCAAGAAGTGTTGGTCGTGTGGCATAACGAGCTTCGGGAGGAGTAATCCGGGCATGTTACCTGTTCCCTATCAATCCATTAAACCCACAGAAGTATTTAAGCTTGTCTATATTTTTCACAAGTTTCTTAAGTCCTCCCCAGATCTCCTGACTCCTGGGCTGTAACATGGCTATGATCTGCATCCAGACAACTTGCCTTGTACACTGGTACTCGTCACTCCCACTACAAGGCAAGCCCTGTAGAAAGGCTTTTGGAATTCATAAGTATTTATATATATTCATACATACTACTCTGCTTGTCTACTGTGTTTTGTCTACTGATCAATTTTGAGTGAGATTGTATGATCATTGGCTGATCATGAGCGCACACCATGGTTAAAAGCATCAGCCAATCAGAAAAATAATTAAAGTGCAGTCAATATGCTACTAAAACCAACCATTTTCATGAGCTGAAAACACATTTTTAAAACACAGAAGAACTGGCAGTGCTAGAAGAACAAGATTTCAATGCATGACAATCATGCTATAAGCAAGGATTAAACATGAAAATAGATTGCAGATTTGTTTTCAAATCTTACTATATCTCAACACAACTTCCTACCAATCCCTCAGTATAAGCAATGCTCACACAGACGTGCAGGAGTTCATTTAAATTGGTCACAGGCCTATTTTATCTTCCTGTGAGAGAACACCAGGCCATTCTCTGTGTGTCTGGGGGAGTGAGAGCTTGTCACCCTTTAGCGTGCATTTGCTCAGAGTTTGATAAAAATAATACTCCTCGTCACGCTACCTGCAGAGAGGCACGATGTTTGAAGTGTAAATCCTTCATCAGAGGAGGCGGAGATGGCCCACAATGCACTCTGATTCACTCACAAATAGCAAAGGCAGCATGAGAAATAGCCACTGAATCAACTGTGCCCAGACTTGCATCTTCTAAACTGCGTGTTATATTTGTAATGTGTTCAATCAGTGCTATTATTAAGAAGCTTTCTCAGTATTAGCACGTCAGCTGCTTACGCAAACCACACACACTGTTGTTTTCCATTTAAAATGTTTTGGCTTTTAATACATGCATTATTTTTTCAAACTGAACCAAGGAAAAAAAAAAAACAATTAAATTTTAGCCAATGGGTTGATGTGATCAGAGAAATTATTTAAAAAATGTTTTAATGGTTGAAAAAAATGCTTTTTATAGTGAAAATCGCAACAGTGTTCTGGCCAAGACAACCAAAAGCATTTAAAAGCAATGCATCAAGTTTTAATTAGGGAATCCATATTGTAGTAAATCTAGGTAATATAAGAATGATATAATAGAAAAAAAAGATGAAACTTAAATTAATTTTATTATCATATAATACTCTGATTAACAGATCTGGCGACCAATATTGAAAATTGAGATTAATTTAGGGCTATTTGGCATTTGGGGATCCATAGATTGTGCCTCGAATGAATTGTAACATCGCAATCATTAACAAATGTGATATCTAAATGGATTGCAATGGAGTGTAGGCCTGTTAATGTTGTGGAAGACAAGGGGCTTGTGGATGCATTTCGAATCGCTGCCTCCGACCCAACCTACACACTACCGTCAAGAGGCACAGTAGTTTCGAGTATAAATCAGCTGTATAAAACCGAAAAAATATCAAAACGGGACAGCTTAGCTCAAGCTAAACATGTGGCCTTAACTGGAGATATATAGAAAGACTTAGAAATAAAGATGAATGGAGGATCAATGATGGCCTGGCACTAGTGTTTCGACCCAAACCATCAACTCACATCAGTATGTTAATTGTTCACATAAGAAAATAATGTCAGCAAATTTGGGGATTTAAAAAAATTTTTATTATTAACATACATCTGCTCTTTACACTTTTACTATTATTTTAGGTTTAGGGTCTAATTAAAGCCACTCAATAGTGATTATTTTTTTGAGTTGAGTTCAATATTAAAATTCTGGCCCATTCTATTTAAAAAAAAAATAAAATAAATAAATGTAAATATTAAGCTGAAAAACCTCTTTCAAGGTTAAACCAAACACTTAATGAAATATATGGATGGGGCTATAATTTGCCAACTATAAATGACTCAAAAAATGATTTCATTTTGTCACATGTACAATAAAGTTTTTTTTCTTTAGAAATAAATAACTGAATGTACAAATTACTGTTAAATTAAGAAAGAAAAAAACATACATTGTAGAACAGGGTAAAATCTCTACACAGGACTCGATTAAAGTATAGCAGAAAGCAAAGTTATTCTGAACCATAAAGTCACCTCTGCCAGTGTGAGAGAAACAGTGGGAGGTCTTCAATGGAATCAGACTCGATGCTGACGGCTCTTCTGAACCCAGGTTCAGGAGGCAGCTGGCTGTGAAGGCAGTGGGTGGGAATCTTAGAGCTGTGATTGAAGTGAGAAGACAAGCCCCTCCCACTTCAGCACATCATGTTTATGGATAATGCATGAATAATAAGCATATCTCCTCTTTAACTGACCCAATGGCTGTCATTAGAGTGTGGATATTCCAAAAAGTTTGGTGGATTTGACTTAAGTGCACACATGCAGTCTCTCAAGTTTAAAGGTGACCGTGCAACTGCTTCAGAATGCAGATTAATGGTCAAAAAATGGAAGATGGCTTCAGACACGATGCATACTTTACATCAAAAAAAGACAAAAGATTTCTAGAAAATACAAGTTCCCTGGAGTCACTGTGCAAAGAGCTTTAGCAGTAAACAGTCATGTTTTCTGAGACTGAGGCCATAACAGCGAATGGCAGAAACAGATGGTTGGAAATTTTTGCAAGGTTATGTTTGTGTAAATCTAAAAGGCTTTTGTTTGTTTTTCAAGGTTATCTTGTTTATTTTGAACACCATGTTTAAAAGTCAAAGAGGAAGAATTGTTTTGTTGTTATTTTTTATATACATTCCGACACTTCACAATGTTTATGCTTTCATTCTTTTCCTTTTTAGTTTTCAGGGGGTCAAAGGGTCTGCAGGTGCCAATCCCAGCTCACACTGAGGGAGTGAGTAACTGGTTAGTAATTGGGAGTGAGTAACTGGTTAGGGTTACTCACTCTCCTCACTATGTACAGTTTACAAATGTTTATGTAAGAATCCAAAATGACTTTAAAATTAGAACAGAATTAAGAATCAGATTGTTCATGCTCTGTGAAATACTCTTCTTCCTCACTGACAACAGGGCTAACCACGGTCAGTAAACACTGGGAAGAGGATCAGGTGAAAATCTACATCTGGTTTTACACCTGGATAGCCAACTCTCAAACAGCTGCGGACCACAGACTGGCTGAAATGGTTGCAATGGCACCCCCACCCAGCAAACTCCAGCTTCGAACAGCAGGAGACTTGCCTGAAGCTAGAGTGCTCTCAGGAAGCACAATTACATCCCTTTTCATAACCAAATGGACTCACAAAGGTCCTGCGCCATATAAAACCACAAGATTCTAAACTACCAACAGCACAGGGACTCTTGATTTGAATTGTTGATGCACACCAACTTTCTTCAGTTAATTAATGACAAAGCTGCAGTGATTGCATTTGGAAATAAGAATGAGGTCTTTGAGGTGAGTGGTTACCTCACTTCTAAGGGTCTGATTACCACAAATATGGACACTGATCTTAGTTTCAAAAGTCAAGCTAGAGCATTGGTTAAATCAGCTTATTACCATCTTAGAAACATTTAACTAATCCAGACAATATTTAGCTAAACTAGTTTATGCTTCAGAATCTGGCTTCCTGTTCCTGACCAGAGCTTGAAATCGGATCATATCTTAGGTCTCTACACTGGTTTCCAGTGACTTTCAGAATATATTTTAAAGTTCTTATGCTCGTATATGTCACAAAATAAATCAAAACATACAAAAATTACAGATATGCTCACCATATGCTAACCAAGAAGAGATCACTCGGATCAAAGTAAAGATACCACAGACTCTTGTTTCATCTACTATGCGAAAAACTAAAAACACAGCTATTTAAATGTGGCTTACTAAGTACCAAAGATATTTGCTTTTAATCCATATGTGTTTCCCATTTAATTTAATCATTTTGTTGTATGTGATTATGATTTTAAGTAAAACTGTGAATTACTTTGCTGTATTTCCACTGCCATAACTTTATGTTAAGCATTTTGATTTACCAATGTCTATAGAAATAAACTTGTCTTGCCAGCAGGAGACTATACAAGGGTCAAAGTTAAAGCAAAGGATAACTAAATAAAATGGTTCTCACTAATATCTTATTGTTTATCTTTTTGACTGTAATAGCATCCAAATAAACATGTTTCTCAGAAAGTAACCTTCTAGTTTTATTGCAGTCTATTTGAAAAGAAAAGTGATAGTATGAAAAAAAATGCATTTACTATTTATGTCTTGACTTAATTTTATTCACAAGCAAATGATGCTTCAGGATTTAGGAATCCTTTTTTTATTGGAGATTGCCTCTAGTGAGTTTTTTTAAATGGTTCCACTTCAATCTTAAATGCAGTCATGAAACTGATGGCACAAATACACCGAAAATAACGGTTTATGTTGAAGTGTCTCTGTGTGAATCTCTGTGTGCAGTATAAATAGCAAGGGTTGGGATGAACCTGTATTATATGGTTGTCAAGTAAATAGGATCCTGGCAAAGCTCGCTGCGGTACATGCCGACTACTGAGAGCTCCATTAATCATGCAATGCGAGTGAATGAGCCTGGATAGTGTATAAAGCTGAGACAGGCACAAGTAAAAGAGCGGTCATGGAAAATATTTCTACATGTTATTGTCCTCATGTTATTAAAGGCACATGGTGGTTCTGGAGGACAGACGCATTTGAATGTGAAGTGCAAGGCAAGTAGTTATTTCCAGATGCACCAACATGCTTTTATGAAACCATATACATTTGGATCACTTATTATAAAATAGCTTTTTGAGTAAATAGCATTGGCTGATCATTTCTGGACTCAATTTTCAAACAGCACCTGCAAAGGGCATTTTTATAATAATTTCCGCTTCCCATGAAAACATAAAGTGCTCTATAAGGGGCAGTAAAATGCATGCCAATTGAACAGGTGATGCATTCCTGGCAAAATGGTAATGGAATTTCAATTCATTCAAATGAAAGAAACAATATATATAATAATAACAGCAGTTAAAAAGCTTAGTAATTCATTCATTCATTTTCCGTGAGTTCAAAGGCATTTTGCTTCATAAGTGAGTGAAAACATATTTCTGTTATATCTTTCATGGGTAAAACTGTCTGGCTCCAAAGATAACAGTTTCAATATTAAATGTAATTTGCAGATGCTAATAAAACTGTAATGAGTGGTATTTGATCAAATGTATTTTGGGAGGCATTATTAGGGCGTGACACCCGTACTATCACCAATGTTCCCCCCCAAATGAGGTGATGTTGGGGTGGAAGCAGGGGGGTATAACATGGATGTACTCTTGCCAGACAGCTAGCCTTGTTACCCTAAAAGGGAATAACTTTATATTACTACACTTAGTCTACAAAGTTGATACAACATTACAAAAGGTTTGATTAAATGATACATGGCACCTGATCTTACATGATTTATTGGAAATGCACTAGTGTCTATTTGAGATGCTGCAGTATTCGAGTCGCAAAAACTGTTTTAGAGTGACTGGAGTTTAAATTAGCTTGAATGTAATTGATGCTGTCTCAAGGCTTCTACACACCAGTTCCAATTTCTGTCCGAAGTTTCACACAACATACCTTGATCAAACATCACAGACTAGCTAACCTAACCTAGCTAACAGACTAGCTAACCTAACACATCTGACCAAATGGGTGGTTCCAACTAAAAAGAGTTTGGCACTGTGTATCAATTTTTGCAATGGAAGCTGGCTCTTTGTATGAGGTGAGTAGGGCATTAAAAAAATCTATATTTCCTCGATGCAGACAAAAAGCACACTGCTGAAAAGCAAATCTCAATTCGGATCAGTGTTCAGAGGCCTTTATCCTCTTTATTCTGAGTGTCTAATGACTGTTTCTTCATGTATAAGTTCCATTAGTTGCATAGACAATGCAGAGGAAGAGGGTCTGAGAGTTCAAATGTATCTTCCATAAGGCAGCTCTTAATAACTCGGTTTTACATTTTCATCATTACCTAGAAACAGGAACTCAAATATCTCCATAATATAGATTTAGCACTGTTTAAGTTACAGTATTTCAAAATGAATCAAGTTGCAGTTTTCGCCTTTACAATCATCTGCTTGTCAACCACAGACAACTCAGAATTAAGTTAAAGGAGAAACAGTATCTTTTAAAAGTAACCCTGTCTGAATCTTCATGAAAGTTGGTGAAGTTGGTGCCCAAGAACACCAGTCAATCAAGGTCATGTAAACCTGATTGGTTCTCCCCATGGTAGGAACAATCAATTGCCCTCCACATATTTGGAAACACAGCAAAAAGAGAGAGCAATAACTCTACTGACACTAGAGGAACAGAAAATAACGTTGGTCATATTGGCTTGGCTCCACTTGAGCACATTTCATCACGAAAAGAGCAGAAATTGAAAAGCTGAATCAATAGTTAATTATTGCAGGCATAAACATAAATACAGTTGTGCTAGTTCCTTGGTGAGGACAGCTTTGGTCTTCGTATAAAGAGGGTATAAAGAGGTGTGTTTCACCTCATATTGCTATTGGTCAACCTAACTTGGTCTTTTGACACATATAACGTTCTTAAGTACGAAAAAAGGCTGAGGATTAATGAATGAAAATGGAGTTTAGCCAGAAGGAACTGAGCAGTGAAGTGTTGCATGGGCAAATTTGGATTGTAAGCCATTAGTGGAACAAATGGGAAGCATTCATCAAGCGACCCATGTTTATGGTCGGTAAAAGCATGCCTTAATGAGGAAGACAAGATTACAATTCAAAAAGCTTTTGCATAAGCCATAAATACGACTCTCGGATCGATTTCTATGAGCCTGATCTTGTGCAGTTTCAGATCTATTTATGCTTGAGCTCATCGAGTTACACGCTCAGGACTGCATTGCTACTGCTTCTGTGGAAAATATTTATTCATTCCTCTTCTGTACCCACTTAATCAAGCCTACTTAGGATCACAGTGTTCTGCTGGTGCTTATTTCCGCTCTCAATGGATGCAAGGCAGTCCACACTCACTCAGTAGTTACCCCTGTGGGCAATTCAGGCAGTGCACTCAACATATCGGTTATAAGACAATGGATGGAAATCAGAAGGCCTGGAGGAATCCTTGGCAGCCAGAGATAAAGACCAGAATTTAGCAAACTATACCATGACAATGGGGCGTATTATTGTAAAACGAGCACTGTAAATCTATGATTTTAAGGCTTGAAATTGAATTGTTATTTGATTTGCAATTACCATATGCTGCTATGGTACGAAGAGCTGTGATTTGGTTATGCTGGGGTGGCAACTTCTTTTATTCAAATGTAAAGTCACTAATTTAAGTCACTATGTCTCTTCTCCATTTGACAGTCAGCACCAGAACTGATTGCGGTTCTTCTGAGATTAAGATGTTTAATTATTTGCTGTCCTGGAGAGATGACTTTAGAGCAGACAAAGGTGCACACTGTGCTTGTGTAGGACACTAAAGCTCATATGAGTGTTTGCGTTTCATTCAAGCTCGGTGGATGCTACTTGATCATTGATGCCAAAAGCGCTCATTAATGATTGCTTAAGAGCAATCGAAGAATGTCATAAACAGATACTGTTCTTAAAAGCAGAAAGATACTGGAGACCTAAACCATAATCTGATCACAGATGTTTTACTTCTCTTAAAATATGTATATTTGATGGATTCAACTGAGAATGATGAGCTCAATTCTTGCAAAACAAAACAAAACTAAATAAAACATAATAGCAAGGTTTGTATTGTTAATTCATGTGGTTTCTATTGAAAGGCCTTCACTTTAAAGATCTGAGTCCTTCATCAGAAGCAGTGTTATGTTATACACACTATCTGTACTTTAAATGCAATTAATATTGTAAATTAAAAAAAAGTGTCTATATACATGCAGCTATTGTTTTACTTTAATTTGGATCTACTGATATTTTACCATCTCCAATGAGTCCTTGGTTTTATGTTCTTGCCCTGAGGGCACCCTAACAGAGGAAACATTTGTTCGGCGTTTTACTGCCAGTAATTGTCTGCTTTTACACAGACTCGGTGAACTGGAAGAGATGCATAAAATAAGAGTAGAAAAATGATCTACTTTACACCCACAGAAGAGGGAAACAAGTTCTATCTTACATTAAGACTGAAATTAATAAAGAAAGCAAGCTCCCCTTATTCAAAATGCTGAATAATCTCAGTGTTTAGGAGGAAAAGTTCAATGTGTCAAGGAGAGAAGCACATATATTGCTGTCATGCTTAATCGTCATGTTCTCCTTTACCGCCCTTAATGATCAATCTGTTACTGAGCATTGGTGCGAAAACAGATGAGCTAACTTAAAACAGAATAGATAAAACCAGCTGATCAAAACAAGGTCTAAATGTCATCTCTTGAGGATTTTTAAAGTAAATGAAAATATATACATTTTAGTCACATTTTTATTGAAAAACAAGAAACTTGTAAACCCCCCCCCACCACCACAGACACACACACACACACACACACACACACAAAAGCAATGACAAGGTCTAAACTATGTGAAAATTGTATTAAAAAAAAAAAAAAAAGGTAGACCGGTTAGCAATATGCCTACTTGTTTGAAAACCGCCAGTGTGATTGATTGGCACTGATGTAGAGATATCTGCCTAATCAATAAATGTAGATGTGTCAACTTTCAATTTGAAACAGTGATTTTAAAAGCTTCCATAAAAGGAAAAATTGCTCATCAGCAAGATAAGTGTGGCTTTAAAGTGTGAAGAATTCAAGCTGATTAAAATGAAAGGTCTGGCGCGTGGATGAGAGTATTAGCTGGGAGGCATCACTAGCTGTTCACACTTGACGAAACATTTTCAGACCTGGTGTCTGGATTTCAGTGCGAGGGCTGGAGGGATTCTGGGAAACACACTCGCTCATGGGATGTATCACAGAAATTCTCAGTGACAAACATGAGCTGTGTGAATTACGTGATCCAGACAACTCAAAGCCTGGGTGTGCATGCAGAAATTAAAAGCAAGTGACGTGGAAACCCCTTGATAAAGCAACACTAATGCATGATGCAGACATACACTTGTATAATTTATTCACAAATGGGTCTGCGAGATGATATGGAGGAGTCTCTGAAGAGCAGATTCTCTGTGGGTTTAGTGAGAAGATCTACATGACCATTCGATAAATTATTCTGATTTGATATTCTTGGATCACTTCTTGGAACAAACATGCCGCACATGAATCACAGACACTTTCAGACAAGGACTGGAGAGATAAACAACACTCGAAAAGGAAAGTTGTTATTTTAATATTGGTGCTGCTGCATTTGGATCATTTGTTTCAAGACTTTGCAAAAAGACTTTGCAAAAAGCTTCAAAATGGATCAAGAGACACAATCTAATGTGGTGATCTCCACAGATTCTTGAACAAAATGTGGAAAATGGAAACTTTTTCTAGGCTCTATGTCAAATCAGCCCTTGTCTCCGCATCGACTTCGAGTGTTCGTGGCATTTCCAGCCATGCCGCGTTATGTTTTTAGTTTTCCTCATTTTTAATTATATGTTGAGAGAAATCTATATTCTGAGCATCTTATTATATTCTTTTGTTTCATATAGAGACATTTAATGCATTGATTAAATAAATATTCTGTGGCACCACCCTTTAACAATTCAAGCCATTTGCCATTCTTCTGGATACACTTGGACAGAGTTTATGCAGGAACTTGGCTGGTAGGTTGTTCCAATATCTTGGAGATCTTCTGTCGATGTAGGCTTTTTCACATTATTCTGTCAGTTATACATAATCCATGTTTTGAAGATTGACCTGTAGGGGTTATGGGATTGCTCATATGACTGCAATTGTTTTTGTCGGATTTTAATGAGGATTCAACACATAATATTAACAAAACAGAAGAAAGCCGTGGGAGAAGCACACTGAGACATCATCATGTTACGCTGAAAACATTGCATTATGACGATGACTCATGGTATGACAGAAGAGTTCGAATGCAGCCAAATTCTCTCTGTTCAAGACAGTGGTTTTTCATCAGCAGAGCCAAACTTTTGGCCTCCTACGTGTTCATTTACACAGCATCACAGACACTACCACGTCTATTCTTCATCAAGCATGTTTATTCACAAACTGAGGAACAATATATACATTTTATTCATTAAATGAGTAAAAAATGGACTAAAACAATCTACATAATAATTATGTATGAAACAAGCTATTGAACATGATTGTTCTAAAAAAAAATTATTTTTTTCTAACAAATGGATGAATAATAGACAGATATCATCTTAATCCAAATTGTTCTCTGTTTGTATAAATAAAGTATGGTTTAAGTGAAAACTTTTCACATTTCATGCACAATTCAATGGCACTAATGCAGCTTAGATTCTCTTAAAGGACTAACTGTGTGTAAGATGTTTGTTATGTGACCCTTTTTGACCTATTGACATATGATTGCAATCACATTGGCCTTTTGATCAACCCCTGCAGAATGTTTTCTAAAGCGTTTGATTGGTCATCATCCTGCACATGATGTGATAATCATCTTGAAGTGGCTGTGTGAGCTGATCTGGATTTGTCATGAGTAATTTAACCCTGTATATTGCACAATTACGGGGCCGTTATTTTTCTGCTCCTGAAAGATGCAGTCAACATGTCATCTTTCATCCTTAAGCTATCGACAGCTATTCTGAATAAATCACATTTGATTTGTAAGTGAGAATTGCAAATATTATCACCAATTATAGGCAAAAAAATCAAAATCAAAAGAATTTAATCAAATGCAGCAGTTTTTTTACTATCTTTTGGAGCTTTTAAAATGCTGGAAGGAAAATAACAGGTATTCAAAATTGTAACAAATTCTCCAAAATACAGAGAAATAACAGTGCCGCAGATGAGCTCCCATAGTTTTTTTTCTCAGTTTTCAGCACTTCAGGATTTTCATTTTGTTCCTTGCTACCAGCATTTAGCTGTTCGTCAAAACATAACTACACAAAAACTAAAAAAAAAATCCAATACAATTGATTTAAATGAGAAAAAATAGATGGATTTAGATAATTTTCAACTTCTTGGATCCCCTCACCAGTCCATCACAGTAAAAATATTAAAATTTCTTTTCACTTGAAGTGGGCTGGAGATTTCTGCAGAACCTAGTAGGTCTGAAGAGGAAGAAGCAGGTTAACGAACAAACAAATGAACAATAGCTTTTAACAACTGTTTTTGCTATACCCTTATTGTTAAATAAACAGTTATTACAATTATTTCTATACATACAACCATCACATCTTTTTAAGGATACCACATTTGTTCAAGAAAACAGCTGAAAATCAGTAGGAAGAGGCAAAAGTTTCCGTGGTGTTGTAGTGTGGTGTGTATTGACATGTCATTTTCATTAAATCCAACTGATCAGTTTTGGATCCAAATGCCAAAATCCTGTCAAACTGTCTTTTGAATGATGGGATGTGTTGACAGCTTGTCCAATGGCCACCAATGGAAGAGACAAGCAAAGCTCAGCTCAGATCGATATGTTGTCATAGTACATTACTCAAGAACAGCAATGTGTTGTCAAATCAACAAGGCCCTGATTAATTCTGTGAAAGACATTGGAATGTACATTGCAGTTTAGCAAGCATACCCACTCAGCAAACATGCTGGCCCAAGTTTGGCAGTTTTCTGGCTGAGCTGAGATTTGTTGTTGTCTGGGGTGTGTTCAGGCACACTCAGTGGGAGGAGGCCTTAAAGAACTACTGAAGGGAAAATGCCTCTTGATTGGTCTTCGAAAACCGTGTTATTCTCATGGAAATCCTGGAGGAAGTCCTTGGTAAAAAGGGAAAATTGCACTGCTCACACATTCCGCCCCTAGAAAGCAGTATGAATAAATAAAAAAAAAGAAAAAGAATACACCTATGATTCCCTTTCAACATTTAAACATTTTGGATGTCACTTCTTGAAAATATTAAAATAATTCACATATGAACGAATGATTTCATTAAAAAATGTTCCTGTATACATTTTTAAAGATCTTTAAAAGTTAGCAAGCTTTTAGATGGTCCTATTGGTCCTGCAAAATTTTGCTGCTTTATTTTAAAAAGGTGAACTCCTTTCTATTATTAACTGGAAGTCTGGGCCCTTTTTGAGCATTTTTTGTGACTACTTTACAATTTGTTCAAATAAATATGTTGTGGCAGTGCTTGATACCATTTTTTTTATTACATTGCAAAAAAATTCATAACAAATACAATTCCAGAACAAATACAAAAAATATGGAGAAAAAACTGTTTTATAATAAAAATCAAAAAGGTTAAAAGAAAATAAAAATTAATCAATCCCCCAAAAAACAAAGACAAGGAACCACTCATAAACTCCTAAAAAGGAAAAAAAAAACAACAATGCTAAAGCATATTTTGTGCCATTGTGCTTTTACTGTCAGATATTTTAGAAACACAGGCCATATCACAGGTTTTGTATTTCCAAGGGTTATCCCTTATTTTCATCACTCGATTGCACTAATGGCACCGATTTAGGGTCTATAAAATGAAACCTTTTCTCACATTTATTTGTAATTTTTATATTTATAATTATCTTGCAAATTATGTGTCATAACTCTTGCAATGTTTGTTTTAAAAATGTCAAAACGAATAATCTTTTTGAAACCTACACACTCAAACATTAGGCTGGTTTTTCTTATTCTTAGTGCAAATGGCACATACACCAGTGCATGCATAGCAAAAAAAATTATAAGTAAATAACAAAAAACAAAACTGCGATTTAAAGGAATAGCCCCAAGCCACGGTGGCTAATCAGGGATTTCTAGGCTTTAAACTGAACTGTGTTGATGTTTTGGGCATACATAGAAACAAGCTCAATGTTAAATGTAACACTATGAGAGTTGAACAAACACATCACCAGTTTTAACACTGACTGAGATGCTAATTTAACTCACATCACATTAAACTTGTAAAAAATTTACACCATGTTTTTGTACGTCGTGTTGATTTAACTTTGCTATTAGCTCACATGAGATAAGGCATGACTACTCTTTGGGAAGAATCTGAACTTCTAGACAATGCTTATAAAAGTTCTTTGCTTGTACCTTTAGACTGTGCATGGGCTTTAGACTGTGCAGAGAGCTGTCAATGATTTGCTGAAACAAGCAAACTCAACCTATTCCAGAAAATTGGGCTCCAGCTGCTTGGGAAAGACTTGCTGCTCATGCAGGCTACCAATCTCATCTATCTAGCTTAACAAAGCTCAACAGAGCATATTTTAATGCCTGAACTGCTGTAGAAAATATCATTGTGGCTATAAACCACGTGCTGCAAAAGCATCCACTGTTCATACCACAGAATTTTCTTTATCTCAGCTCTGCACTGGCTTGCATGACAAACGCCATTTGCCTCCAGAGCAGATGACACAGGCGTCTGGGTGCTGATAAGTCCCTCTGAAACCAATGATCAATTATGTGGAACTAATCAGGAACCACACAAGCACTCTCCATATGGCGCCAAGTCCCACATTACACTCTCTTAGATTCAATCTCACTCTTGAGACAAGGATTTTGGGTTCAGCAGGATTTCTGCCTTCTTTGGACATAAATATATTCAGCAAGGTTCCTGAATATTATTCTATTTATATAAGCTTTGAAAAGCATTATTCGTTATTTTGTTAAAAAAAAAATCCAATAAAACGTGATGCAATGGCTTGAGATTTCTGATTAACTTTGCCATAAATAATCAGACGATTACATAAATAAATGCAATTGCTTCTGTATGGTCCACACCCGTGTATGGCCATGGCCTACGTTCAGAGAAAGAATCCTCTGAACTTGCCACAGTGGGTAATTATCCATTGTGCTTCACTAGGGTTGTGCCAAATGTGGATTGAAGAAATTGCAAGAAGAGAAGGACATATTTCAGGTCACATGATAATGTTCTCAAGGAGTATAGGGTGGTGTGTCTCAAAAAATAATATGCACTTTACTGTTGGGCTTTTAAAAAACGAATTTAACCCAGAATACTTCGATCAGTAAAATATGCAAAACATCAACAAAGTTTTTTGCAAATGAAACAGGGAACCAACAAACATGTTTTTTAGAAACTTAGAAATAGCTTCTACTTCTTCTAATCTGCAGGTAGATACAGCACTGTGTATTTTCTCGTCTTTAACTACTGCTACACATAACAATACACAATGATCCGCCATGTTTTTTTTTGTTTTTATCTCCCTCACCTCACAGTTAAACTTGTGGATCCTGCATAATAACAGGTAACATTGCATCACAGCTGGAGCTTTGAGCCCAGCAAGGGTTGTCTCGAAATCTATTATTAAAGTCATGAAGTTGTACACAAGCTCTGTTTTGATGTCTGTTATTTCATATAAGAGCTGAATTAAGTCACAAAACTAAAGAAAGGAATTAATCTTGTTTACGGCAAGAACTCTAAAGCCCAGCATGATGAGCATTAGATATACAAAACACAGGAAGTTTGAATCTGATTTATCACAATGACCAGATTTTCAGCTACAATTGATTGGAAAAAAAAAAATATTTGGTTTTCCATGGATACAAGTAGATTCTATTTCTTTTCTCCTCTTTAGTTCAGCCATAATGTTGTTATGAATGCACTGAAAAGAAAATCCATGTCACTGCATGTTGTAGCATATTCATTGGCAGATACTCACAGCATTTTATTGCATCTTTATTCTTGCTCCTCACCATCATAAAGACATATTATGGTCACATAATGTTATAATGTTAAGGTTATAATTAGCTAAGTATTTATTGTTTTTGTTTTGTTTTTCGGGCAAATGTTATCGCACAAAATATACCATCAGCTAGAAAAAATAACTATTGACTTATTTGTATTACATTTTAGCCCATGATGATTCACTGTGGCGACCCCTAAACTGGGAACAGCCGAAAGGAAAAGAAGAATTTCATCTCATCTTGGGTTATTCTTTAAATATGATGTGCTCACATCACAAATGTGGGATATAAAATCACAAAAGACTTGAACAAAGACATTTATTTGAAAACCTTTCTAAAACTAATCTACAAGTCTTTTATGATAAAAATAAAAAAAAAGTTCTTACTCATCAAAAAGCTGGCAAAGCTGTCTACGATGACTACTTTGACTAATTAATTTCCCAAAAGCAACGAGGAAATTACCATCACCCCCCTTGTTATGTGGGAGAGCAGAGTGACTGTACAGAAAAGAGGGCAGAAGAAAAGTATGAAAACAGTTCTACCAAAAAAGGCCATGTATTGTGGAAACATGCTGCTAAAAGTGAACATGTGAAGAAGTAAATAAACTCAAGGCAGCCAAACATCAAAAGACTTGGCTCCCAGTTTCCAATAAGTGGGTGTTGGGAACCACTATTTGGTTGAGTGAGGGACAAAATAAAATTGATTTTTGATTTGGTTTCATGAAACATATTTTGAACATATGTATATTTGGGGTCACAGGATCAGATGGTATGGTGAAAATATGACTCTGTGTCAGTATTATGTTTAATTATTGTGCAAAATGATTAAGTAATAACACTACAAAGTAATTATTAGAGTAAAAAAAGTAATAAAAAAAAGTTCACAAATGCAAAATGTTGTAAAATAATTGCTAAATAGGTGCCCAAAATGCAAGTTTTTTTTTTTTTTTAACTCAAGAGCAGGGTAGCCACAAGGCTCAGTTCACTTAATATACTCAGTTCAGAGATCGGCCTCAGCCGGATGGATAGCAGTCTGCGGACTGTGGAGAGCCTCCCAGTTCCAGCAACCACCGAATTCAGAGGAAGATTGTTCACTCAAGCAAGGGAAACACACATATCCACACACTCCAAGCAGTACAAGACCTCAGACTGCAAGCGAGAGGTGAATCAAGTAGGCAGTGGTTTCTCAATGCTGTTGGTTTTTTTTAATGGTCAGACAAAGTGTAGGAGAAGAAAGAATTAGAAGAAGGGAGTCTTAATTGGAGGTCACGCATAATGAAGTCATGGCAGCTGAAGGAAATGATGAAGGGAGCACATGAGGAAGGAAAAACAAAGACCAGGACCTAACATTTTGTTTGTTGAAAAAAAATGACAGAAAAGTCAGAGAGTGATGCAATTTTTGGTTGCTTGATTTTTATTGATTACTAGACCTGTTACATAAACACCAAGTCCACATTTGGCCGAAGTGATAATACTTGAATGCATGTTCATGGCCTTTTTGAATAAAAAGCCCAATTATCTAGTGTACATGTAATTTAGGTGTACAAAATATCACAAAAGAAATCTTGTTTTCACGATAAAACATTGTCAGGATAACGTTCTCAAAACTTTGTTCTTGGAAAGACATGTTTCATTTCATGCATCTTTTATAATGAAAATTTGCAGCAAATATAATGCATTAGCTTCCTCACTCCAGGAATCACAACACCCTCGCCTGACGTGAGTTTCTATCACTCAGCCAGTGTAACATCTCTGATACCGGGCTGCACAAGATTATATTAAACCGAGGTCAGAGATATGCACTCACTGACAAAGGAGAAGCAGCTGCATGTTTGACATTAGTGAATCATGCATTTTGGTAAAAGATGGCTCAGAGCTGTGCATTTGTCTTATCTCTTTCTTTTTTTCTACGTTGTGAACCGTGTAACCTTGTTTTCTAGAGACTACATTTTAATTGTTAATTTGAATGTGTGTCCGGAGACAGGGTGACTGGACTATGGGATGTCAGGGCTATGGGAGACATGAGAGTACACATGTATGGGCCAAATAAAAAAAAGAAAAAAAGTAATTTACTTCTAGCAACGTTTGCTTTCTTAAACAGCCCTAATTTAAGCACATTTCTTTGTGCTTAACTCTTAACTCTTTTTTTTTTTTTTTTTACTCTTTACCCCAACGTCTAAAGAAGCCTGTGTTAAAGCAGCCTGAAAACTCCACTGAAATAATAAATTGAATCCACATTATTAAGGGCCAAAGGGCTGAGTGAAAATGTGAATATGACTCAGAAATGTCCCTATGGTCCTTATTTCCTGCTTAAGACGTTCCTTCCAGCAGTTCAATGGCTCAGTCTTTTGAAGTGCTGCTATATCACATGCTGAATCTCCAGGAACTGGCTTCATTCCCTTCAGCTCAAACAGCACATGACCACATGAGTCCAGCCCTAATCTAGTGGCCAGCCTAATGATTGATGGCATACTGAGAAAGACCGTTACCTCTGCTGAGAGCATGGGAAATACTCATCAAGAACCATAGAGAGAGAAAAAGAACAGCCCAAATTATCAGGAAAATTTTTCAATGCAATAACTAAGAAGAAATAGTACCGCATAATGAATTATGATAAAATATGTATTTTTTAACATAATAGGTTATGTGACATCAGGGTCAGTCATTGAAAGAATGTATCCTCCTTTAGCTTACTCAGTACCCCTTACTCTCTGTTTTGTGCATCTTCGTGAGGCAAAGGGCTAACCCAAATCCTTTTTGAATGAAAGCCAGGGGTTACATAGCCCTGGAGCAAAGCACATATCAAATGAAGAGCTACAGACACTTCAATTGTTCACTGTTTCAATTACATTCATACTGTATTTCCAAAAGTAAACTTAGGGTCCATGTTTAATCTCTTGCAACATTTATTTGGTTCCTTATACAGTCAACAGCATTTTCACCGCTATGTACATTCATCACATGGATGTAAAAGAATAATGTGTACAACATGCCAGTTAAGGCTAAAATAAGCAGGAAACTGGCATCATGCTCTGAAGAAATCACAGCCCAAATAGTCCACTCTGAAAGTCGTATTGATCTAGAAGCAGTTAAATCAAAGTGTTTTGGGTGTCTTTTGCTCAGATGATGCTTGCAGGGAGTCCAAATGTAAATATAAGTTTCCTGGTGAAACTAAACTTAAAGCAAACAAAAACATTATTGATTTTGTTCGAACATTATTGACAACTATAAGTGATCATTAAAATAGTTTTTCAAATAACATAATTAAACATAAGTTCATGTTTTTTTGCAATGCAATGTGCTTCTGGGGGTTGGTCGTTGTGTATTGTTTAGCAGGCTGTGTTGGAACGTATTTGGAAGCATCCAGCACTCAATGACAAAATTTGGTGACATAAATAAGTTTTTTTTTAGCATTTACCTTCTTGTCTTCTCAGTTAAATCTTTCAACATTATCAAATTTTTAGAGGCTGGAGATAATGAGAAATTAAACTGATTCAATATTGCTTGACCTCTTTGGCATATAGGAGCTGATGGAACATTAAAGCTACTGCAGCAGTTCCAGGATTCATTCATTCATTTTCTAACCTGTTTATTCCCATTTTGGGGTCACGGGGGTCTGCCGGTGCACATCCAGCACATCTCTCCAGCGCACATTGGAAAAGAGGTGGGGGTACACCCTGGACAGGTCGCCACTCCATCACAGGGCAACACACACTCACACATTCACTCCTTAGGGGGAATTAACCTGCCACATGTTTTTGGGGATTGTGGGGGAAACCAGAGTACCCAGGGGAAACCCACAGAAGTACAAGGGGAACATGCAAACTCCTTTTAGAAAGGTCACCGGCAACCTACCCACTGCCCCACCATGCCGCCTGTTTCAGGACTCAAAATTGCTTTTGATCAAGTGACACAAGCTAAAGATAAACATCACACATAAACACTGAACCTCCCCCTGTAATGATAGGCTGTAGACACAGCTTCATGTACATTAACATTTATAAATTTGGCAGTCACTTTTATCCAGCAACCTACATTTCAAGGAACACATTTTGTCAATCCTTGCTTTCCTTGGGGTTTGAACCCACAACCTTTACATTGCTATTGGAATGCTCTACTGACTGAGGCACAGAAAAAAAATAAAGTCATAGCTAGCTACACAGAAAGCCAAGATGTTTCTAAAGATGATAAGGGGATTAAAATGAGACATTCCACTCTCCAGATGGCACAAAACAGCTGTTCTGCCAACAATCATAGCCTATTCTGAAAAAAGAGTGAGAAAAGCCAGTATTTGAAAGAACAGATATGTATATATGTTTTGAATTTTTTCATTTTTGTTAAAAAAGAGAAAATCACACACTATTTTTGCTACCACACAACTGTGCTACCTGCATTCAGAGCCTTTTCTGGATTAAAAAAAATGTTGGTAAAAAGGAGCAAGCCAATGTTTGAAACACATCGGTTTTTATTCATTTAGTTTGTTTGAAAAGAGAACATTAAACACTGGTTTTACTCTCCAGAAGCAGAGCTCCACAAAGAATATCAAACAAAACCTATAACATCATGTTGCCCATCACTTACTAAGATTTAAATACTTGCATTTTTTTTTTCTTTTATATTACTCTCACAGCTAAATATTTTCCCAAGACCTGTATAGCGTATGTGGCAGTTATGAAAATACAGGCTAGCTATCTGTTCGAGTGGTTCGCAGTTTCGGACTGTGTCAAATTAGACAAGGACTGAACCTGCTTTGAGTTACATGGGTTAGTGGGATTAATAATGTGGCCTTCTATTGAAAGATTAAGAAAAAAATCCTTATTTTGACAAGAGCGATGGAGAATGAAGCCATTTAATAAACAAACCACTGTCCAGTTAGAGACACCTACTGCAGGTTGAAGTGAGAATCCCACCTACTTTCGGGAACCTGGTTGAAAAACTTAACAGGTAAACAAAGGTGTATTAGTTCAAGTAAACAATATTTTTGATGCAAAAATCACTTTATTCATATAATTAGACAACCATGAAAGTACAAAAAGTCGAGTTCATCCCCCCTTTAAAATATCAGTGAATAAGATCATTCTACAAGTCACTCCATGTCAAAGTTATAACAACATATCTATCAAACAATGTAATTTTTAATAATAAAGTTACAATAACATCCACTAGCATAGGCTCTGTGTAATTCACATTCTCGTGATGACCTTGTTTTGAAGGGCGTTGAGTTAAATAATTAGCTCCATTATAGTCTTGATTAGAAAGGCTGTGGTGAACTTGCCGATATTACTTCTGAATGTATAATGCGTCCGGTGTAAGACTCAACACTGTTTTCAGTAAGTAGCAAAATGGACGTTTTTTCTTTAAAGAGGCAGAAGAGGAAAGGGAGGAGAGGATGTTCCTTCTGATAGAAAGATGTACTTGAAGATAATCTGTTGTTAAGATGTGAGTGGGCAGCAGATGCAAGTAACGTGAACTCTTCCCTGCCGCATGGGTTATTCTGAATCAGATGATGATTGCATAATTATCTACATGGGTTCCATCCTTTAAACACAGGAACACAGGAAACTTAAACAATGGGTGATCTGAATATGAATCATATTCCTGTAGGGCTTTGAAAATGCAATGCATACATTACATTTTAAGTGGAACCACAATTTTATTATGTAATAAACATAATACATCAGGGTATTTGAAAAAAAGGTTGCTGCTTTTATAGCATGACAACATAAATATTGTTTTTGTGACTCAAGTTTCCAAGTTAGACTCAAGTTAGATCAAGTTCCCATGATCTAACCACAATGCTCTACTCACTTCCTTTCAATTCTGAATTATATAGTTCCTACTTAAGAAACTTAAGGAAACAAACTACTTTTAATTGGCAGTTGTCATTTAGAGAATTTTGTAGCAATATATAAAATATGTATGTTAAATATTTTATACCAATGTTTTACATATTTTGGGATTTCTCATTACATGCATTCATTTTTTCTAGGATAATCCATTTTTGAGACGAAAGAAAATTATAAAATTATGTTAAGAGCAGATGGAAAAGTGTCTTAAAAAAGAGGATATTATGTATGGATTCAGAAATGTTATTTTGGCGATATATTTGGGAGATTAACTTTTTATGGTACAAATAATCAATAAATAAACTGACATGGAGTGAAAACAAAATTGGTTATAAGTGGAGGGAACTGGAGGGATGCAGGTAGGTATCTTTTTTTCAGCAGGAGAAAGTCATGGAGGTAAGGCATGGAGGGTGGGAGTCAGTGTAGGTGTGTAACAGAGTGAGTGGTGTGATTTGCAAGAATTTTTTTAGGAAGTGGTGCATGGTGATTTCTTACATTCCTGATAATTATTCATTTTTTTCATAATTTAATTTATTTTATTTTCTACATTTCTATAGACGTCTTATGAACACATAACACAATACAATACTATTGTAACCAACTAGTATAATTAGTTAACAAATTTTTTAATCATTCTTAAATATAGCCGCTCTGCTCCTCACAATTTGAATATTGGAAGCAAAAACACTACACCTGGTAAAAAAAAAAATATATATATATATATATATATATATATATATATATGATATTTAAATAACCTCCAGAAATACCAAAAAATCATGACACATTTCTATTCTATAATGCCCATTGTTAGTTTCAAACTGGCCACACAATGGGAGAGGAATTCTATATCAAAGCAGAGTATTAGTTGGTGGATCACAGCTGTTATGTAACAAGTTATAAGAAGATAGTCTGCCTCCATTCCATCATCTTACAAATGCTTCTAATTACCAGATTGTGTAGTAGTCGATAGATGTTGATTTGTCTGGTTCTTCACTTACTTCAATGCCACGCAACCCTGCCTCTGCCCTTTATCTGTAACAGAGCTCAACAGCTACAAATCAATACAGATACAGAGCTACAAGATAACAATAGATGAACTCACATTGTAGACCATCTGAAAAGAAAAGCTTTAGTTTGTGTCTAGGCAAATAACAGAGCACTTTCAAAATGATACTACACTTTACTATAAGTTCATGAGCAAATTGGTCAATTTTCATGATCTATCTTGAAAGAATGAGATCTGAGAATTATTTTAACCACATTTTTTTATCAAGAGGAATAATAAGAGAAACATTGTCAAGAGTTTGTAATGGCACTTTTTTATTTTAAAAGAAATCCATAATTAATCATACTTTATCCCACTAGTTAATTTGAATATCATTTACAGTAGGTTGTCTCCCTCGAGAAGCCAAAAGGCAAGTGACTGAAGCTCTAATTTATTGACTTATTGAACTTCAGAAAGAAGTCGATTCCACAGATTGCCTCTATAAAATTATTCTCTCTACAGCAGGACAAAATACTTCTTTAGAATCTATAAAACCTGCCTCTTGCTTTACAGTCAAAAATGTAATTAATTTCAGTTAATTTAAGCTTTAAAATTAAGCACAATGAAAGCCATAGCCCATTGATCGGAAGTGACAGCCCATTGATCGGAAGTCACAGACTGGCTTTAGTTTCAGAAGAAATCTCAGACTTTTTACTCATGATTATGTAAGAGGCATTGCACTCTTCAAAGATGATGAGCCAGTCCTTAGTTTGAGATTCAGATTTAGTCATCATTATGTCATAGACTGTTCTCAACTTTATGACTAAGAAAGATGAGAGAAAAAAAACTATCTGTCTTCACCTATTTTATTCTTTTATAATATTCATTCATTGAATTTGCTTGGACATCCTCATTTTACTTCCTCACTAGAAAGCAAACAGCCGTTGTTCGCTTGATTTTGTGATAAAATTTTACAAAATAAGGTTTTGTGCAAATGAACTTTTGAGAAACAAACCGAAGATCACCAAGCAATTCCCTACTTCAAAAAAGCCTGAAGCCGAAACTGAATCAGACAAATCTAATTAAGTAAAATCGTACTAAAATGCTCTAACCTTTTATACAAAACCACCAATTTGAATGGTTAAATGAAATTATCAATTTCAGCTATCATATCTCTCTCTCTCTCTCTCTCTCTCTCTCTCTCTCTCTCTCTAATGGAAAGAGAGCTAGACAAGTGTAGTATAAGTTTCAAACTGATTGACCTTTACTTTCAGTCACCTTCCAAAAGTAGTCTAGATATACACTATCATACACAATCAGGTAGGTGACAGGAAGTAATATACATTCATTTATGGCGTGCTCTGCCAAAGCTGGAGATGTGCACTTGGGAGTTAGTGCCTTTTCTGCATGGGTGAACGTCTGTAATCCCACCTGACAAGCATATATGGCTGTCTTCACATCGGGCCAGGAAAAGATACCGGGTCGGAGCAAGTCTGACCTTGGCTGTCAGCGAATGCATGTCGATTTTAGACCCACTGGGGTGAACATTGTGTCGAGGTGGACTTGACCGCTTTGGGTCACGGTGGAAACTCATGTGACATGCT
This sequence comes from Danionella cerebrum, assembly GCA_007224835.1. NCBI lineage: Eukaryota > Metazoa > Chordata > Actinopteri > Cypriniformes > Danionidae > Danionella > Danionella cerebrum. The sequence goes on from SRMA01025359.1 coordinate 1,032,011, forward strand.
ACATTATGCACACATCAGCATATCAAGGTGTGCTCTAACTATCATTTTAAACAGTCGACTTTGTTTAAGGGTGACGCGCAAGCTGTATTATCTTAGGAAGGACATCCACTTTTAGGTCAATTTGTAATATTTGGAGAACAAATTGGACCCAGTTATGCAGATACTAAGTTTACACACATATGCAAGGGGGACATTCTTTTGACAGTTTTTTGACACTTTCTGAATCCACGGGGTCAAAAATCTCTCTCTCCAAGTGTGAAAACAAACGTTTACATCAAACAAACTACCTTTATTGTAGTTAATAAACAGGGCTCCAGACATAAATCGGCAAATCTGTTTTCCAACCATTTTCTTTTTCTAGTGGTTGTACTGGAACGATTTATACTGTAATATGTCAGGTGCCCAGTCAGTCTCCTCTTTCACATAAAATTTTTTAGACCACTCTCTGAAGGTGATGTAAAAGCAGTAATATTCCTTTTTTCGCAGCATCAGACTTGCTTTCTTACTGCTCACCAGGAAGTGCTCCATTGAGTTAAACCTTGCACTGTGCTCAAGTGAGTCTTGGTTCACTTTTCATGGTCAAGTGAGCCACCCTTGCATTTAGAAACACACTGAAGATAATTGTTAAGTTAACACAGACCCCAGGGTTTGGTCAACCTGTTGAAGTAGTGAAGTCAAATAAGCAATGATATAGGACTTTGAACATAAATCATAATAAGTAGTTTTTAAGGATCTTGGATGCACCTCTGAGTTTACTGAACTTGTCATGCCTGCGCCCTCCAGAACAGCTCACCTTATACACTTAACATCGTTCCAAATTCTCTTGAGTAGAATATAAAAGAGCCACTCATCCCACATTTTCATAGCGACTTTATACAGGAAACAAGTAAGAAAAAGGGCGCTTTGTACAGGAAATAGATTTTCTGTGTTCTTCGATTTCTTTTATGTTACCATCTTTGTCTTCCTGCTTTTTTCTACTATCCAGGTACCCCATGTGACACAGAGTACGCCATCTCCAGACAGGAAGTATCATTGCATCAATATTTCCTTGACGTAGACAAAGAGCACCCTGACTAGAGGCCATCTAAATATTCATGTGAATCTCAATTCGGACCGGTGTGTAGAGGCCTTTACTTACAAACCTGCTTGTGTGTGAAAGCTTGATATCTAATAAGCAAACTTGTGGTTCATCCTCACCAGGCACACTCTCAACCTTTGCAACTTTGTGATACTCATTCATCATTTACTGCTTTATTATTATAACAAACATACAAGACTTTACATTTATGTCAGGATGTGTACAAAAAGATTTAGAAAAGTTGACTTTATGGCCACAAACTCTGGTGTTCATTTAAGCGCACTTTGTGTAAGAACGTTCTATTAAGTTATCTGAATTTTATCACAAAAAATAAGACGTACAGGTGCTGTAATAATTTACAAAACAGACCAGTAATATGAATGTATAAACGAACAAACAAACAAACAAACAAACGCAGTGCCACCTCACAGAAAGGTTAGTCTGGAACCTTGTAAAATTTGTTTGGGACAGCTGCTTCTTTGCAAGCAGCAAAATATGCTTTGATTCATTACTAGTTGAAGAAAACATATTTCTGTAAGCTGCTATCCTGAAATTTGGCAGCAGGATGTAGAATCTTCCATACACAAGTCAACGTGCAATAAATCAGTGCAACCTTAGGAGGTGTGGAGATGCTTGCAAGGACAAAGTGATATCACAAATAAAAGCAGCTGGTGAATAAATGCTTCAGCAGACAGATAAGTGCGACAGCTCTAAATGCAGGCTGAAATCTGTCTGCTTTGTTTGGAGCCCTACACTACTGGTTCAAGGCACCCGGGTGTCACCCAGATATTGTGAGATTGGTCAAGGCCAAGAATTCAATTCCTGGCAAAGATGCAACTCAACAAAGGAAATGATGCAATCCTGCCAGTGAGTTGCCCCACAGAAAGAACCTTGACATTGTACTTTCACACCATGTGAAATTCATTACAGAGCCTGTAAAGTTTGCCAGACCAAGATGAACGCAGATGCTGCAGAAACCCACTGATAGGGATTGTATGAGTATACAAGCAATATGTGATAAAACTTATATTATCTCCCAGCATAGCTCAGCCTGAAAGTAAAGATGATTTCCTGTGGGCAGAATGCGATATGATTAAGTGAAAATATGTAACGCAGAATGCAAGGGCATCGTTGTACAAGAACATATTGATTTCCTACAGCTTTGAAAGGAATAGAATGATGCTTCTTTGTTTTGTTCTGTCACTGTCACACAATCACATTTAAAAATGTTATAATACTCATTTAATCTTAAAAAGAGTATAAACTTGTTACTTGTATAACAGACAACTTTACACAGAAGCAATCAGATTTCGAAATCTATATTATAAGAAAGACATAGTATCCATTCAATGATATCAGGGACATGATTATTAACCTACAAATTGTAAAAATCAGGGGGATCGTGTCAAAGCTGGCAGCAAAGTCACCAAGAAAATAGTCAAAAAGAGGTTTACAAACACAAAAACACCATCCATGGGAACTTGATTGGCTGATTGTGAAGCATCATGCACCTGGAAGTGCTCATGCTCTCTACACATTGACACCATCAATAAATGTGTTTTTGTAAACATAAAAAAAATGTGTTCACTGCACTTTAGGAAAGAGAAAAAAGGGTATTAAAATTCAATGAATTGACAAAAAGGTCTTTTCAATCTTAAAAGAGGTATGCAAATTGTCTTCAATATTCCCCTCATGTTCACTTAATTATTATTAAGTGATTTTAAATATGCAAATGTACATTTTATATATTTATATTTAGCAGAGGTCAACTAAATGAGGTTAAGGTGTTCTGCATTAAACAGTAGGGACGAGTCTTGAATATATTTAGGTGCAGACATGTCTCCATCAACATCGTTTTAAAGCTAAAAAAGCTGAATTAATGTTAAAAACAGTGACTAGCAAGACAAAAATCTGAATTAAGCTTCCTAAACCCTTATGCATATGAATGCCCTGTTGCCATATGGATACAAAGGCAAGGGCACCATCAAGGAAGACAACACCTGGCCCCATAACTGCCTCATCTTTCTTAAAATATTCCATCACCAACTTTCATAAATGCACCTGTCACTTTGGAACAATAATTAGACAACTGACGCACCGTTAGCGGCCTGGGCAACATGAACTCTGCAAAGTCCCCCGAGGAAAAAGGATGTTCATCATTATGCATTAGATTGTTTCCAAAGGCCTCTTTCAGCAGAAACAATCTCCATTGGGCTCGTAAAAATGATCAGCCTAAGTTCACCCAGCTTGCCGCCTGCCAGTAATGAGAAATGGACACACATAATGGAACCTGAATGGGTTTAAGTGAGGGCTAGCGAGTCATATTATCAGACAGTGCCCAGTTGACTGCCAATAACTTGAGGGATTCCTGAGCAGGTATTGATTCAACTGGGGAGGTGTTCAACTTTTATCGCACTCAAGTTTTATGTGCTGGATGCTCTGCAGATAAATTCTGAGGGATTGAAATGACGGGAAGGGCAAGCAGAGCGGAATTTTGTTTAACTGTAGCTCAGGTTTAAATGTCCACAACGTGTATCTGATTTTGAAACACATTCCTTGGATTTTTATCTAATAAAAAAAAAAGCTAGGTGTGAAATTAAACCTTATTAAAGTATATGTTGACATGCAATAAATACAACTAATAAATATAGATCTTCTGCTCAAACACTAACAGGTTGGAGGGTTAATAGTGCACACTAACCCAAAGCTATTCATACCAAGAACAATAACTATAATAAAATCCAAGACAACAGACATAAAATTCAGCATATGCTGCAGTTTAATTTTATGTCACTTTAAATGTTGAGGCTCTTTAATCAAGACAGCCTCTCAATGGCTGTTTCATAACATTACTGTAACACAGCAAACCCAATAGAACACTTGTTTATTGAATCTAAATGATCATCTTTACGTTATTAAATCTCAAATATCTTTCAATGTATTTATAGATCGCTAAAGCAAAGTACTCTGAAGGTCTGAAGATAAATGATTTTTACACATAAAAAAATGCTTGTTTTACCCATTAATCTTTTTATAGTTGCAAAATCCACTGTTAACTTGTTATTACATTTAGTTCCAGTTAAACTCTGCATTATCTACATATGCACTTATTTTTTTGAATATTTAGTTTCCAAAGGTAACATGTTTTTACATTAATATTATCAAATGTATCACAAAGTTGTTAAATCTGGTTGAGGTTTAACATGCACACTGTTTTTACGGACTTTTCTTTGTGCACTAGTGTGCAATCCTGTTGGAACTAGAAGGGGACGTCCCCAAACTTACAAAGTTGGAGGCAAGCAGTTGTCCTGCAGTTTATCCTGTTCTGTCGTGTCGTGTCCTGTCATAGCCAGCCAAAGTCCAATTCTGTGATAGATCTTACTCCTGTGCTCCTGTGGTTGTTAGGGATCATTGAGGCTCATCACTACCTTTTATCCTTTTGCAGACGAGATACTTACTGGCTTCCACCAAACTGTGCCGGTGGTTTTCTTACTGTTTTGTTTTTTTATTAAATAAAGCTTTAAACTGGGTCCTTATTCTGCTTATAACAGAGACTATATACTTCTGGGACTGTAATGTTAATCCCTGTTGTACATGTTGTACCTTGTTTTATGTTTAATGTTTATACGTAGAGGTGGAGAAATATAATCTATTGTCCATTGTGATAAGTCTCTGATATGACTATATTTTATCCTAAGAATAACAGGTCACATATATTATAAAATTATATAAATATTCCAACCAGCTTCCAACTATTAAGTTAAGTCAAGTGTACACCACTTGATTAATTTATAAAACACTTGTAGGCAGATGCTGCAAAAAAAGTGTCACAGAAGAATGACCCTAAGGTAGGTTAGTTCTTAAATTAACAAGTTTCGTGAAACTGAAAGGCTAATGCTTAAGGACACATTACATTTTTTTTAATCATATTTTTGGGGCTAATTATGATTCTGTTTGTGAATTATTTCAAATACATTGAAATGTCCAGAATAATGTTTTAACTTAGAATGTGTTGAGACAAAACAAGAGATCCTGATGGTAAAACCCACATTACCAATCCCAATTCACAGTGGGAGCGACAGAGAGTTTGCCCTGTAGGCGTACTCAGTGTAGCAGTCACCTCACAGGGGGAATCAAGCTAGGTAAACCATGGGCTCTCCCCTTCACATGCGGTTGACTGAATTCTGAATATCCCCACCAAGCTGATCAGTACTTTTCATATAAAATCTTGAAGGTGTTTGTTATTATTTCATTACAAGGGACCAAAATGCTACATGCAATTGGATGCATTAGTAATAATTACCCCTTAAATCATAATCAAAATGGTGGTTATGATGCACTTTCTTAACACACCATGGCAATGTATTTGAGTGCTAGGAAAACCATGTTTTCATCACCTGTGTCTTTACACTAAAACTGTGACGTCATCCATCAGCTAATGCACTCAACTGTCAAATCTTTAATTGCACAGTGAACAATATAAAGTGTATATTATGTACCTCAATACTGTGTAAGTACCTTGCACTCAGTGTGCAGCCAATAGACTGCATAGAAATTCCTTGAAAACGGTGAAAGTCAATTTAGATAAAAGCATCTGGTAAATGCGCCAATGTACATTCCACAGTTTCAAACTTTTTTCACACTGCAATCATTGTCAGTTGTTCTACTGTGAGGAGCATTCATCAGAAATGTTGCTCAGAGCTTGAAACAGAGCAGTTGTGGGAAACTAATTAGAACACCTTGCTATTAATGTGAGGCGCTCGGAGCTCAGCGTATGATTATTCATTATTTGCTTGCATACATCGTCCCACAGCTGCTGGATCAGTGTGTTGCTGGCAGAGGCTCCCATCTGTTTGGGGTGTTTAAGGCAGAGAGGTCTCATAGATGCCTGGATGAAACAGATTGATGAACGTTCTCCGTCCTTGAGAAAAGGGAAAACATGATGGTGGCCGAGTGAGGTCAACCTGCTTCAACTAGAAACACAGACAAATAATGAAAATGTCTTTACTAACTTTGATCATTTTGATGTTCCATGAATCCCCTCTGTATTTGCTAACTGATCAGCTGCAGAAAAAAAAAATCTATGTATCGACATCATAATATTAATATTTGGTTTGCTGGCTTTTCAATCAGGGTATTAGCAAGAAATTTCTCATTGTAATAAGAAAATAAATTCACAAAGGTTTATGATATTGTGTAGTCTTTATTTCGAAAACAATTCAATTTACAAATGTTTGGAAACCCTGTTCTATTGTTTCTGATTTATCCATTTTATGTATATTAATAACAATGTCTGCACTATTCAGATAATTACCCTAAGAAGTCCCTACATGCACTGATGCTTTGCCAGACACAGCATCCGCTTTGAATAAATTATGAATGACACAACCCAGCAATTGTTTAGTTTTGATTTCAAATATACTGTGTACATTTCAAAAAGGTTAGTTTTGATAATGTGTGTTTTAAAAAAACAATTCAAGAGTTATGACACATAATTTGCAAGGTAATTCGAATTAAAATGTGAGAAAATGCACGATTGTCTTTCAGTTTCGTTTTACAAAACCCCAAATCTAATTAATGAGGTGAAAAAGATGGGCTTTGAAGTACAAGAATTGTGATATGGCTTTTGTTTTCAAAAGTATAGCAGAAAATAAAACCACAATGGAACAAAAAGTGCTTGAAATACACACATTGTGTTTTTTAGGGGGATTTATGGATTTTTATTTGGTCCCAAAACTTATTACTGCAAAAATATAAATGTGATTCTCGGAATTGTACTTTTTGTACAATTTCAGGATTTTTTTAAATTATTTTAAAAAAAAAAAAAAAAAAAAAAAAAAAAAGCTGGGGTTGTAGTAACAACATGATATCAAGCATTGCCACATTGTTTTAGAGCAAATCGTAAAGTAGAAAAAAAAGCCCAATACTTCTAAGGGCTAAAGTATCTGATAACCATGATTTTGAGTTCTCACATATACACATATATAGATTTGAAAACGTAAACACCTGTAAAAAAAATTGGAACATTGGTTATTAGCTATCACTGGATATTAGGGTACTTTAATTGTGTTGAATTTCTTTCAGCTTTTTTTGTTTTTTTTTTGTCTTTTTCAATATATCAGGTTTAGTTAGTTTGGTTTAGCTGAAATCATATTTTCAAAGCACTCATGCAATATGACATTAGAAGACTCAACAGTGATAATGAATTATTTATACATATTTTTTACTCCAAGATTACTTTTAACAGTGTGAAATGTACTTTGCTGACATGTTTGACTCACTTTGTGTTTGAAACTTTTAAAAGTTTTATGCATGAAAACTCATGACCTGCTGAGATTTACCCCTACTTAGGATATTTATGGGAACCTTTAAATATTACACATAATGACTGCCATTTGACACTCAATGGAAGCAAATATGACTCTGAAACTTAAAACCTTGAGAGAGTGGTTTAGTCTCGGGAGCTTGTAGGGGTCTCTCCAATTTATGTCGTCCTTGATTAAGGCCAGTTCTTCATCAGAGAAGATAAATGAATAAAAAGGTTGTTTTTATGTCTTCATATTTCAATAAATCAAGCATCATCGTTCAAATATATAATTCACTAAGCTAGAATAGCAGAAGACAGAAAACCTTCCAATCCATCATTCCTGTACGATTTCAGACATCAACGTCTCTGTCATATATTATTATTGCTAGACATCAAACTCTGCAATCAAATGCAGACTTTGAATGTAAACATTGAATATCTCCAGTATAAAGTCAAGCAGTCAAAGCACTGCAGTCAAAAGCTCATGACTAATTAATGGCCTAAAAGGAAATGGTTTTTATTAAGATCATATATCTGCACACTCTCCTGCTTTGAAACTCACAACCTCACTTTAAAACCAAAAATAAAATGCATTCATGCACAGAGTCTTGTTAAATTGCATTTTGTGATTAATCTTTAGAGGCTGAAACATAAACCTCACCGCCCCAAATTTATGTAATGCACTTTGGAGAGCAGTTTGTTAAAAAGGGTAAGTGTGTATATTTGAAAACTAAGCCTCTACCTACAAAAAATGCTTTCTATTAATTCAATTTAATAGATGTATTTGTGTTCAAGTTCTCTATGGGCTTGCTTCTGTCAAGCCTGGAGGAATGTGCAACAGAGGAATGTGCAATGTGAAGTCAATGTGAAATATGATTCAGCAGAGCAGATTGATATTGTTATATAATGTCTTTCACAAGTGTGTGATGCAAGTTTACCTTCTCCTCCTACACTTCAAACAGAACTAAACTTATACACAGTTAAATCATCAATACAGGTGTTATTTGTAAAAACACTACACAAACACTGCCCTAGTGTTGAATCTAATCCACCAAGTCAGTGTTCAATTGATTAGAGTATTATTAATTCAACAACACAGTGTTACATTCATTTAATGCTGGTCCACATCATTGATACTAAAGATGCGTCTTTCTTCAATGATTTGTTCTATTTGAACGAATCTTTGATGTTACTCTGGAGGAACGAATAGTGTCAGATTCATTCAGTGGCATATGAGAAACATTTTTTTTTCAAGTGTAGCCCACCGTTAATGACAAAAGAATGAAAGGATATGGAGGACTCAAAAAAGTAACTAATATTTAAAATGTTTGGCTCATACTTTATTGGTTAACAATATAGAGCAGTCATGAGCCGGAAACTGAAAAGGTTGTTTTTCGCATTTGTCTATATAGCAGATGTGTTAGGTAAGTAGCACACAGCATTTTAATGGTATTTACTAACATGAATTAAATGACTCACAAAAAGATTAGTTCATTTTACTGAACAAGACTCAAAGATCTGAGTCTGTAAAATGATCCGAACTTCCCATCACCAAGTCTGACACTATTAGCATTGATTACTACACTGAATTTGGCTGTTTAGAGACATTTCAATCATTCAGTTTTGTTTGAATGATTGGCTGAAATACTCACATTTTTATTTCCAAGAAAAGGTACAAAAAAATCTTAAAAAAATATCAGTATCTAAAATATAAATCTGTTTGGAATCAAGGTGATACATGAATTTTATGTAAACTTAAGAAATAGCAAAAAAATGTATGAAACCCTAAAAAGAGGAGATTGATGTAGAGTTTAGAGCACGATTGTCAAGGTACGAAAGTGAAATATTCAAACGTTGGGGCTATAATCATGCAGTCTGAACTCGGCATAAGCTGAATGTTTTCCCTGTAATTTATAAACTAGTTTCTGAAATGTATTGTTAAATAATAAATGCAATATGGATACTAACACAAATAATAATAATAATTTCGACTTTGAGCGACATCAACCAGTCTTGCCTGCCTGGTACCTTTTGGATTACATTTCTGTGATATTTATTATCTTGTTGTGGATAAACATTTAGTTTAGTTTCTATCTTGAAGGCCATTTTAGTTGTACACATGTATTACTACCTTTCATATCAGAAAACTTTTGATATGCTTCCCAACTAAAAATTAAAGAACCAAAAACCATGTAAACAATTGTATTTTTGTGCTAATTTAAGCGTATCCTCGGTAATGGTTAACTAATTTAGATCGGTTCTGTTCACTCTGTTGCCAAAAGGGTAATCACTCAAAACTGTCTTCACAGAGATGTCAAATAAAAGGTGACAATGATCAGAGCAGATATAACACCTCATCAGAAGTGTTTTGGCTGCTGGGTTATTAACGTGAGCACTTCCTTAATTAATCATTAATCAAGTTACACCGTCTATTCTTGATTCAGCAGTGCACAAGCTTCCTGTCGACAATGAATACTCTCTGTTCTGTGATTGGTCAATCAGTGGGAGATTTAACATACAAAAATTAAATTAAGTTCTATTTTGTTTTCAATCCAGGTCCTTCAGAATTTCTTTTCTTATATTCTTGATCCATCATTTATCGTTCTACAGGAGCCTGCAGCAACATATAGATTATAAGCTTAGAAATATTCGTGGATGTGTAGCAAGTCCAAAATTTTCCTATGGTCCATGTCAGATTTCATGATACATCTGCTCCCCTGGTGAACACAAGCTTGTTAGAGTGTTATCAACTCACTATTGTCCAGTCCATGACTCATTTTTGATTTTTCAAAACACATCCGTCTCAACCATGGGTTGCTTGCACCTAGATCTTACTTCTTTGCACACTTGTGTTCTATCATTCTATCATACTTATATTCTATCACAATGTGTTCTATCATTATTTTATGGATTTAAAATTTCTTACGCTTTATATTTCTTTTTCAGGGGATTTTAAGTACTTCACCATGCTACTTTTGGTCTGTGCAAAATAAAGGATAAAGGATAAATCTATAAGCCATGTTTACAAAGTTGGGTGTTTGTGACCAAGTTATGATTTGTTTTCCTAAATATGGCAGAGTTCAGATCTCAGTGCAAATCCATCCATCTATCCATGTTCTAACCCGCTTATTCCCTTTTGGGGTCACGGGGGTCTGCTGGTGTGAATCTAGCGTGAGAGTACACCCCAAACACGTTGCCAGTCCATCGCAGTCAGTGCAAATAGTTTTTTGTCAAAAACGCACTTCATGGAATCCTGAAGAAGCTGGAAGAGGTATTTTTTAATCATTTGCAATCATTGTCCATTAATTCATTTTATACAATACTGTGACGTTTAGTTCGTGCATGTAAACTGGAAGGTTCTATGTATACAGGAAGTTTTGGTATTTATCGTTAGACTTCAGATGTTGGTCTGTAGGGCTTTTTAAATATTTCGGGTAACAAGTACTTTTTAGAGTAGCTGAGAACTTGAGTAAATTATTAATTGGATACTTTTTATTTTTTTTTTACTGACACATATCATAACCCTTTCAGGTTAACTCACCAAATAATTTCTCCATTTCTTGTACTTTTGCTTGAGTAAACATTTGTAATAGTCTACCCACCTCTGTTACTCCCAACACGTGAAATAATCTGCTGTGAATAACATCTACAAATCTACAAAGCATAAAGTGCAATAGCATAGAATCTGGTTATTTACACTCCATTACCAAATGTTTCAGTGTACGCAGAAACGAGCCGCTGTATCCCAGTGTGTGCCAGGCTTTTCCCTCTTGCTCCATCCAGAATTATTCAAGCATGGTTTGCAAGTCTGAATTACAGTATTTCTGAAAAATGCCATAAGCTCTTTCTAAACCAGACCTTCCCAATTTCCCAGCACACACATATTCAAGACACACAAGCCCATCACAGGCTGCCTTTCAGAGCCGGAAATGGCTTTGCTTGCCCTAGACCTGCAAGCACGATCTATTCTGCTCTGGGAAAATTAAATATTAAAAAAATAAATAAATGAACTGATGTGGCCAGAGAAACGTATTGGCTGTTATATCTAGACGAGCAACTAAAAAGATACCAAACTATATGCGCCAACATATATGAAGCCAATTGTTGTTTTGATTAATTTCAATTTCAATTTCTGTGTGATTATGGCAAAGCATAAATCAAATCAGGTTTTGGGTTAATGCAATATGCATTTTGGGTGCAACACTGACACAAAAAATATCTTTCTTGTTGTCATGTATGGCTTGACCACAAGTGAACACCTCTGTTTCTCCTGCCACTGTTCTGCTGTCATAATTTTTAAAATGTATTAAAAATGTATCAAATGTGAACTTTTTAGCTGAATATAATAATAGCACAAAATAAGTTTGTGAATTATAAGAAGTTAGAATCATTCATTCATTCATTCTTTTCCGAACACATCTATTCCCGGGTCACGGGGGTCTTCCGATGCCTTTGGGCGAGAGACGGGGGTACAGCCTGGACAGGTCGCCAGTCCATCGCAGAGAAGTTAGAGTCCTTCATATAAAATAAAACAAACTAAAAATCTAATCACAATCACAAAAAAAAAAAAAAAAAAAAAAAAATTATACACACTGGCTTCATACATGCAGATACATATTGTGTTACATAATCAGCTTCATCAGTTAAGGTTTTTGCTCATAATTGTTTTTTTTTTTATAAATTTGCACTGAATTTAACATGAATCTATTTGGATAATTAATCAAAACACCTCAAAAAACATTATTTTTACTTTTCAAGTGCATATAAATGCATTCAAACACAAAAGTAAATGAATAAAAACAAAATAAAATACATTATCACTTTGAAATTCATCACAATGTATAAAAAAAATAGGATGGGGCAAAAAAAAAAAATTCTGAATAGTAAACTCCTCCTTTTCAATTTGCATTGGCTGTATGAACCATAAAAAGTAACTGACAGCATTCTCTGGATTGCGAAATAAACTTTTATAGTTGAGCAGCCCGGGGCTCGAACGTTGATTGTCAGCTTAATTAGCCTTTCGCTAAGCACAATATAACAGAACCATAAAGCATCTCACCCAGTGGTTTGAGGTTATACATCTATCTAACGACATCATTAATTTTCAGATCTCAAAATACTTGAGCTAAGGCATTGTAAGGCATTATTTGTTGTCCTTTTTTATCTGTAACTGCATTTCCCCATGCATTCCCTTTATCTGCTGAGTCAAATATGATGTATTCATAACAGTAAATTTTTCTTCTTTTTGTCAATGTAATTATTTATTTATAAATACTCAGAATAGGCTCTGTGTGATTTTCTAATTTTCACTTTAATTTTTATTCAAAACAACAATTCGCGAAAAGACCAAAAATTAAGCAAAACTTCAATGTACCTTATGTACTTGAGCGTGAGTGGCATGGTACAAACGTAAAAGGCTAGCTGTCCAACTCGCTTGTGTCAAGTGAAAAAGGAGCAAAATCTGCTTATATTACGTAATTGGATGATTGACAATTGCCATGTCCCCATTCCTTTTTTTTGAAACCTGTTATACAAACAAACCTTATTTTGACCACCATAGGGGTTGTTTGGACAATGAAATTTAACACAAGGTAATATAATATCCAGGGCAGCCAAGTTGCATAACTTTCCCAGTAAGCAATAGCCAAGCTGTGCATCATATTTTGCAATGCAAATAACAAATGAAAGATTGGACACATGCAAACCTTACCCAGTGGGAGATGAAATCAAGAGACCACTTGCAACCAACATGCCTTCACTACTCTGAGATATAGTGGTGAGGATTGAAGCCACCATGATTCCTTATGGTTACTCTAGATGGTTGACAGTGAGTGTGATGTTTTCCTATGAAACTGCCCATGGTGGTGATAAAAGGTGGCTTATGATGATCCAAATTAAATACTAAGTAAATAACTTGATGAGCGACACAATATATCTTTTTGATCATGTCTAATTCAGGGGAATTTTCAAATGAGCATAAATCATTGGGTCAAAATATACCCGGAGGCATCATGAGTGTTAGAAAATAAGATGATGAAAATACAGTTACATGTAGTTGTTGCCATATTCTCAGTCACATTTACAAGTGAAATATAATTACAGTCATGCATTTCACCCACACTCGCAGTAAACCTTTGATTACTATGTTTTCCTGAGAGAAACATCTAATATATTCTGTACTGTAGAGACAAGAGGCTTCGAAAATTAGGATTTCACGGTTGATGACTTTGATTCAGATAAGCTGTAATCCCCATTTAAACCCTGCATAATGACTTCACTACTGCATTTTAATGTATTTATAGCTCCTGCAGCACATGGCTGGTATTAAAAGCCTGAAGTTCACTAAAGTTGAGGGACAGGACTGGTACCAGAGGGCTTTGTATTAATGAACTAAAGCAGAGAGACTGAAAGTGAGACAGTATTGAAGCTCCTGAAGGAGCTGAATGAAGATCTGATTAATCCCTCAGAAGAGTTCCATGCAGAGTACAAAGACGTGCTGCATGTTATCGTGTCAATTTTGCATGAAAACATTAGCTTTTACCATCCATTTATCCATCCAGAATTATACATTATTCTTTGCTTTTAGCAATTGAGTGAAGTCAGTGGAACTGGTCAATTTGTGCTACATGTGATTCAATTGTTGTTATGATCTTTTAAAATGATTCTAACTCTAAATGTCAAGGAACCGAATGTACCTAACATACAGTCTGTTTTCAGAAATGTTTTTTTTTTCTTCAGTCAAGACTGATATTATATTATCTTAAATGTCACATCTAAAGTGAAAACTTAACGAGAAGTTAACGTTAGTTTGCCAGCACCATGTTTTTTTGTATGTTAAGTTAACCCTCTGAGAAATTACATTTTAACATTCAGTTCAACATTCAATGAAGTATTAGTGCAGCTAGCCTTTCTCAGCTTAATTACAATAATTTTGCATGCTTTCAGGTCAGGAACTGATCTGTGCTCTAGTGCTCAAGACCATCTTGAAGCATTCCAATTTGGAGCTATAAATTGAATATAAAAGGATAATGAAGAGAACAAACTGTCACTTGTCTCTTATATATATATATATATATATATATATATATATATATATATATATATATATATATATATATATATATACTATATATATATATATATATATATATATATATATATATATATATATATAGTGTTCTTCACCCATAGAGAGATGTGACAGTTAACCATTGTTTTCTTGATGAATATAGTGCCAGTTGCTTTTACATCATTGAGAAGATCCTTCCTAGGATTTCAAATGATTTCTTTAAGCACAGAGGTAAACTTCAAGAGATTCTATCTGTGTGGTGCACCTGCTAGAAGGTACTTTAAAGGTCATGTTTAATTCTTTCATTTTTGTTTCATCCCACCAGCTAGTTTCACTGTCTCCCCATACGACCTGCGATGGTCTTGGAGCCAATTTCTGCCAAATGTTGGTCTATCACCGTGGCTCTAACAACCTTGGACAGCTATTTGGTCATTGTCGGTGTGAACATTTTGGAACCTGATTCGCTGATTACTTCTGAAATTCGCAGGACTTCTATAAAACAAGCTCCTTATCTCAGCTAGTGACCCATTTGAAAAAATGTGCCAGAAATCTTGCTGATCAAATACATTGTTATGGTTTGTTATTGTTTCTTAGTTAGCAAACAGCAGAGTTGTAGCCCCAATGTTGCAGAAAGAAACTGCTTTTGGTATCTTGCTGCCTGCAAATATGACAAAGGAAAATAGATTTCTGAACCACCCCCGCACATTCAATCACAAGCGGCCTTTTCAGGAAACAGAACAGAAGCTTCTTTGATGGTTTGGAGAACTTTTCCTAGACTCTTATGTCTCATTCTTCCAAAGGCTCAATAATGTCTTTCTGTTTGGCTTTCCCCAAACAGCTGGGCTTGGAAATTATATTTCCACCTTGCACCATGTACTGGCTACCATTCCCCTTTCTTGTTCTTTTTTTTCGCACTGTCTTTCTTTTCCTCTAACAAAACCCAACTCAGCAGCCTGGCAGAGATCACAGGTGGAGGGGTAATGAGATACATTTGCTTTCCTCAGTTTAGCTACCTGGCGAGGAGAGAGATGTAATTCATTACAGAAGCAGCCCAGGAGACTGTTGTTGAGGGACAAGAAGAGAGATAGCACTACCTGAGAAGATCTCTAAATAGAGAAGACTTGCTGGTCAATCCCTTCACTCACTGTCTATATAGGATAAGATGTATCAAAGTCAAAGTAAGTCAGATGACAAAGCATTTATTTGAGAAAGCTTAAAGATACAGTGTATAAGAAATGAATCATGCACCATACATCAAAGTAACCCTGCAAGACTAGATATTTGAATTTAAAAGGTTGTCTTTTTTTTTCTGTGGTGCATGTTCTGATTCCTTTTTTCAGAATTTTGTGTCACTGGTCATTTTGAATGTAGGGAATGTCTGAATGTATTAAACATCAGAGAATATTATTCTTTAATAGGTGTGGTGTGGAGTGCAGAGTTACCAGTGTTGTCAGATGATTTTATGCATTTGCCTTTAAAAGGCAGCAGAAAGCGGAAAAAAGGAAAAACATAATTTCTCAGCCAGAATGCAACACAGACAGATGCGACCGACATCTCAGAGTGGGAACCCTCATCCACTGGCCCTTACAATCAAAGATAGAGAGAGAGTGGCAGCAGTCCTCACAATCGAGAAAGGAGGATCCTCCAGGCCCTTTTAACTTGGACCTTTAAACTTGGATCATGTCCAATGCTGAGGAAGAATATCAACAAGTTTGGCTCAGCAATGCTACCAGCATTTTCAACCAGAGAAACCCAGTGTCTCGAAAATTGGAAGCAGCTTGCCATTGCCTCGATCTACTTGTCAGGGTCATAAAATCCTTTAACATTTTACATCATGTTAACAAAACTTAGAACAAAAACACCACCCTCAGCAAGCTCCTGTCCATTTCCCTTCCTTTCATTTGTTGGCTTGACTGTTGTATCTCGATGTTGTTCTGCAACTACCCTGAATGATTTAGGGACAGAGATGTGCGTACGTGTGTGTTTATGAGAATTTATCAGTCAAAGTAAAGGTGAGTGGTTGAGTGGTTGTGTATTCCAGACAGTCTGTGTCCCCTGGCTGTGCTGTATTCATGAGATAGCATGAGCACTCATAACTGGATCAAAGGACAAAATCAAAGGCATCGCTGGTGAAAGCCCATCGAGACGCTCCTGTTTACAGCACCATATCCCAGCTCTGCATTTACCTTGACCTCAATAAAGAATGCACCTGATTAAGGTGCTTGTCATGGTATGGTACTCGGCGTACTATTCAAATGCCCCTTAAGAATGAAAAAAATAAATGGCATCTATTTAGATCTTCTCTTGAGAGAAATGGGTTTAAATGGAGGGTAATATGGGACATTTGCTACTCTTCAGTGCACTTCCTTTTTAGACATGTTCCTGGTGAAGTGCATTGATTCAGATTCATCATGACACTCTGGTGAAGAAATGATTTTGGTCCTTGTTTTTTTTTTATTTTATGTGTGGTGAAAACTTTTACTTTAAGCAATTCACTTACCTAAATTTGTGCAATGTACATCACATTCATAAGGAGGAGTGATAGTTTGAACAAACGTCAATGTTGGGGTGAGGTCATCATTGATTAATTTGCTGGTCCTGATAAGCTCCTCCCAAACCATGTTATATAAACAGTTTGATAAGCTCTCAAAGATAACTAAATCAAGATGAGCATATTTCAGCAGTTGAATCACAAACACAAGCCATGGTTTGCTTGGGTGTCTGGGTGTGTGTGTGAGTGTGGGCTCATCTCTGCCAGTATGAATGACTTCAACGACTAGAGGAACAGATGGCTTGTAGGAGACATTCTCAAGAAACCAGAGTGTGAAAAAAAAACAAGAAAATGCTGTGAGAAAAGACTAAATGAGTGGGACACTAGCAAGACAATGCTCCCTTAAAGAAACAGGAAACAAGCAGCATCTTGCCCACGGTAAACCTTGTTCTCTGTCACATCTCCAATCGAGTGGCAGGACAGGATAATGGCAAGGAAATCAAAGGCACATAGGGAGGACATGTCAAGACAGGGGAGAAGCAAGAAGAGGAATAGAGAGAATAAGATTCAGGATGGTGACAGTCAAAGGGGAGAACAAACATCAGGAGAATAAAGGGAGGCAGGCGAGCCAGTACCAAAGCATCATGGGGATTTGCTGACAGGATGTTGAGGGAGATCATTAGAGATGATACCGAGGTACAGAGAGGGAAAGGCATGTAAGGAATGAAGAGTAGGGACGGACAAAGAGAATAGCTGATTCTCAAATAGTGAATTGGGTGCTTTGCATCCAGCTCTGATCACATTTCAGGGACTTTCAATTGCTCTTTAATTTAGTTTGTACCCATGAACCTTTATTTCAGATGTGGGTGTGTGTGCGGCTTTACTTGAGGTGCCTTTAATTTCTTGTTCTTCAAAAAGGATAAAAATGTTCATTCCTGCCTTCCTAAGCTTCCTTCATCACAGGAAACATGGGACTTGTTCTTAATGATATCCTCAGTTTGAAGGAGAGATGCATCCTCAAGTAGATGGGTTCGAGCATCTTGGGGATTTGTTAAGAGCAGATTGACTGAGACTGAGTCAAAAGGCAAGCTCTGGATTTACCACTAAACCGATGTTTTTACTCCCATGAGCCAAAATGAGCTAACATTGTAGGGTGCCAGGTTTCTTCCTTAGCTATGAAGAGGAGCAGAGTGAGATTGTTTGGACATCAATATGGTTGATTCAAAATGAAGTCCAGAATAATACAGAAGGAGCTATGCCTAGTTTGGAAACACCTCTCCATAGCCTCAAATTAGCTTAAGCAAGTGTCCATTGAGGTATAGTTACCATTGGCCTTACAACTTTATAAGAGAGATTGCAGTAAATAGATTCCTCATCTTAACTCATCTTGGACAAGCAGAAGATGCAGTGGTCACCAGCACATTAGAGGGCCAGGAAAAATATTACCTAACATAGTATTTAAACCTCAGACTGCTGCATAACATCCACAAACTTGGAGAAAACCAACACGATAAAGAAGAGAACACAAAAAAGCATAGCTGAGGCACAAACCAGGAATCTTCTCACTTATTTTGATAGATTACTTGGTTCTGGGTAAAGCTAAAATAAAGAAGCACCAATCAAAATATAAAGTTTCCTTAATTGCTTATAGAAAAGCAGGCTAAGCCACAATCTTAGACTAGAGTTGTCAATGCTTTCCAGAGAAAAGTGGAAAAAAAATGGCAACTAAAAATTAAATATGTATGAGTTTATGCATGTACGTTTTCTGTTGTTGAAACACAATTCTTCTGTGAGAGTCTCTGCTTGTGGGGAAATTATCAAAAAATGGTTATATGCATTTATGAGTAATAATAACTAATGAATATTTTATTTATCTGTGAGCATGTCTGGATTTATCTTTGATCAGCCTTCATCATCTTTACCCGTGTGTCTCCAAAATGTGTGATCCCAATGTTAAAAGAGCCCAGAAATATTGCAAAAAAACTGTGCATATTTTTTCACTGATAAATCAGGCATATTATAATATGTCAAGATTTGCACGATGTGTTCTTCTGATTAATAACGACTAATGGTACATAAACACTCATGATTCCGATCATTTGGTCCAGAACAGGGGCAATAGCTTATACAGTTTAGCATTTATCTGGGAATATGTGTCCCTCACACACCACAATGATCACAATCGTCCACACAAACCTCCACCTCACTCACAGTCCATCATTGAACTCTGTTTTTGGATTAGGCAGAAATAAAATACTGGAAAATACAACTGAAATCCTGAAATGAAACAACGGTCGAGTAAAAAGCGACCAGCTGGCAGTGTATCATACTGGAGAGATGACTGTGAGGATTTTTTTTTTTACAACCATTGTCAAATCGTACTAAAGAGTTTGTATAAATCAAGACAAACAATACATTTCTGTACGCATCACCCCACATGCCACCAAAGGCTGAGTACAGCTGGTGTAGTTTAAAATGTGCTGTTTTATTTATTTATTGCATTCAGCTCATTAGTTTCAGTTTGGATGCGATTCCCAACACAAACCATCTAGAGTACCAGGGTCACCTCTTCGAGCAGGTCTAAGAGCACTGTTTTGGTCTTTTTGGTTTACATCCAAGTATTTATATATGGTCTACAAAAGCTTTTCTTAGTTTTTGCTTGATTTCATAACCGACCAAATCCAATCTTGCAAACCATTTCTTTCAAAAAGATGAAAGGGCGTTAGCAGCTAAACGCCAAGTATCTTGACCCTAAAGAAGTAAAGAACACGACACTTTACATTTGGTTGGGATTTTCTTTAATAAGAGAGGATGCTGTCTATGCTAACAGATGAGAAAATGCTGCCCTTGGGTAATGAAATGAACTCACAATTTTTTGAAGCATCATCTAAAATGAAACAAAACAATGTTTCAGCTTGCTGAGCAGTTCTGACCTGTGACATTTTAATGTGTAATTTGCTCCGAATGTAAATCTCAGCAATGGCTCAGTTTTGTCTTGACCACATTAGCATCCACAAATGAATTATGTTTGTGGACAAGTGCAGTCAATAAATGTGAAGTTGAACACAGCCCTTAATCTGTGGTCTGTGTGTAAGTGTCCATCTTCATTCAGCTTAAGGCTTTGGACATGATTATACAGCTTTAAGTGCATTTGCATTGGTTGTGTGGATGGAGTAAAACAGAATACAAATGAGATGTTACCATAGATGAACTCAGTGGTTTGCAAATTGCTTTGATAAATAATAATAGAATAACAATAATGCTGGAAAAATCTCCCAAAAGCATGCACAAAATGTACACATAGAAATGAAATTGTAGCTCAGGGCATATCTAAATATAAAACAGTCATTAATAAATCATTAATAAAAAATAAAAATTATAGATCCAGAAATAACACCAACTTGATTTTTGGAAAAAGTTGCTAGCAGTCTTGGCTTAGATAAAGAGAGCATGAAAGTAAAGCAGTGTTGAGTTCACAAACACGTGTACATGAAATATGTGACATTCCCAAAGGGCCAGAAGAAGTTGTCTTAAAAGAGCAATCAATTGTTCCCTCAATCCAGAGAGGCCAAACACAATGAAGCACTCACTCATTGTCCCTCACCTTAATTAGGCAATCCATCTTGTGACTGGCTAACCAAAAAAGTGTACAAAAATGTAAATGGAATATACAGGGCAATGAAACACAAATGGTGGACAATTTACTCTATGCTACAAACATGAACATTAAAGGGGCCATGAACTGAGAATATATGCCATCTGCATTGTATTTTTTTTAATTATTATTTTTTATATGTTTCCTAATTCAGTGTTATTTGTATATGAAACAAAGACTGTCTGTATTGTGAAAATTCAACCATTTATCAAAATATTTAATATAAATATTTTGTTTTCCAAGATTTAATTCTTTTGTCAGAATTAGCATTAGATATGTATCTGCTTCCCCCAAAGATTGATCAGAGAAGGTTTCTGAGTTTATCTGTATATTCTGAACAAACTGTTGTAATGTCATATGCTTGCTTAGTGAGCAGAGCTTGCAGGAATCGTGCAGGAAATACTTCAAAAAATGCTATTTTCCTCAAACATTTATCTATTTTGAAGTAAAAAAAGGCAATATACAAATAATTGGACCTCGGTGAACAGTGCAAGAAATCCAGAGCATGGGATTTAATTGGGTTGAGCTTCGTTTCACACATTCAGATACTTTGTATTCATTGGAGAGTGGTGAGGGAGTAAGGGAGAATGGATGGAGCTTTTCTCTTTAACAGAGTTAGCATTTGATGTGTGACGCAGTTCAAAGTTTTGATGCATTTGTACATCTATCATATTTTAAAACAGGTTAAGCATTTATGCCTTTGCCTTATCTGCCATATCAGATTAAGTGTAGTGCATTCTTATTATGGTTACTATGCTGAGACGATCAATAAAATCTTTAGGTCACAGGAAATAGAAAGGTCAGGATAAGCAGCTTGTCCTGCCGGATAAAGATCAGGGTCAGATCAGATATCTGACAGGGTCACTGCAGGTCACCTTTCCATCATCAACTGAATCTGACCTTGAGTTTGCAATCATTGCTTTCGCCCTGAGCTTCAGGTCTTCATCAACTGTGATTGCCGCCCAAGTTTGGGATATTCAATTTACATTTGGTAAACTTCAAAAACCAAAACAGACAAGCTGTCAGACTGAAGCACAGATGGGCAAACGTTTTCTGTAGCAAGCAGGGCACAGTGCTTTATGACTACTGTGGTATAGCCTCAACAGCAAAAGAGTCCCTTTTCAGTTCATGGATGTCTCCATTCTGTTTTATGGCACCTCTGGATATTTCTTTCTGATGGATGGTTTTTTTAGTCCAAGGTGGTGTGTGTGTTTTCAGCTCTCCACCTGCATGAATGCTGAAGTGAGCATCTAAAGGGTTGCTGATTTGACCTTTTCTGCATTTCAAGTCTGTGTTTGATAGCATCCTCATTGTGATAACACAGCCAGCTCACACCACTGGGACATCTGGAGGCATTTTTGGGGGGTTAATATATTCACATTTATTCCTTTGGCAGAGACTTTATTTGTATGTGTGACCTTCGGTGCTCTAGCAGTTCAGCAAGAAGAACACTGACAGGAACAGAATTTATGTTTTCATTTCTGCTTGTCCACATATTTCGTCTTCATTTTCACACACACCTTCAGTTCCATACGTTAAATAATAATCATTTGCGTGGTACATTTTGGAGTGGAGAATTATGGGTAGCAGAGGAAATGTTAATAGAACTGAACTCGGGGATTATTTATCGAAAACCATTGACCAAAATATATGACCATTGCACAACTTCAGTCATCTCAGATGTGCATGTGTCATCTCAAAATGTGCATGAAGTTCGTTTTTTATAAAATAAATATAAAATTACTGAAAAGATATTTTGGCATTTTTCCACTTTTATCTGAATGCCAGAAAGGGCAGCTTGGTGCTACGTTGGCAAGCATTGGTATATTTTTGAGTTTCTGGCACAAGACAAAAGTGAGTGGTGTAATGTGGTATGCTATTATTTTTAATACCCAACTGAATAGAATAAAACTAAAATGTAATAGAAGGAATAAAATTAAATAGTGACCTGGCAAAATTATACAAATCTCCTATTGTGGTTTTAGTGGTCCTAAAAGATGAAATGCTTGAAAAGTCCTATGCAGGTTGAAAACAGTGGCAATCGGTTTGGATTATTGTGATCGGATAATAGGAAGAAAAAAAAGTACTCAATTTCATCATAATTGCATAGTTTTTTTTTAAGTTTTTTTTTTTTCATAATGAGGGTGAAAAGATATGATGACTTTTGACAAAGAAAAGAAAACCGCTCCAGAATCGATGAGTATTTTTTATACATCATTACAAAATATTTATTATAAATAATTATTTAACTTATTATTATATGATGTCATCTGAAAATAAATTCCATTATTTTGTCCAATTCAGCAAGAAAAGTGTTATTTGTATTATTGGATACAATATAGATTACCTTACAGAAAGAGAAACAGCTTAGTGGTGTTAATATTGATTAATAAAGCCATTTACCACATTGCCAGTTGATTTCTGAACCCCTGCAGGCTTGAGGGCGTGAGTTCATTAAAACAAACCATGAGAAATGAGCCATCTCAGATATTTGAGAACGTATGCAATATAAAATTCATAAATATTAAGACATCTACACAATTGAAATAAAATATTAATACAAGAGACACTTTACTTGCCTTTTACTCAAACCGGATCATCCTTTTCCTGAAGATAAATCTTCTTCAGGTCCCACTCAGCTCCCTGGAGTGGAATATTCACATTTGAATGCTGAATATCAGCTGCTATTGAGATATATTATGTTCAACTCTGCCATTCTGTGGGTGTTTTCTCTCTGTTTTGACATATTTTTGCCATCCAGAGATTCAAGATGGCAGGGTTTTATAAGCAGTGATTTGAACAATCTGGCATCATCTTGTCGTCCTGATGAGCTCCCTGGAGAGCCACGTCACTCTTTCACTATGTTTCTTTCCCTTGTTTTGTTTTTTTTTTTTTTTTTTTTTGTCAATGTAGTTATCCCAAAATATATTGAGCCGAGAATTTCCCACATCATCATATTTTCAGCCATCAAATGATTTTGTGTGGAAGGAAATGGGTTTTAGAGATATGAATGAATTTCCCAGATGTTTGAATTCTCTTTTTTCCAGACATTTTATGTTAAACCCATAGAAGTTGTAGCCAAATTGTCCATTTATCAGCACCACATGATGTTGGTCAATTTGAAATGAGGATGAGAAAGAATGGAGCACTGACATGAGAGAGAAGAAGACTGCCCAGAAGAGATGGCAAATGGAGTAGGTGGAGTAGCATTTTAAGAACTCTATCCAGAAACCAGCTGCCTCCAGCGTTACAATTCAATCATAGGTCTCAATTTATAGCATGGGAGATAATGCAACCAGTATGCCATGGAGCCAGAGAGTGGTGCCAGCATCAAACCTCGCAGTGAAAGTTAAATACTTGCTGGTCATATAATTTAAAAAAAATAAATAAATCTCCACAAAGACAGTCATCAGCAGGAATTTTGAAGTGCTCTAAAACATCCTGGTATATGGATGCATTGACCTTAGACCTTAAATAACACAGTGGATCAATACCAGCAGATGACACGGTACCCCAAACCATCATTCACTATGGAAACTTTTCACTAGAACTGCTACAATTATAGTGTAATTATAACAGTTCGCCTGGTATTTTGTCTTGTTTTCAATTGTTGTCAGAAAATAGAATTTGTATAATTTTTTTACACGTTTTTCTTTTCAGGTGAAATAAAACGTTAAACGTAAAAAAGCATACAATTTCTCTTTATAAACAATTATAAATGTACAGCAACAAGACTTTTGAGATTACAAAAAAGGAACCTCAAAGTAATTTGCATCAACTCAAAAAGTTGTGTTTGAACAGGGTGTCCATTTCACAGGTCTTTTTAAAAGGTTAAAATTACTGCAATAAATCATTTTGTCATGGTAAATCTCGGTATATGTTCATCATCTAAACATATCCATGTCTTACACCCTAATTACTTGATGATTTGATTACTACTAAATTAGCACTGTGGACTAAGCATTTTATTCTTTGCCAATTTTCAATCCTTATAAAGAGTCAAAGTAACAGCAGTAACTCAACACTAACTAGAAAACACAGATCACCACTACTAGAGATGTTGTTCCATACAGTATATAATTAATTTTCATTAATAGATATCTTTTAACAGCCAACTTCCCTGAAAATTAATGTTTGGCAGTCAAAGAGAGCTTTTAAAGAAGTTTAAAAGTTTGTTTGTATACAGAATTAATGTTTTTCAGTTGCTCTGGAGTAGTTCTAATTTAGGAGTTTTATGGCTTTATATATATTTATCAAATCTGCCTTCTTCACGTTCTTATCAAGCACATATCAGTAACACACAAACTCACATAAAGTGAATAAACCGCCTAAATAAACATGGACAATTCAAATTAAATATAGAAATTGAGATTTGGTTACATTAGAGCATGGATCTTTATAAACTACATAATTGGTCTTTAAATGGTCAGTTTTTGAGTGCATGTATCAATTAAACTAAATAACAAAGATTGCACATTTGCTGACATTCACAGAGCAAGTGGGACATTTTCAAATGATGTATGGTGAGTTTCCATAATGAGAAATCAGAAATGTTAGTCATTCGTGAAATTATAAGACTCTATAAATGACAGATTTCATGAGATTTTTCTTAAAAAGCCACTGCAACATCGAACAGTTTTTGCTATTTGCATTTCAGTATTTTTCAGTGTTCATTCACAATTCATTACATCTTGTTCAGCCATTGTGTAAACTGAGTTTTTGTTATGTGGAATGAAAATATTAATACAAATGCAAATTGCGTCGATAAAAATCAAAGAGAGATATGCTACAATTATACATGATTTCCTGTAATATAATCCCTGAAGACTAAAATTAGTGATGTGCAGAAACACTGTCGCTTCACAGACTTTTATGACATGAAATGTGCTTCTCGCACCTCTCATCAGTATCTGTGTGAAAGCTTTAGAGGAATGTTGTCCTCCTCCTCTTGTGAAATCCTCCTCTCAGCAGAAAAGCACAGGTTCCTGAAGCTCCGGGGACACTAATAACCATCGAAGCACTCGACTGTGCCTAATATACACACAGCAAGGGCAGATAAACAAAAGGTCAGCAAGCATCACTCTTTCCAATTTACTTTTACAATTTATTTCACCCAGCGGGCAAAATAGGGATCTGGGTGGGGTTAACAATCAGCAAATCCAGGATGCTATCGAAGGCTTTCAGCAGGTTCCGGGGAGGTGCTCTGGGCTTATGTATAGTGTGTTTTACATTTATGATTGTTTAATTATTGATTGGGTTCTTTTATGTCTAGATTCTAGATTCATTTTAGCTGTAATTCAGCTAAACTGACAGAAATGATTCTTCATAAAATTACCTGTTCCAGTTTGTTTAATATTATGCGACAAAAGTATTATACGAGGTCAACCAAAACCTCTTTAGGCTTGAACGAATTTCCTTTTCGACTTCATAACGTTTCAATGCAGTAGGACTCTCCAAGACCTCATCTTTCTAGTTTCATAGAAAAACATCTGAGCTGCCTTTTCACATCTGATTTGTGCAAGGGTTTTAGGAAATTGCAGGATGCAGTCCGAGTGTCCTCGATGGCTCACTTGAAGGTCAAGCAGATACAAAAAATGATCCAATCGCTGATTGTGTGTTTTACTGGAGATGTTCTCAGTTAAAGCATGTGGTGCACAAAGGTCTTTCCAGTAAGTATAATTCACTGAAGCCTGGGACTACTGACTGAGAAGACAGGGATTAGCTTATGTACAAAAACAAACAGAGGAAGAAAAACGAGTTGGGAGAAAACACTGATCTAGCTTTGACCACTCATCTGGAATAAGGGGCATGTTGTTATGGATCGTTTTCATTAGACACCATTTTCAGTGCACAAACGTCCTTTTTTGTGTAGTGTTTTGACATGTTGAACTGGTATTTACTTCAGTGCAATTCAATTAATTGACCATGTATTAGTTCTTACATGTGCCTACTCTGCAAACTGCCATTCTAAGTTATACTTTTCCTTTTTTATTAGATATATTTTAACACCCAGAAGCCCTGGAAGTTTGTGTTTTGCTGGCACACAGCTTTTTATGAAGTTTAAAAGTATGTTTGCACATGGAATTAATGTTTTTCAGTTTCTCTGGGTCTAGGGCGGCTCTAATTGAGGAGCTTTGACCTTTTTATATTTAGAAAATCACCCATTTGCTTGTTTATGTAAGAAATGCTCAAATACAAATCAATAACTCGCAAACCCATGTCAATCGAATAAACCACCCATTACAGGCACAAATTTAAAAAAGATTGAAATGAACTAAAACAAACTGAAATACTTTGCTGAATATGTTTATAGTTATAGAATTGAACAAATATTTATCTGAAATAATAGAGGTTATATCAGGATCCATATTGAAATGGCTTGCAGGCTGGCGTCAGTGTTGCAAGGTTTATCTAATTTAAACCCCCCAAGTGTTTTTAGCTACAGATTTTGCAACTTTTTCTGCGGTTCTTGGAAACTTCTGGCTCTTCAAATGGAGCAACGTTGTCTGTGTTCACCCTGTGTTGTTCCAGAAATAGCACCCCTGCTGTAAAATGCACCCCTAGTGAGTCATTTCCACTGCTTTTTAGTCTGTTTTTGTTCTTCTTCCTCTTCTTCTTCTTCTTCTCCATGCTCAATGCACCACTGCTGCCTGCATCTTTAATCATCCGGACTAGACTAACAGGCTTCATTTACAAAAACCATCACCTTCTCACCGAGACTAATCTGATAAAATGATGAGTAAGTAGAAACAAGCTGGAGACAATTACCTTTACTAACAGCTGTAATTACAGGCCCAGGGCCGATTTCCTGTGCATGCACAAAGATGACATATTTATGACCAACATGCTTCCATCATTGGTCCTTAGGGTAGTGGGGGAAGGGGGGTACCCCTCTGGTCTATATCTCCTGCCTTTGCTACAGACATAAAGCATAAAAAATGATTTAAGGCTAAGATTTAAATGTTTACAGCCAAATCAACCAAACTTGTACAAAATTTTCAAAAGAATTATAGTTTGACATTAGTTGCAAATTTAATGTAGTGAAATCTCATCATGAAAGTGACATTACACCAGGTTTGGAGTGACCCATAGAAGGAATTTGTGCTCTGCATTTAACCCATCTGAGTGCACATAGCAGTGAATACACACCCGGCAAAGTGGGTAGACAAATTTTTATCTACCAGGCCAGAACTACCCTACATATATGGTTTTAACACATAGGATACAATTTGACGTCAGTCCACTTTATGCAACTAAAAAGCTTCAACTCTACTAGGAAGACTAGAAACACACCAGAAACACATTTGAGAGGTCAGTCATTGACGTTGGAAGCAGAATAATTCTTCACTCTGATTCATCCCGTTGGGTTGGGTTTAGGACCATGAAGTCCTGACATGTTCGTGGTTTATGGACTTTGACGTCGCATGGTCATTTTGGAACAGAAAGTGGCCATCCTCAAAATTTTCCCACAAAGTTTGGAGCATGCAATTGTCAAGCATCTCTTGACTTGCTGGAGCATTTAGAACTCCTTTCACTAGAACTAAGAGGACAAGTCCAATTCTTGAAAAACAACCCTGTGTCATAACCATCATACAGCTGCAGTTCGATAAAAAAATAGTAAAAAATTTAATAAATTAGAGGAATATCTCAAATCAAACAGCATTTATTATTTAAAAAAAATAAAGTAGAAACATGTTAATTTGTAGCATTTTGGGGTTTGAATTAAAAGTTAGTGATGGGAAGCTGTGATCATTGTACTATTTTGCGTCTTTTTTTTTGATTTTTGAGTAAAATACCAATAAAATCTTTTTTTGTGTTACTTCCCTCACACATATATTATATACACAAAATGAAACACACAACAAATAAGACAAAGCTATAATGCTAGTAGACAAAAAAAAAAAGAAATAAATACTTAAGCACTTTAATTAAGCCTACCTGGGTCTTTAGTCTCTGACGTCAATGAGTGCCGAATTTTTCATTAACGTCTGGGACAAAATGATTAACGTTAGTTAATCACAATTCATACATCACTCTTCAAAGTTTTGAAAAACATTTTAAATATCAACTTTGGGTCTCTTTGGCCATTTGATATTAAAGCAAAGTCAAGCATACCACGTCAAAACCTCATGATTCCCTTTGAATATCAAGATGGTGAGTGCTATGCATCATGAATCATATAAGGCACTTTGCTGTAATCTTGAGACTCAAAAGAGCTCTGTGCCAGTGAAATAAATGTCATAAAGAAGAACTATTTAACAAGGATTTTTCTTCTGAACGAGGTCTTTGTAACCTCCCCAACCTGCATCGAATGCATCTCCTGCTTCTGACACATTATATTATACAGGATGAATGGATTTCCTCTGAAAGCTCCATCACCAGCAGCCTGCTCAGAATACTATCTGCTCTGGCTTTCTAAAAATAGTCCCATCAATAGCCTTTTTTATTATGCAAAGGGACAAAGCTCAGATCTTACTAATGGAATATCTTCATGCTACAATTGTTTACAAGCCAAAAATGACTTAATCAACAGCATATGAGCTGATCCACGTTTTGTTTTTTTTTATTTATTTTTTTTTCACATTAATCTTGAGAAATTTCATAAAACTACTCATAAATGTGATGTTTGATTAACGGGTTTTGAGAGGAGCTAATTACCAGTTGAGCTCACTACCACTACCGCTCTCCAATATATACTCAACTAACCAGAGAACCATTGACGTTGTTCAAGCTACCCCACACCCCATCCCTTTGCCTCACTCTAGGGGAATTTCTTTTTTGGATCATTTTCTGTTTTCGGACCCATTATTCAGACTGCCCGCCTAACCTGTTTTATATACCACCCAACTATGCTTGCGATATTAGACAAGGCCAGATAATGACCTAGTGGGGTTCTTTTTTAATGTATTAATTTGAGCATAAGTCTTACAGAAACATTGACCCAGTTTAACCCCAATTTGAATAATCTAAACTATTAGCAAATGTGTTTTTGGCATTAACAAAAAAAGCATGTATGTGTATGATTTCTATCCTTTAAAAAAGCCTTCCATTAACTTTCATGAATGAGGAGACAAAAAGGCACCTTTTCTTTCTGTGCCACATGGTTCTCAATCTCTATGTGTTCTGATGAAGCAAATGGACCTTTTATAAAATAATCCATTTGTGGGCTGGTTTCCAGGAACAAATTACGCTTGTTAAAAGGAAACGCGGGTATAAATAGAACATATCCGTACAGAAAGATCCCATTAGCCTTGTTTCAGTTTTAAAGGTTACATGGGGCTAGTGGATGTCCTAAAACCTAAAATCAGAGAACAAACAGATACATATGTTTGTATGACTATTTTGATATAGATTGTGTAAAAGCACATGATTTGATTACAAAACACTGTTTAGCAATTCTACCTTTTCATTAGACTTCCATAGTCGTTACAGCTTCTCGTCAAATTTCTGTAAAGTGTACCATGTTCTCATAGAGTTCCACTTATACTGAATCTCAACATCTCCTAATTTCCATGTTCTCTCACCTACCTGAGTGTTGCTCGGAAATAGATTTGAGTGTGGTTGTTATTTATTATATATTTACTTTATGTTTTTAGCCTTGTGGGTAGATTCATGTCTTGAAATGCCAATGTGTCTGTGCTACAATAATGGACAAAAGACATCAGAATGCACTGCTGATGTGAATGTTTCAGAAGTTATCATGGCCTTCAGTGATATAAACCTGAGCCAACACCTTGCACAGTTCCAACTGTGCTTCAACACTTAGACCTCCAGGTATCAAACAAGCTATGAGTTGTGTGGTTTTATTTAGGTTGAAAGAAATTTGTGCAGGTGCTGGCTGGCCAGTTGTACACCCCTGGAGGGCATCTTAACGAATGAAGAATTGAGAAACCTTTCATTTTACCAGCTCTAATCACCACTAAAACAAAACCTTCTCTACCTACTGACTATTTCCAGTTCTAGAGTAACCAAGACAAGATTATGGAAGTTTCTCAAGATTGTAAACATTACAGGGTGCCCTTTCTCTCACAAGACGATTTGGTGTATCTATGAAAAGAGTGCAACACACAAAATGTAAAGTTTACCACCTCTTTTTTGGCAGCTGTTAGTCAGAATGGGGCGAGTAAAAAAAGAAAATAGTCATTGCATTAACTAGAATCCATCAGAGGTCGATGTACTTCACGCTACACAGGAAACCAGGAAAGAAGAAGACATTGACAGAAGAAATCAAAGAATACAAAGAAAAAAATCATGCTACTATTTGTAGCTAAGGAAAAAAATAGAAGTACAGCAAAACTGAACTGCAAAATAATGCATTCTTGAATAGACAGAGAGATTGAGATCAATCATATGTGTTTTGATATGGTGGCATTGTGAAAAGGGGTAAACAAATAAAAATGGAATTAAATTTGAAGTGGTATGATAAACATTCGTACACCTGGTGAATTTGCTCCAAAGCTTATCTTTGCTACAAAAAGATAAAGGAAATAGTACCAATACACCAAGTCAAAAACAAAAGCACATATGCAGATAACATGTACCACATAAAAACTACATAAATCAAAAGTTACTAAAGTTTTGAAAGGGCCATACCATTCTGCAAAAAATGAATGCAAAGAAATATTGTTTTTTTGTTCTTCGGTGTTGCAGGATGAGCTCTGCTGAATGGCTAGAAGCCTCTAAAATGCTCTTTTGTCCATGGTGACATTAAGCTCAGAACATGAGAGGTACATGTTCTTCCCACTCATCTCATCCTTTAAACCTGCCAGGATGTTGTCTTGCTTGTCATCCATCCTGACATCATAAATGTGAGTGGTTTATTCTGGTAAAAAAAAAAAAAAAAAAAAGAATCATTCTGCCTTCAGTGAAGCACAAGATGTAATCAGAAATAAACAATATTTTTTAAAGATGAAATAAAGAGTTTTCT
Organism: Danionella cerebrum; assembly: GCA_007224835.1. NCBI lineage: Eukaryota > Metazoa > Chordata > Actinopteri > Cypriniformes > Danionidae > Danionella > Danionella cerebrum. The sequence continues at coordinate 1,063,538 of SRMA01025359.1, forward strand.
ACATACCAGTAGATTATAAACAGTGTAAGGTGATGAATATTATGATGGCTGAGTCATACTCTGAAACAGCCAAACAAACTACTTAACTCAATTCATCGTAATATATTCAGTTCAACTGCAGAGTAATGCTCAGTTTTAAATCAAAATACTGAGATACTGAGAGTATTAACACTCAGACTTTTAGTAGCATGGTTGCAGCGCATATGATGGCAAATATGTCTGATAAATGTGTTTATTTGGCGGAACCAGTTTGAGTTTAGTAAACTTGACATGTTCCAGAAGCAGTATATAATATATATAGTGACGGGGTGCCAGGTGCGGCTCCGCAAGAGTCACCTGGAGCTGAAGGAGTCCAGGAGGTGCTGAATCAAAATGAATCAACATAAAATATTATAATATTATTTATTACACTGTACATAGAGCTGTGCAAAGGCTGTTGGCTACATTTCTACCATTATGTGACTAGTTTTAACAAAATACACCCATTTTGTCTTAGAAAAATCCCAAACATCAGAACAATCAGTAGATTGTTCTTTATTGTTAGTGCATATTGTTTTTTTTTTTTTTTGACATTTGTGTTACATTGAAAAACAATTGCTACTTCATTATTAAGTTGCTAAAAGCACAACGAACATAGGTATGATTTACAACAGAAAAGAAGCTCAATTCAGATCATTCACATAATTCTAAATAATATACTTAACTTTAACCAAGCAATAAATCTGCCTCAACTAGAGCATCACCACAAGGTCAATATGCATCACATAAACAATTCTTAGACATTTCTTGGGTACATTTTCTTTTAAAATACCCTCTGTGTACATTTATTTATTTTTTTGTGTTTAGCAACATTTTATAAACATGTATTTAATGCTTGAAACCTCTGCATTGAGAGCTGTATGCCCTGAAAGTAAGCATGACAGCTAATAACCTGTCAGTAAATGATCATTCATCACGCTCGATTAGAAAAGCATCTCGACTCATTTTTAGGATTCTGCTGCTGTCACCATCATTGAGCAGACAGGATATGATCAATCATAGCATGGAGAGCGGGTGATGGGTATCTGACAGCGAGGGAACATTACTCACTGGATTGTTTTGTTTATTCCATGCACACAGTCACACACTCAGCCCCTGCCAAGCACAGCCCCCAACACGTATTTTAAGTTGGAAAGGATGAATATGAAGATTAAATCCATTAGCGGTTTCTCCACATTACACAATAAAAAACAATAACTGTTACCAGTTCTCACAAAGAGTACCCTTCCATTCTTAAAACCCTCCCTATTATATAAAATAGCCACCCAGCTCCAAAACTTTCTTATTGATAATGGTATATTTTAGTAATTCCACTGGGGTTTTGTTACTTATGTTGGACTTTTAGCTGCTGACTCTGGTTTGTATTCATTATTATTTCTGTAAGACCTTAAATCTGCATCCAAAACCACCATGCTCCACATTATAAACAAAAGAATGGCGACTGTTTCTCTCTCCCTAGAGTCCATGGCTTGATATTAGAGAAAGGGAAATCAAACAATGTTGTTTCTTGTTTGATTTATTTATTATAATTTTATTTTCAATCAGATTGAGAGAAACCATCTCTCTCACGCTGTCATTTTTTCTCTTTTCTTTTGGGAGAGCTGCTCATTTAGGGAGAGTCTGGTTGGCCAAATGTTGCACCAGATGGGTTTTCTTTTTTGTTTGCAATAGAGAGACAGCATGCCTTTAAAATCTGTAAAAGATTTATTAAGTGCCAATGTGAACAAAGAAACAAATCCCACAGATCATTTGCTGGATATATAGTTGCAAAAAATACATACTTTTCTTGCTCAACCAAATCTCGTAGGTTCAAATAAATAAATGAACAGCTTTGAAATACAAAACAACAAAAAAGCAACTACATCAGCACAGCTTCATGTAAAACACTTTCTGACAGTGGTTTGAGACTAAATCACAAAATTAAGAAAAAATAACTGGTGGGTCCTGGAAGTATGGCAGGATTTCGGGATTCAATTTTAGGAGTCCATCGAAGATTAGCTGCTGTAGTAGATTATCTGACATCATCATAGGGGTCTGGAACTAGGCTGGGGATAGTGTGATCTACAGAAACCAGATTAGAAGCAGTAGTAACTGCATTGGGCTCTTTTAAGAGTTAGGTCGTATATGTTATACGTAAAAACTAAAATCATATTTTAGTGTATTTTTAAATTTAATAAAAAAATATATATTTCTTCAACTCTCTGTGTCCATCCTCACTCCAAATGCAAAACGCTGCAGCAAGAGCAAGGTTACTAACAAGCGCACCATGTTCTTGACCATATCACTTCAGTACTCCATCATTTACACTCACCTCCTCTTTCTTTTCAAAGTATAAATTCATTATTTTAAAGGGGTCATGAACTGGATTTTTCATGCAGTTCATTGTGTATCTTTTTTTTACATGATATAAAGTTTTTGGAGAATTTTTGTTATAGTATCTGCACTTTCTGTCTGGATTATCTGCAAGGTCGATTGAAGATTCTGGAAACTTTGGACTGTGTCAGATGAAACCGTCAGAGATTACACTAGTTTTTTTAATTTGCAATTAATGAATATAACTAAACACTTGATCCTTTAAAAAAATGAATATTGAAAAATGCACTGATAAGTTCAATCTGTTTCTCTAATCATCTTCTGAAGGAAGCAGAAATGTCTCAGGTGCTCATTTGGCAAAAGGAGAGAAAATTGATTGAATCAAGGCTTTCTCCACTTCAACCAGGACATCTCACAAAGGAAAATACACAGAATGAGGCAAATACACAGATTCTGTCCATGTCTGCCAACTCGCCAACTTTTTCTCCACGTCAGGGCAGGTCGAGGAAGTAAACTCATGAAAAAATGTGAAATCAGTTCCTCTGTGTGAATCAATAACATACATATAAATTTGCCTTTTTCGTAAATTAATCTACATTAAAATAAAGGTGGTGTTTATGTTCTTCAGGATTAGCACTCAGATATTTCCTCATACCTGAACTACATTAGGCTAAGATGTTGACCTAGGTTACTTCCACACTCTGGCACTTTGGTCGCTTATTTCACCTGGGCGCCATTTTATAAATGAATAAGAGGCTCCCATGAACATCCCAGGAAAAAATCCTTGGCAATGATAACAAACTTGGAACTATTACTAAGAGATTTAATTATTATGTTGAAAATTGGGATGATAATAAATGGTGACTCTCAAAATCTGATTTATTGAAAGCATAGAAATTAACATTACAAATATTACATTATTGGTCAGAAAATGAATCTGACTACAACGCAATCCTACAAAGTCAGAGGTAAGTAAGGCATCCTTTTTCTTGATTTTCTTCACACTGTGGGGTTTAGCCACCGGAGCCTGTCTTTCATCCTTAAAATGGTGGCAGCGTGAAATAGGCGAATAACCCTCTATTTATGCAGATTGTAGCAAGGTAGCTCTGGTTTAGCATTCTTGCCTTTTGTTCTGACTAGTCAAGCTGGTGAAGGTGGGATTAAAAATGTCAATGATGGGAGCAGGGCAAATCCCGCCTTCCTACATCAAAAGACAGAGCGTTTACACTTGTGTTTTCCAGAGTACTGAAACCATTTTAAGCTCTGAAACATTAATCACATTTTGGTTTCTCAATTCATGATGCTTTTTAACCTACAAGCCCCACTGTCCACAGTTGTTCCCGCACACTTCTTAGCTCTATCCTCTAAAGCCTTTTTTTTTTTTGTTCACCCACCAGATCAGCTCTGGGATCTAGGGCAATTAGCTATGCAGCTCCTACACTTTAGAGTATGCTGCCAGATGACATCTGCAACAGCAGAGACCTGCATGCTTTTAATTGCTTACTGGAAACCATACTGATTAGGTAGGTATATATTGTTTAATGCAAGTTTTACATGTGTCACTTTATATTGTCTTGTTTTTTTGTTGTCCACTCTGGAAGATGTCCTCTATCATTTTCAGTTCAGAGCTCCACAGAACATCTGCAATGTATTCACACTGGACACTCTGTGTCTGTTGTTGCCACCCATAGCCCAGTTGGAGGAAATACGCCTGAGTACATTTCGGTTGCAACTAGATAAGTGACATCACTTTGGTCAAAGGCAGAGGTGCAGGCTTCCTCCTACCATTCATGCCTCCTCATTGCTCAAGATCCAGTTTAACTGCAAAAACGATAGGGGTCAGAGGGTTCTGCTGGAACCCTCCAGGTCACATATGACAAAGGGCTCCAGACAGGTTGTCAGTCATAACAGAGTGCACTGAATGTGAAACTACAATTTGCATGTACAGTTTCCAGGGGTTTGCAAGTCGAGTGAGGCCTAGTTTTCATGAGTTATGTAATAAAGAAAGGGATAAAAGAAATCAAAAGATTCTCAGGATGTTCAACTGCCTCGAGTTAGTGCAACAACAGATCCATCGCTCAGTCTTGAAGATTTTTTCAGTGTGAAAAAGGAAGCTGAGAGACCTTGAGAAGGAAGAGGGGTAATTAAACAGAGAACAAACAAGTATGAATCAATGGTGGCTTGAAGCAGGAACCCAGGGGGATTGTGGGTAAGCTGGGTTCTGCGTGTGAAGAGTTGAAAAGGTGAAATAATGACCATGGCTTCAACAAATACTGTCTGCCTGAAGTTATGATGGATGGCGTGAATGCTCCTTTCATTTCCGACTCTAGTATTCACTTTCTTCTTTTTCATATGTCAATGTATCTTTCCGTTAATGTTCAGGGTTATCAGACAGTTTTACCCATCTCTTGAATTTTGGCTATAAAGGTGTAATGTGATGAAGTCAAATGAAATAAATTAATTAAATAATTAAATAAACAAATAAATTTGGTGATGGACAAAAATGCAAATCCTAAAGTAAATACAATTTTCATCTCAAGGGAAGCTTTGCCTCATCATCAACTTACCACTACTATTACCTGATCTCTGGTTCTTCCAGCTCCCACAATCTTCTCACTCCCAATTCCTGCTCTGGTCTCCACATGTGATAACTTCGAGGGATGGCTGTCCCGGTGACATCGGTTTCCTTGTGTACATCTGGGTTTGACTTCCGAGAGTTAGATATAAAACTATTTTACATAGGGACCTTGTTATTTCTAAGCTTTAAATCTTTCAATAAACCATTTATCAAACTGAACCAGGTTCCCTACTTCCTCAGGTTTCTGACAACAATTTTTATTTATGTAATCCTAAATTATTTTTGTTTTAAAATATAAAAACTGTTTGTTGCCATTTTTTTCCTGATTTTGGCCAGTTTGTTTTCTGAACATTTTCTGGATTTGTTGTGTAATGCAATTTTACACCTGCTCCAAATTTCTCTCATCTGCTTCTCATTTCTTAAAATTAGCTTTATTTTATCTTATATTAGCTGTATTATTTGTCTTTATTTATTATTCTCCTTTCTCTTCTTTCTTTACTTGTATATGCCAGTTTTGTTCGTCAGAGATACTTTTGTGCACCCAGAAGATTTTGTTTGTTTGTTAGAAGAAAATAAAGACCTACTTACATCACTGTACTTGGGTCCCCGTCTCTTGCCTTACCAGTAATGAAGAAATAGTTGTAAAAAATAATTGAAGCTGCTGTTTCATTTGCTTTTAAAAAATTACAGCAACCATTACCACAAAAATCTTTCGATTTAAAGATAATTTACTGTAGCAAATTTAAAAGTAGTGAACTGTTACAAAGGCCACGGAAGTTGTAAGGGTTAAGTCCATGTGATGAGCTAATACTTTTCAATCTAACAATAACAATGAGTAACCAACAATAACAAAGTCTAAAAACACCATGCAGTAAAATAATGACAATTTTTGCAAAACAATACTAAATGTTTACTTACATCTATTGTACTGTTTTATTTATAAGCAAAGTTGAAGACTATTCACCAGCTTAAGAATCCTGTCTAGTTTCTCAGTACTAACTTTGGCATAAAGTATCTGTGCATTTCTTCCATATCTAAAAGAAAGCTTTGATGAATAATTGATAAACTTTTTAGAAATGTACATGTGATCACGGCATCGTTTTGTTATAGCCTTGAGTATACAGAGCATACATGCTATGAAGTCAAGTTCTGAACAAGTATGCTCAGCGTGTAGAGCCAGCTTCATGAAATGATCATGAGGAAATGATTCAGTCCAATAACAGCAAGAACCCCAAAAGATTTGTGCTAAGATCATGCCTTGAACTTTTTCAAGAGAACACTTCAACAATCTCAAACATTAAACAGCAAGAAAGTTGAGTCAAAAAGTCATTGATAAATTCATGTTACCCTTCATTGCCAAACCATGAACCTCTAGCAACTAATAGCAGCCTAAACATCAATTAAAACAAGAGCTGTTCCTGTTTTCCCAATCTCAGAGTGTATGATTGCTCATGCAGGAAGCAGGAAGGGTTGCATAATCTTCTCACACTAAGGATCACAGTCACACAGAAAGAGAGATGTGGGGGAATGACACAGATTGATGAGGAATTATGCAACAATGTGATGAAAAACAGACCATAGATCTAAATCTGTAGATCTATCTACAAACCTGGAGCATTGCTTTCTTTGAGTGCATTTGTGCTTGACAAAATGGGGCTGTTTGTCACACTGTCAAAAAAGAGTACAACACTGAGGAGTCTTTTCTAAGCGTGTAGTCACTTATCGGTTTAATTTGCTTCAATTAATATGAAGATCCCATGATATTGGTACTGCTGTTGAGTTTGTAAAAGGCTACTGTGAACATTAGTCGCTGTATTCTTTAATGCCTTTTATAATGTTAAATATTAAAGGCAGGTTCACTTAAACATGGTAATTTTTATCTAATGCTTCTAGGCTTGCACTTTTTTAAACTGTCATTATAAAACAACCATGGAGAATTTGGGTTTAACAAGTGTCTGTATTGGGGAAAGATAGGAAATCCTACTTTATTTACTTCTGATTGTCCTGTTCTGTACTTCTGATTGTCCTGATCTGTCCTCTTCACAACTATCAAGAAGTATGGTAGGAAGTCATCTAATAATTCTTACAGTAATCTTTACATTGTTGTAGCAGCATCTGGCTGCCATCTCAAATGCATATGGAAATATATCAACATCCAGTTTTTTTTTCAGTTTTTTTTCAAAATAAAAGCTTCTTGTTATCAGTGCCTTGAAATATTTGCTACATAATTTGACTGACAATAGTCTAAAATAATAAACATAATATCTATCTAAATTCTGTTCAATACTTTCATAAAACTCAGTCATACAAACATCAACATTTAAATATTTAAATATATATATATATATATATATATATATATATATATATATATATATATATATATATATATATATATATATATATATATATATATATATATATATATATATATATATTTTTTTTTTTTTTTTTTCATATATATATAAATTAAAAGGTTCAACACATGCAGATATTGAACTCACTGTTCCGAAGCATGGAGTAATCCATTGCCTGGTAAAGTGAGTCTGTGTCCTGCAGACTCCTCTTTCACCTCCTGGTGACATTGGAACATCTCCACTGAAATTTATTGATTGAGATCAGCTGGAAAATGGCCTGATTCTGTTCCAATTTCGTGAAATGTTTATAAAATTAAACAAAACTAAACATTATTATTATTATTATTGCTGCATATGTCAACACCTCATCTTCTTTGCCCTGTGCTTGGTTTAGTGGAGTTCTAGTAGTTTGTTAAAAAAAAAATAGAGTGGTGTTTATTGCAGTTTGAAAAAAAAAAATGGAAAAACCAGGACTGCATTGCACAACAAGTTTTTTTTACAATGGATTATTTTGTTTTTCTTTCCTTAGTTTTTATTGTGCCTTTTAAATGATCTCTGAATACTCTATGTAGGTGTCCAAATAAAATCATATTTTTTCAAATTAAGACTTGCTGTGCAATACTCTTTTATGTTATATTTGACGCCAGTCTTAATCTTGCACAACGAAAGCTGCTAATGAATTGCATTCAACATAAAAAGACTACTGTTGCTTCTGAAAGTCTCTCTCTCCCTCAGATTGAGCCTCTGATCTTCACTGGAGCTCTGATCATTGGTTTACAGGCTGAGGCTCCAGCGAAACATTCATGTTGACAGACAAGCATAGGAAAGACTTTAGCGCTTACACTCCATGTTCAAGCTGAGCAAAAGCATGATTGTGTCTTCAGAGAAGCCACTGGCTAAAGGAGTATAATTACCAATCACAGCTGCCCTAGATTCCCAGAAGGCCTTTAAGAGGACACTATGTGGACCCAAGACCCATTCGAAAACATCCAAGAGAAGAAAATGGAAAATGTAATGATTGTAGAGAGCGGTTAATGCAGTCATTCAAAAAAACATTTGCGACACAGAACGGGTTTTGAATAGCAATTGCAAAAGAGCAGGGCTGGAAGATGGAAGCAAACATCCAAATTAAATCATTGCATATATCAGAAGGATAGCTCTGGGTCTACAATTACTTACTTACTACACAATTAGTTACATTTATTAGAAATATGTTCTGTTTTTATCTAATATCACTTCTGAAAGAAGCCATATGATTTGCTTTCCCTAAAAGTAGCTTTGGTAACTGTGACTGTATAGAAAAACCAAACCAGACAGAGATGTATAATGAATGATTATCTTTCCTCAGTGGCTCTTAAATGATTAATGTATTATTTTGGGTACTAATGTCTGAAAGGAATGTTGATCTTTGCTTTATATTTAATTCTGTTTAATATTAACAAAGTCCACCATAATAAATGACTAGGCATGCATTTCACTATTTTAACCATGCAATGTGGATGCAAAGAACCACTTTACATGTTTGTTTGTCTCCGCGAAGTGTAGTCAGAAAGCTTAAGTTGGTGTCTAGCTTTTTATGAGTCATCAACTGTGTTCCTATTGTTGCAAATGTAGAGCATTGCTATTCAAAGTGAACAACCTGAGCTGAATTGGTTATATGAATTTAATCATCACCTACCAGCCAATCAGAATCATGGCATATTTACTAATCGATTCTTTTTTTTCCTTACAGTTTATGGCTATATTGAGAAGTTGTACAAACTTAACAAACTAAAATAAAAACAAACATTTTATGTTTTCATGAATAAAGAATTTAAGGAGAATACTACCAAAGTGGTTAAAAAGAGAAAAAGATTGTTTTTGTATAAACATTTTATCATTTGAATTGTTTTTTTTTTTTTTTTTTTTGGCTTAACAACAAAGATAAAAAATGCTTTCTGGGTAGTGTTTTTTGCACTATTTTCTGCTCTGTTTTCCGCAAGTTGTAGGTCTTTCAGAAGCTGTGGACATCCACATCTTCTCATTCCTATTTTCTCTTGTCCCCCAATGACAAAATTAACTGCAATTTCATTTATATATGTATATTTTATAAATATTGTTTGAAAAGTGTCAAAACAACACCAGTACGCACCAGTATCTCTAAACATAATTAATTATTATGTTTAACGAAACCATTTAACCTGATCATCAGGATTTTTCGATAAACAGCCTCGATTTAGATCAACACCACCAGAGAGAGCAAAACCAGGGCACGACAAAATCTGACAGCATGAGTCAAACAGAAAACGCAGCTTCATCTGAAACACACACAGAGACTTCTGAACACTGTGAAAGAAAGCAAAAGACAATCAGCAGAAAACAACCCTCGCACAGGATCCTGCCATAGGAAACAATCTGCATATAATAGGCATGAGTCACGCATGGAATCACATTGTTACAGAGGCAGATTTGGTTTCAAACCAGCAGGAAGGCAGCACAGAACGAAGTGTGCTTCCGCTGAACATGAAACTGAATCCACAGGCAATTTTTAGATAAAGCACGATGCTCTGGAAATAAAACTGCACCAAACTAAGAGACGTTAGCACTTTTAGATATAGACTTCTGACACAAAAAAAAAACAAAAAAAAAAAAAAACAAGGATGCCATCAATCAATCAAAACCGAATGCAATCAGAGCAATACAGGAAACTAATATGTGCAATAATTGCCAAATGTATTCACTAATTCATTCATATAACTGACTGTGTATGTTGCCCTGCGATGGACTGGTGACCTGTCCAGGGTGTTCCCTCCACCTTTCGCTAAATGTGAGCTGGGGGTGCCCCAGCAGATCTCTGTGACCCCGAAAGGGAATTAGTGTGAAGGAAATTGAATGAATGAATGAGATTCCCCAATCACTTTCACTGCTACAAGTGGACAAAAACAAGAAGCTAGGCATGTGACACAGACCTTCAGATTATCACATGCTTATCAAATTAACAGCTGCTTTAAAAATATTCAATTAATCAACATGAAAGAATAGCTTGTGAAACAACAGAAACTGTTGTTTCAATTCCCAGTGTGTTCTGGTTCTATTTTGTTAAACATCTTAGGGTTGGGATGCAGGGAGTGAGAAAATAATTGTTTGCTATTTATCAAATGACATTTTACTGGGTGTATTTAAGCAAACGCATCAAATAAAAAAGAAAAAAAAAATACAGTGGGAAGTCCAAAATGACACAGCCCACCCGGCACTGCTTCAGAAGAAATGTACAGCAACTAAAAAAAAATCATAATGCTTCAGAATCCTCTATTTCTGAACATTAACTTACTTTAAAAATACTTTTTGAACAATCCTGTTTTGATATACTGTATGTGATATCAATCATTTAATTTTCTAGGATTTTAAGAAATTAGTATTATAATTTAGTTCAATTAATGTAGTTAATACATAGTTGACAGACTTTTTAAGTGTGTTTAAAAATGAAAAAAAAAAAAAAAGCTAAAATATGATTCAGTTTAACAAAATGTCATGCAAAATGCAAAATTAAACAACAGTAGATTAGGAATATGTTACAAGATTAAAATGTCTGTAGTTTTAGGATTTCTAGGATCTCTGCCGGTGCCTAAGTCCAGCGCACATTGGGCGAAAGCCGGGGGTACACCCTGGACAGGTCACCAGTCCATGGCAGGGCATGTTTACAATTCAGATGCTGAAAATTGTGAATGGAGCACATAGTAAAAAAGAAACAAAAGGAGATTAAATGCTATTAAATAAAGAATAAACAGAGCGTACTCCTTGAAAAACGCTTGTGAAAAGTCAAAGGACAAAATACATGTTTGCACATTAATGCGCTTTCACTTCAGCTGTCTATCATTTTCTGATATTTCTGAATCAAAGATCCCATTTTGAGCAAAGAAACTTCACATCTGTGGAGAAATATTCTTCCTCGAGTTAAACAGAGATCTTGAAACTCACACTGTCCTACATTAAATTATATTTAGCCTTTGAGAAATGAGAACAGCATCACAGCATTGACGTCAACATTAGGCTTTCCTCTCGAATTCTCTTTGCTTGAGTTGCTAATTTAACCCAACAGAATCTAATGGAAGCTGAGACAAAAACAAATTAGCATATGTTGAGACTAAAAACAACCCACGGTTCTTGCAGAGAGGCTTTTGGTGGCTGTTTGGTGGTCTCATGTTTCTATTCCAGTTGTAAGCTGCTAATTCATCATGAATATAGCAATTAAAAGCTTTCTCTCAACAATCTGAGCAGATGAAGCCACACTGGGTGTCATCTGGAGAACATGAATGTGGTTGTATGAAGCACAGTTAGACATGTTTATGGTAATTTGCCTTGGATTAGCCAGTAACCAACAGGTGTCTAGTTGCCATGGCAACCGCTGCCAGTAACCAGCCCATGAGCATGGAGAGCTGTGTTTCTCATAGCATCCCAGATCATGCCATTAGCAGCAATGAAATTGAAGTGAATGAACATGCAATCTAAATGCTTTAGCTTCCATCCGTTATTCATTACTATTCTAGAACCAAACTGAAGACAAGAATAGAAAGAGCAAACAGATGGCATAAGTCTAACTAGTTCAGTATAAAGGTCAAGTTAACCCAAATTGATAAAACAATTGTCAAGTGGTTATTGCATGGAATTCGATATGTCTGTAATTATTTAAAGACAGTAACTCCTTGCAACTCCAGTAGGTCAACTGTAAAGGTTACCATCTTGCAGATGTCAAAGCAATAAAAAAATAACAAGAAGGTTACTTGTTACAAACAAAGCAATAATTAACAAGGTTTACAAATAACAAAGTTAGTGAGATGTTGCTGTATGGGTAGGTCATGGGCAAAGGCATCCTTGAGCATTTAGTAAAGACTTTAAAGAAAAACAACATTGATTTTGAGTACCGTCGCAAACCCCTGGTAAAAAAAGATAAACTTCAACCAAAGACACAACAAACAGCCTTCGAGATTTAATACTGGACCAGTTCCAAGTACAAAGTAGCCAAGTATGTTGTGTCCCTAGCAACCTTAAATTCAATGTTTGTGCCCTCAAGGATGAGAGTCTTTTTTTTTTTTTTTTTCAAAGAGAAGGTTATATTGTGATATGGGTAAAGTAGAGGTTTGATGTGATATTATTCTGAAATAGAGCAGGTTTTAGGGGAGGAACTTTGTGAATGAATCAAAACTTTGAAGGACATATAGAACAAAGAAAATCCTTTAGAACGGTGAGGGTTATGACCGAAGTACCTTTAATTTTGTATTTTATTTTTTTTCATTAAGTGTATAAAGTGTTATTTACAAGTTACAGCATTATAATTGGAGGTCCTATACTTTTCCCTTATTAAAAATAATGGCCACAAACACATGTCTCCAGGGAGATGAGCTGGTGAACAACTTGGCACTCCCATCTACCATTTTCAAAATCAATAATTTACAGTTAAAGAAATAAAATAAAAAAAAACACATATTGAAGAGTGAAGAGTGGACCTCAGGCAACAGATAAAAATGGACAAGATCTGCACATTTTTAAAATTTAGCCCCATAAAAATGTATTTGAAGCTTAAACGTAATTGCCACTTAAACCAAGAAAACCACATTGAGGGACTTAATGGGGTTTTCACTTATGTTGCTTTGAAATAGCATTTACAAAGAAATCAATGGAGGATCCAATATGCCTCATAATTTAAATCAAGTAACTTCTGATGTGCTCTGAGTATTAATGAAGGATTTAGTTGTAAGGTGTAAGATGTGGATAATAATTACAGCCTGAGATTTATTATTATTTTTTTTTTTGGAGAACACAATCAGGTATAAAACCCCTAAACCATTCAAAATGTAATTATCTCCATTAGCTCTTGGCAAAGCTTGCACTTGCACCAATACATTCCCAATTTTCCATTAGCATGTCCTCTATCACCTCAGCTGCCTGATGGAAAATGCACAATATATAATAGGAATTCATCACCTTCAAACACACACACACAAAAGAAATGTTACAAAGTGTAGAGACTTGGAAAAGACCCCCACATGTGAGATTAAGGAGCTAAATGATTCAGTAAACTAAAATGAAATAGACACGTGAACAAAACAGCACTAAACAATACTATGAAAATCTACAGGACAGCCGGCAAAACACGCCATCTGACAGAGGTTTGAAATGACTCCCAACCTGTAAAATTATCATACTTTACCGTTTCCCCACGGCTCAAGGAGTTCCATTAAACACCATGATTAAACTAATCAACAGACTCATTGGTGCCTGTCAGATATCATCGCTGCCTTCTCAATTAGCCAAACCTCCTTGAACTCAATTGCAAACGCCGTCAATCCCATGCTATCTCCCTCCCAAGCCCTCTCTGCAGCAGTGACCCCCAAAATGAGATAAGTGAAATAATCAGTGGGGAAATTAAAGATGGTGGGCTCCCTTGACAGACCCTCCCAAAGCCCATCATGCCGATTAAGAGGCATCATTGGCAATTTGAGCATTTGGAATTTGAGACGTGGGCTTTTGTTTAACTGTTGGATGTATCCTTGGGTTCCGAGTGTATACAGAGCTCAGTGGCTACAAACATTATTAGCTAATGGTATGAGAAGTGCACTTGTTCAAATGGAGATCACTGCAGTTATAAGCTGGGAGCAGTATCATGTTTCACCATTTTGAAAAGTATCCAAGGCACAGCATCAAAATAACCTTTTAAAGAGATAAAGCTCCCAGTGAGAATAAATCATAGTTTGTTCTCCATTAAGATCAACTCTTTATGAAAAAAAAATGCCCAAGAGGTCAATCGATGTTCCTGTACACATAAAGACTTAAGTACATTTTCTCAAAAGTTTAATTATCTTTAGTTAAGTAAAACCACATTTTCTCTGTCATTTGTGTTCTGCAGGAAAGGAGCTTTGTGACCAACTGAGGGCAAGTAGAAGTTGTAAAAACAATCATCTTGGGCAGAAACATCCCAATAAACATTACAGAGACTGCCAAAATAAAAAGCATTAAGAATTCAAAAAGAACAGTCACCTGACAACAAGTCCTTGCATATTATTAATTACACATGCATCCCCCAGCAGCACATCAGCGTGCACCAGAATGTCAAGGACGGTCCTCTCATAACAATAGCCCCTTTGTGCCTTTATAACACTGTGATTCACCCTCTTCAGCCCATAAAGACAAGTTGTCAGAGTACCCAAATTATTCAAGCCCCTCATCCTCCGATGCAGCTTTCATTTTTCCACAGCTATAAAAAGATCCCCATCATGCTCAAAGTGGAATAGGACCCTTGAGCCTAGTCAGGCTGTGGGTACAAAGCAGACCTCTTTATCATTGAGTAAAGGGCCAGGTCAGCTTCCCTCCAAGCTTCCTCTCAACACTCGACACAGCAATTTAAAATCCACCAGCAGAAACCGACAGGGCAATATTTTAGTCGGTCATGGTGCAGAGGCAAATGGTGGAGTTCTTAGGAAGCACCTTTAGAGATCAACAAAGCATCAAAATGGTCAAGACATTCTAATCAACCAAAATGAATGTGTGATTGCTGAGGACAAACCTGTATTTTGAAATCGTCTTCTTGCATTTCTGAATAGATTGCTTTACACTGTCTTTGTACCAGAGTGCTATAATTGAACCTGTTGATTATAGGTCGGCTGTATTATTATCATACGACAGAATAGCTATAATCGATGTCTTATCCGCTCAAAGCATGAGAACGGTTGACCCTCATCAGTACCACATTGTGTTTGCAGCTCTTTAGTTTGAAGAATAAAAGGTTTGTGAGGAGAACCAATAAATACAAGCTACCTGAGTTAAGAGGTATATAGAGAATCGGATGGTTATATTGATCTGAGCAATCGAATTTACTCTCATCATCTTTGTTACCTGGTGAAAGCTGCATTCAAGCTTGCGTTCATTTCCAACAAAAATCTATACGAACCGGACATCATATTTATTGATGACATAAACATATTTTGGTCAATATAGTGCAATAAGTGCAAAGCAATCAAAACAATGAAAAGGGAAAGAGAATTTGTGAACGCTTGTATAAAAATATGTGTTACATTAAAATATCAGTATTACACAACATAATTATTACTTCAATTATTATTTATGAATTCTGGTATAACATATTAAAAATACATATTAAGAATGAATGCACATATTCATTTTTAATATATAATATTTCTTCTAATGTTAGCTGGGAAGACCCTATGGCCTTCCATCTTCCAAAAAAAGTGCAGACAGCATACAAAGACACTTTTGCTCTGAAATTGTTAAATGTTGCAAAGTCTCTCTTCGACATTGGGGTGTGCCACTGCTGAAAAAAGCCACTTGTACAATGCAAGCTACAATAATTGATTGAAAACCACAAACAAAATGTCCGTACAGAGAATTGTGGGAGATGGCACATGGAAAATTGATGAGCATTGACACAAAAACTAAATAAATTAAAAAAATAAAAATGCTGAAAATACATGGCAAAGGTTATACCAATAAATACAGTACTTACTTACAGACTAAAGCAGAGAAATTGTCCTGCTCGACTGGATGCACTGTTGTATAATGTTCTTTTTCTTTTGCTCTGAAACTCAAAATTCTCCTCAACATCCTTAAATTCACAACATTGTTATGATTATATTCCTGAAAATGTATTTTGGTGGCATTGACCTGTACACTTGGATGTATGAGTATTCAACCAATGACTTATAAAAATAAACTTTGCTTTTTCGGATTGGATCACAACTCGTTCTTTCTTCCAAGTTCTGTGAGCTCTCTTTGTTTATTTTCATTCTTAGTTAATCCTCTAATGCCATGTGGTTCTGAAATTAAAGTAACAAAGTTCGGCACACCCCACTGCAAGTTTTGGATTTTTTTTTCTTTTTACTCAGTGTGTATTGTGCCAAGGCACCCTCCAGGTGTAGTCAGTGAACGGAGGAAATGCTGTTAATGCATTTCATGATAGCCCAAGATTCAAAACTGGCTCTGTGTTGTCTGTTTCTCAAGAACTTCGAGGTAGTCCGGCTCTATTTGAAGTTTTGCCTTTAATTCCAAATAGTCATTTCGGTTGGCCTCCACAAAGACAGTACTGGGCGCAGTACCATAGAGCATAGTCTCCCGTATTCCTTCCGGATGTAAGAACTGCCGTCTGACATCAAAGTTTGGCTGATACGTGTACGGGATGGGTCCTGTGTACTTGTATTGATATCTGCTTCCTGCTGGCGATGGGGTTTTATCTGGCTCCAGGATGCCTCTGAAGAAACTGTCGGCATCCTGAACAGGGGATGCCTGCTCTCGAGGCTCGATGGTGCTCACTGTATAATTGGGGCTTCTCAAGGTCACCTCCTGATTCTCATCTGCATTACTCCTGTAGGTAACCTTGAGCTCGTGTAGATCAGGGTAATCCTCCACAGCGTTGCCTTCCCGAGATCTGTAGATTGGGTTTTTGCACATGTGACCTAGGGGATGGGGAATATACTCATAGACATGTCCAGGGGGGGCCTTGGCCTTTGGGAGGGAACGGTTGCTATAGAGATTGTACTGCAGGTTGAAAGAGCTCACATCTGAGTTGTTTGTGCTTGCAGGGTCACTCTGAGACTTTTTGCGTCTCTTCATTACCACCACAAACAGGCCGGCTGCCACAAACACAGACATTATGAAAACAACAAGAAGGCTGAGAATCAGGACAGACAATGGTACATTGCTGTAGGTAGTGTTAAACCTCTGGGGTGTCTCTGTGGTTGTGACCTTGTCTGCTGAATGTTCCTCAGAAGGAACCACAGTAGATACAATAACATCAGAGTAATCTGGACATAACTGCTCAGATGGGATGACCCCCAAGTCTTGGCCCTCAAAACGTCTAGGAGTCACACATTTGATGTTGTTGACCACTGTTCCAGAGTTCAGCTGCTCCAGCCAGATTTTCATACCAACTGCATCACAGGTGCAATCCCAAGGGTTCTCAAAGAGGTCAATCTGAACCAATGCTTTCAGCTGGTCCAGAACTCCACTCACAGGCAGGTTTTGAAACTGATTGCTGCGAAGGTTGAGACGGGACAGAGACACACTTGAGAAGATCCCTCCCGGCAATGTTTTTAACAGATTGTTATTGAGGAACAGCAGCTGAAGGTTGGGAACAAACTGAAATGAACCACCAACAATCTCTCGAATCTTATTATATTCTAAATACAAGTACTGCAGATTCTTTAGCCCAAAGAACATATCTGCCGTGAGTCTGTCGATCAAATTGCCATTCAGGTACAGTCTGCGTAGATTGATTAAATCCCCAAAGGCTCCGTCATGAATGACCGATATCCGATTGTTTCCAAGATGCAATAAATCCAGACCCTCTGCCTCCACAAAGTCAGATCTACGAACCACAGGTATGTAATTCCCCGTGAGGTACATCTTTTTAGGATTGTATGGCTTGGGCTTCAGATCTGATATGTTTTCTATCTTCCTTTCCTGGCAGTTCACATTTAGCCCCAGGTCTGAGATTTGCAGATTGCATGTGCACGTAGTGGGACAGTCCAAAGGCACAGGAGATTTGGTCTGAAACCCGATGATGGGCCCGTAGTTGTAAGGGAGGGCTGGGATTCGAGATGTGGGCTTGGACTTGGTTTTGTTGGATTGGCGAGAACCTTTGGTTGGCCTCGATGAAGATCTGAGAACAGCTGAAGATGTGGCTGATGCTGTAACTGCTGGCGGTGTGGTCTGGAAATAGCCACTAGTGCTGAGGGGAGGAGGTGGAGGGCGCATCTCATACTCAGATATAGCCCTTCTGGGACAGAGTTCTTGCTTTGAGATCTCATCTAGATCCCTGCCATGGAGCCTGAATGGCGTCTCACACACCACCTCCCCCACTAGAGCAGTGTAGGCGATGCTCTCCAGCCAAGCTTTTAGAGCGATGAGCTCACAGGAACAGTTCCATGGATTTTCCTCCAGCTGTAATTCCACTACTTTGTCCATGTGCTCCAAGAGCCCAATGTAGGGGAACATTTTTAAACCATTACCTCTAAGATCCAGGTGTGTTAAGGGCACATTTCGGAAAACGTTTGTGGGCAAAGAGGACAACAAGTTGTCATTGAGAATCAGTACAGTCAGATGATGGAGCCTGTTCAGTGCGTTGGGTTCAATAGTGCTTATAAAATTATAGTCAATCTGAAGGTATTCTAGGCTCTCAAGTCCGACAAATGTGTCATCACTAAGAATGTCTATTTTATTATTGTTCAAATGTAATCTTTTTAATCCTTGGAGTCCATTGAACGCTCCGGTCTCCAACTCAGAGATATCATTATTACCTAAATGCAAAATAGTAACTCCAGTATAGTTAATGAAGTCATCGACAGATAATTTTTTCAGCAAATTGCCTGTCAGTAGAAGATGATACGGTGAAAAATGCACCGGGCTGATCTCCGTCAGTCGCACAATGCCCCTGTTCTCACAACTGACGGTCAGAATGCCTTCCTTCTCCTCGCAAGTGCACACATTCCTACAGATCTCCCCATAGCTGTCATACATCTCACCCAGGCTCAGAGATGTGGCAACCAGCAATATTATTTTCAGTATCCAGATATGCATTTTCTTCTGCAGGAATGGCCCAACTCACTGTAGTGCAGTTGTCATTCAGGATGTCATCTAAAAAGAAAAAAAAGGATGATGAATGTCTGTTACACAAACATGGAAACCTTATATCTGCTGACTATATAAAATGACTGCTCTAAGACAACTGAAATCCCCAAAACAAAATATTTTCCATTGCCCACATAATCAATCAAATAATACTGATAATGAATTGTGCATTTGCTATAACCATAATGCCTTTATTTATACAAGTATGTCATTTTATTTCAATCTATACCAATTATCATATTAACCTAAAATACACAAAGATGCTTTACAGTCAATCATATACAGAATATAAGGCTGTGGGATAAGACTTTTCTCGATCGACCTTCTTTGAAATTCAAAGCAGTATAACATTTCTGGCATTCTATTACCAATGCGCATTTTGGGGATGAATTCATAGCATTTATCTGAAGAAAACCGATGGCAATTTTCAGGCTTTCAAATGTATGGATTCCAACTTGAAAACTGCCACAGACAGGCGAGCAAATCAACATAACCACTGCCGCTCGGTGACGGGAGAAAAAGGCAACTGTACGATTTAACGCAAGACATTTCTTGACTGATATCAAAACCTCTCGATGCGACATTTCCAGTACTCACCCAACATAGCCGACGACTCCAGTTATCAACTCTCAAGACTATCGAAGTTAAATCTCGGAGTGCACGACACATCTTGATTTTCCCTGTATGACTGTGACGGTCAAAACTCATCCCCCAGGCAAGAAAAACACGAGGTTGATAAAAAAATTGAACTCGCTGTCATCTATTATTGACCCATTGAAACTTGATTGCAAGCAAACAATACTATATTAAACCGTTTGTTGTGTGGAAGCGTTTGTATCCATGCTAATCAAACCGTCTCTCTCTCTCTCTCTCTCTCTCTCTCTCTCTCTCTCTCTCTCTCTCTCTCTCTCTCTCTCTCTCTCTCTTTCTCTCTCTCTCTCTCCCCCACATAAACACACATTTGTACGCACGCACACTCACACGCAGTTACAGCAAAAAGGCGCAAAAGGGTAATATTCAAAAGTGATCGTAATCGTTGTTTATGAGCCTAAAACGGAATAATTGTTATACATGAATAAATGCACGAGTCCATTGGTCACAAAACATCTCATTCATCGCGCGCCTAAAGCCGGTCTTTCCAAAGCAACGCGCAATGCCTCATAAATCAAGCTCTGATATCCAACGCCTGGAGCTTGGGGAGCACATACGAACTTGTGTAATGAATGCACAACTGAGCATACCACTATAAAGCGCCGGTGATCAATAATCATCTGTTATGTTAGTGATAGAACTGCGCTTCAGCACCATGGATAGATCCATCCGCAGAAATGCATGGCTCCTTTCAATCACACCAGGTCGTGTTATTTTGCTTTTCAATGTAATCCGTGTTCCTTACCCGCTTAAACGTGCTACATTCTGCCCCATCGTGTCCACAGCAACTCCATAACCTTGAAAAAGCCGGTCCTTCTTAAAGCAAACTGAATAACAATCCGTGAAGTGGTTCGTGATCAGCCCGGGTATCACCAACTCTCCCTGGAAACGTGACGGTCAGCAACGCGAATGGTGAAAATGCAAGTTTAGGAATTTATCTTGCAGTCCTCAACCAAACCTTGGCAAAATCCAATCTCTGTGGAGTCCATTTCAAACGCGATGTATCCTCAAACAAGACACTCTATCCTTTTTTCTCAGATACGGGCGCGCAAAGAACGCATCGCCGAGACTCGTGTGAGTGACTCGGTAGCTCTGGCGATGTGTGTCGCCCGGTGTGCATCTGATTTCTTCTCTGATCTCTGCTTCGTCCAACGATTTCTTTCATATTTTAAATTTGAGATTAATTTACCCAGAAATCTCCATAAATCCGTCTTCGGAGATGCGTTGCCATTTTAGCAAGCGCTTCAACTAGTGGAACTCGGATTTCCATTGGCTCTCTGTAGCTGGGCTGTCTTCAGATCGATTGAATATTTGGAGCAGGGTTGAATATTTATAAGTGAACTCACAACGGGAGCTTCCTGCACAATTTTGCTGCTAACACACATGCCCTCTCTCACCAACCAGCTTTACGCAATACAATAATTGAAGGGCGATGACGAGGGTAAGACAATCGGAGAAAGAAAGAGGAGGAAGAGGGGAGAATAAGTCAGGGAGAAAAAGAGAGAGAGGGGTGTGTGTGTGTGTGTGTGTGGGGGGGGGGTGCTATTTACACCTATGAGACCCATAGAGGGCAGTGTTCCTCATCAAAAGGCTTTTCATCTGTATGCAGCAGGCGACAGATTTAACTTGTTTTATTCTATAGTTCAGTTCGCTTGTGCATAATGAGCACAAAGTACATGCCAATCAAAATCCCAGTTAATTTCCTAGGCACAAAAGAAATATCTGCTAATACAGGAGTGTCAGAGCTTACTTTCATGATGTGTTTTGGGAGAGAGGACCCCATGTGTGCCACCAGTGTTCATTGGAACTCATCCTCCTAAAGGCGCAGATCAGTGATGCTCCTCAGGTGGCAGGAAGCACGCTTTGACTTTTAATCTCTGATCTCTCAGACTCACAGATCAGCTAAATGACAGGCGAGCTTCAACCTTGGGATTGGAAGTTGTCACCTGGGGGCTGATTTATAGCCTACTGTATACTGACAAAGAAAAAAAATCTGCTCTGCATGGGCACTCTCATACATAAAGATGAAATTGTGTTTATCGAAAATGCATAAGCAGCTATATGAACTGATTTGTGATTTGATGTATTTAAATAGAATGTATGCAGTGTACGAAAAAGTATTTGGAATCCCATTTTGTTTATGAATGCATTTCACAAAAAAATGTGATTTGTGTACTGACGAACACAATGTGACTAAATGTGTATAAAAATATATTTGCCATTCAGGTACAGTCTGCGTAGGTTGATTAAATCCCCAAAGGCTCCGTTATGAATGACCGATATCCGATTTCTAAGATGCAATAAATCCAGATCCTCTGCCTCCACAAAGTCAGATCTACGAACCACAGGTATGTAATTCCCCGTGAGGTACATCTTTTTAGGATTGTATGGCTTGGGCTTCAGATCTGATATGTTTGCTATCTTCCTTTTCTGGTAGTTCACATTAGACATTAAATATGATATTAAATGTCTATTGAGGACAAAAAATTAGTACTTGTGGAAAAAAGTAAGCGGACACATGAGTTAAAAACCTAAAATAAAAGTTTGAGCACACCTGGTAAAGATAATAAGGAGGTGTAGACACTATTAAATTTGACTGATAAAACTGTTACACCTTTAGAGATTGCTCTGCACAAGAAAACAGCTATCAATGTTTCTACAAGTTGCTGATTTACATAAATATGCAATGTTTCAAAGTGATTTCACTAATTATCTCCAGTCTACATACAGTTAGGCAAAAGGATTTTCAATTGGTGTTACTTTGGAACTGCTGCTAATCTAACAGACACCATGAGTACAATGACAACTCATAAAGGTAAATATCCAACTAAGAAGAGCCCAAGGCTCTGTTCATGAGTCTAAACTATGTTAAGCACTGAACAAGCAGCGCATCTTTGGCAGGAATTGAAAAAGGGAGCCATTAATTTTTAGAAAAAAAAAACATTGACCAAAGTTTGCAAAAGAATGCATTGACACTCCATAGCAGTAATGAAAAAAATACTTGTGGACTGGAAATTGAGATAACTTAATAAAACACACCACACTACCTATGGTGTAGTAAAGGCACTATGAAAACATAATCTCTACTCTAAAGCATGGTGGTGGCCACATCATGATTTGGACCTGCTTTGCTTCATAAGGGCCTTGCCAGCTTGTAATCATTGAGGGGATTATTAATGGTCAGGTATATCAGATAATTGTTCTGAATAGTGTGGAAATGTGTGTACGTCAGATGAAAATGATGCGACAAGATAATATATCACATTACAATGGCTCAGACTATTTCGTCAGAGTCCAGACCTTAACCCATGAGGATTGTCTTTAAGACATGCCATATGCATGAGACCTCCAAAGAATATGACAGTGCTAAGACATTTTAGTAAGCAGAAGCACCTTGGTCAGGATATTGTCAACCAGGAATTAATTAAACTGCTCTAGCAAAGAAGGTAGGCAGGTGCTCTCTTGTCATCTCTTGGCAAGAGAGACAAGACAATTTTCAGGAAAGGTGACTGAGAGGGATAAAGATAGAATCATGAAGAAAACCTTTGAGGAGAACTTACATGAACTTAAATTTACATGAATTGTGAATAAGAACTTGCATGTAAAAAAATGTAGTACTGTTGAAATGCTTAAATTTGTTCAAATAAAGAAAGCAATTGGAAACATTAATATGTAATAAGTGGCTGAACAAAATCTTTTTTTTTTTGTGCAATAGTTAAACTGCATCAAAAAGGTCTCTCCCATAGAAAGATTTTGAAGATGTGGTGTTAATGTTCTTTTGAAGAAGAGACTCCTCAATGAAATACAAATCATGCTTTTTTATTTTAGAGAGGCCAGATTGAGATGGTTTGGACATCTGCAGAGGAGGGATAGTGGTTATATTGGTAGAAGGATGTTGGGGATGGAAATACCAGGCAAGAGGTCAAAGGGAAGGCCAAAGACGAGATATATGGATGTGCTGAAAAAGCAATAAAAGTTTGGTTGGTGCAAGAGTAGAGGATACTGAGGACAGAGTTAGGTGGAAACAAATGATTCGCTGTGGCGACCCCTAAACTGGGAACAGCCAAAAGTAGAAGAAGATTAACCAGTGGAACACAGGTAGACCCATCTAGTGGGCAGATAAGTCTAGCCAGAAGTGGTCCGTAAAAAATTGTGTGTAAGTGAACTAGGGTGGTTACACCAAATTTAGATTTGATTTCTAAAAACTATGTTTATTTGTTGAATAATAACATAGGAATGGGTGTTTATTTTGGTAAGTTGTTCTGTTCAGTTCAGTAGTAATATTCCAATTAATGTGTACATTTAATTTTATTCCCTAGTTGTTGTTTTTTTTTTGTTGTTGTTGTTTTTTGTTTTTAACTATAAAATCATTTGTGGGATGTAAAAGTGATCCCTAACATTGACATTTTTTTTAATATATATTTTTTACTGAAAATAAAACAAACAAAATCAAACAATTTTATTTATACTTTGCATTATACTTTGTCCTAAGTAATCAATTTAGTTTTTTACAAGTCTTTTCACTGAAACGCATTGCTCCAACTGACTGGAACTTGAGTTTTACAAGAGCTTATGTCCAATTAGACCTTAAAAGCCACGGAGGGCTCCCAGTGTAAATAGAATTAACTCTCATGTCCTGAGGAATCGCTTCCTCAGTGCTCTTCTTTTTGCTAATTCGTATCATCCACCTCCCCTCTCTTTCCGATGAGAACAGTAAGCCAGTGTGACATCTACGGCATCTTTACTGTGGCATCAAAATTAACCACCAAGATGCCTTCCATTATTTAAGTCACAGGCTGAGGCTAATCGCATTATACAGTAATAGGACACTTCCTCTTGTGAAGGACAAATCTGCTGAAAAACCATTAACATAATCTTTCCGAAAGCCACAAACGGCACGCACTCCAGATTTTGATTCAGCCATGAGATATTAGATATTGTTCTGGAAAATCTTACTGTACGCCTTCAACAGATCAGAATGGCTTTGTCCCAACCTTCTTGTGTTTGATCTGCAGGTTTTAGGTCCAAATCTGCTTCAGTTGATACACAAAGAGCTTGAGACAAGCAAAGAGAACCTTAAACAGTGTGACCATGTGTGTTACATACAGGTAAAACTAAGCTATTCAGAGCTGTAACACAAGGTTCCCAATAGACCATTTCAAACCGTGACAAACAGTGGGAATGTGGGGTGATCCTTTTCCGTTTGAATGGAAATTTGAGAAATCCGCAGTGAAAGGGACCATGGTTGACAGCATCTGGGCATGTTCAGCGATATAAGATAGTGACACAAGTTGATAAACTTTAATTTTATGCAAAGGAGAAGCAATTTCCATGTGTGATGTTCATTTCTAGTATTGCATTAGTTTCTATTTTTCATAGGTTTTAGACAATCCTTATCGTTTATGATTCCAAAGAAAGCTCAAAGTTAGAAAACCTAGTAGTGACTTCACTTTGGTTTAAATCCAATCAGAATTGTATATATTATTAAACTGTCCATAAAATGTGTGTTACTACACCTTTGATTCTGATTGGATCACTGATTAGTGATTTGTTGAATGAGATATGTGTAACTGTCATTCTGCTGAGATTGTAATTTTGTCCGGGTGAAAAGTCTTCTACGTTTGTTTTAATTAACTCTAGTTCTCATTAGAAAGATTTTTTTTTATCTTTTGTCAAAAACTTGATAACATCTCATAATCAAAACTCATTCCTGAGGGAACAGAATATACAGTCCTAATAGAAAATTTGATTTGATTACTGTTGAAATATCGATTCTTACTATTTCAGACATTTACATCTATATTATATCTATATAGTTAGGAAGGTACATTGTTCATTAAATGCACATTTTCAGTAACTTACAATGACAAAAATAGCACATTTTAAAATGTAATAAAAGTAATATATACAAAAATAAATACACAATATATGCCAACTTTTACATATAGTATAAAAGTTGTAATTGTGTCTGCACATTTTAAAATGTGCTATTTTATCATTTGTGCTACAATAGATGCACCAAGTGCTACAATTACGGGCCATTGTAGAGGTAAATGGATTTCACACTGTACCATATGAAAATAATAACTCTTTTCTCTAAAACAGTACTTATTAATTCAACCCATCTTAACAAATTGGAGAAACTGAAGGAATGGCACTGTGTTCCTTTACATATGCACTCTGATGAGTGACATTAAAGTTTGCATGCACTTTGATTGAGGATAGAGAAAAGAAACTGCTTTATCCCATGCCCGAGTCACAAAATCTATTGATTTCACACTGAGGGTAAAATTGCTCTATTTAATGAAAACATTTTAAAATATTGGAACAGAGGAGTGCATTGAAATAGAGTTTATAATACCCCAAAGGAAAAATGTTGCTCTCTTTGGTAGTGTAGAGGAAAATGAATGGATTTCACTTATAGCTGAGAATTATGTACTCACTCATGTACCCTCCCATAGCAAATGAACTGCTGGTAACTCCTGCTAATTCCCATGCTAATGCAGCATGAATAGTTTCAGTCTATTGTGGAACTTTCTCGGAAATTATCCAATCATAATTTGCAAATTCCTTATGGTCTGTACAAAATTATATATGTGGTATCCATCACATCACTCAAATGTTTTTGAAAAAAATTATTATGTATCTAAAAGTGGGTTTTCTAATTGTTGAGTCACTCTCTGAAAATGAAGAAAAAAAAAACAAGCAGGAAAAAAATACCTCTGATCATTATTTGTTTCTGGCTGTCAATAACTTGGCTCTGCTCGTTTATGTGTACAGCATAATTGACTAATATGTATATTTTCAATTAAACCTTTAATTTAATTCAATTATTATTATTATAATTTAAAGTTTTGGCATGGACAGTCTATGAGAATGCCTCTCTTCTGGGACTAGCTTTAAATTGGCAGTGAATAAATTTCACACTTCTTAAAGGCATCAAGGTAACCGGGATGTGCTCAGCCTTATCACTATAGGACTTTTAATCAAGCACTAAGGAAAATATTTGTAAATCGCTTCCTAACTTTTCACTGTACATCACTAGCTGCTCAATGCAACTCTTCTTATTCAGTTTGTTAAGTTTTAGATGCTACTTTTAATACACCAAGCCTATTTATTTTCCAGTGTATTCTCATCTATTCTTCCCCTTTATACGCATTTACTGTCAGTCATATGGTTCATGCCTTCAGACTCTCCATGTTCGCTTTCTGCCTTCTTGGATCTCCTGTAATCCTCATTGGGCTTCATCTGGGTTCATTTGCTCCTGTCAACCACTTCTCTGACTTCTCTTCTCCTAAAACCCCCCACTTCATACATCAAGACTTCATGTATTCCATTGCTGCCTGAATACTTCCTGCTGTGGTCTTCAAAAAGACTGCTATTCAATGCTAAAGGATAGACTTTTTTCAGTACAGCTCCTTCCTCCCTTCCTCCCTCCTTCCAGTCACCCTAACATATATATTCCTCATATTCAGAGTAGAAATGAGGTATGTTGATCTATACACTAACAAAGGGCTACTTGCTGGTTCCAGTTCAACACGCACTGGGCAAAAGACAGGTGTATACCCATGTTTTGAGCGGTTTTCCAGGTATATGTAGTGCTGTATACTATCGACAATCAAACTATTCAGTCATCCTGAAAATAAGTTCTTGGACCATGGAACACAGCCTGCTGAAGAAAGCAGTCAAACATAGAGAAGACATGTTAAGTTTTAGAACTTACTCGCAAACCCTGAATGACTTCTATGGCTTTATAAAAAGCAGAGCCATTCTTTAAACAAAAGAGAGGAAGGTTCAGTATGGTTTTATTTTCTAATATGTCTCTTTTTAAAGTTGCTTCTGCTATAACTCTTAGACTGAAACCTCATTTTTCTTCTTGACTGAATATCAAACAATGCACCTTGTGCATTAGTATATATTTTCTCTAAAAATCCCTCTCTACCGTTGTATTTTCCATGAACTCCAGCATACAACACTGTTTTATTTTAATGCATGTAAAAGCCTTTTCACAGAGCACTCCATAACCCTCCGGCCAAATGTCTCCAGATCGAACCTTCTTGCAATAAAACCAGAGCTCACATATATGTTTCATTTATCAGCCATCATAAATCATAGAAAGAGGCACCAGGGCATAACAAAGCCATCACTCGTCGATATTACAGGCTATGAGAGTGAGAGAAAAAGAAAAAAGAAGGGACATCTTCCTTCTTGACTTCTGCTCATTACACAGATCTTTGTATGGACTGAAATCCATTTAATTAGTTTTACCTATAAACAGTTTACATGTTTTGCACGAGCCATGCTGAGTGACCTGTGGTAGAAGAGGTTAACCTTGAATCTGAGTGCCTAAGAAAAAACAGGAAGTGAAAGTAGAAGGAGCAATACTCTTAACAAGGACATTGATGGCAAAAGAATTTGCGCTTAGAATTGATTGCTTTTTCCCTCCTCAAATGAACACAAGTGCAAGGCTCCAGTGGTAATTTTTATTTGAGCAGTTATTTTACAAAAAAACTAAAAGTGACTGATTTAATTACTTACAGATAATACAGTTGTATCTGCAAATGACCTTTTCATTAAAGTAAATAAAAGTAGTGCACACATTAGACTGAGCTGCAAAAAAGGCAAAAAATAAATAAATAAATTGATGCTGATACTTGAATGAATCCCAGAAGTTTCTCATATACGCTGCCTTTAATTTAAACTTTCAAACATGAACAAACATCTAGAGCAGTCAGAGAAACATGGGGGAAGACACACAAGCATTAATGAGTGAAACTTGCAACTTGGTGAGACACAGCTAATAGATCTTGAGAACTGGAGTATGAAGCATGAATTATATCAACCTTAGAGTAGTCTAAAGGACACATAGAGTAGTCTAAAGGACAGGGTTTAATCCCAAACTGAATTACTATGATTGCTTTCAAAATAGTTGCAGAATTTCAGTGTATCATCAGACTTCCGTTATTATAATTTTGAAAAAAAAAAACACTAGTGATCATTGATCTTGAGAAAGGCAAGTTTTTTTTTTTTTTTTTTTTTCTGTCAAGGCAAGTTTAAGCTTAGCAACAAGGCACAAGGTAGTTATAATGCATCAACAAGGTCTCTCTCAAACAAAGATTTCAAGGTTACCAGCACTGATAAATGGTCAACGTTAATTAGCATAGATGCAGTTGCCAGCCAAGGAAACTTGTGCAGCTGGTGCAAGACACATCAAGATTATTATTCTTCAAAGTGAAACGATTTTTAGCAGTGCTATCAACTCAGAATCGGGGATAAGCAATGGGACCCGGGTACACCCATCTACTGTCTGGAGAAGTCTGTCCTAAAGTGGTCTTTATTGACAGCCAAAATTATCAAAATATAATAAAAAAAATGTCAACAGGTGAGTTATTTGGAAATATCTGGGTATAGTAGAAGGCAGTTTGAAAGAAAACAAAGAGTATCTGTAGGCACTAAAGCATAGTGGAGATTCATGAAAATGGAATTAGAGATTTGTTCAGAATTTCTGGAGTTCTCAATGCTTTGGAAAAACAGTAAGATGCTTATTCATCATGCAAAACCACTAGCGAGTTGTGTAATTGGTTCCAGATGAATTCTGCAGCAGGACAACGACCCCTAACATGAACTCATAAAAAAACAAAAAAAATAATAGCACAAAGTTCTACAAGCCCTTATCTCAACATTATCAAGTGTGTCTAGGATAACATGAAGGCAGAAGAATCTGAGAAGTCTACATCCGCAGATGATCTGTGATTAGTTCTCTTGGATGTTTGGAACGGTTCAGAGTGACAGTACAAACAAGACTGGAGATTGCCATAGTATATACAAAGTTTATTGACAGCACAGGGAAGACAACTGCTGTGATGCCAAGAGCAGTAGTATTGCTATTCATTTTGTCTTTGTCTTCTAGTATCCTAGAGCGTGTCTTTACCGGATACAACTGGTGGTTGTTCTTGAATCTGTTGCACAGTACAGTTGAATTACCAGGTACTGCATGCACCACCAGGCTTCAGCGAGGGAGTACACTGGCTAGGCTGCAAACTGATGTGGGTCATGCCGATGGTGGAGATCACAGATGTAACGTAACTTACAGAGCAGATGGTGAGGAGAGCTTGCGAGGGTGTCCAGGAAGTAAAATATAGGGAAAAACATTGACGACGGACCAGGATCTGTTGGATTTTATAGGGAAAGACAGTGATTGGTAGATTAGGTTAGTGGTCTTGATTGGTGTTGTGAGTCTCTAACAGGAACAGTATACAAACAGAGTTCCTTCAAAAAACCAACCAGTTAATTTAGATTTATTTTTTGTGCATTGATTGTATTTTGTTAATTGGTGAAAAAACTATAATTATTACAATCTCTGTTTTAGACATTTTTGTTAACAGCTTTTGCTTTTAACAGTAGCTTAGCTCCAAATAAAAGAATGCATTCTAGCATTTAACCTCAGCGAATTCCGATACTCAGAACATATGACACTCCCTTTACAAGTGCAAAGAGAACCAGTGCAAAAGTGTGAAAGCAAGAGAGAGAATCCATTATGCATGGCTCTACATCAGTCTCAGACTCAACAAACAGGTTAATGTCATTCTGACCCTGCACTTGTTCTGCAGCTTTTTCAGCATCAAGGTACATTAGTACATCTGTTTGTCTTTGCCTTTTTATTTCCAAAATAACAAAAACACAGAATCAGTCGTGCTCTCCTAAAGTGCATCTCTGAATGGACTCAACAGTCGTTTTAAAACCTATTAAATGATTCAAACTTGGTGCTCTTCATGCTGTAGAGCCTCACGCAACACGTTTTTTCACATTGTTTCCATACATGATGGCGGCATCTGAAAGCAGACACCGACACACTCGTTGTATTTTTAGTCTGAATTATCAAAGCT
This sequence comes from Danionella cerebrum, assembly GCA_007224835.1. Lineage (NCBI taxonomy): Eukaryota > Metazoa > Chordata > Actinopteri > Cypriniformes > Danionidae > Danionella > Danionella cerebrum. Next base: position 1,093,978 of record SRMA01025359.1, read on the forward strand.
TGCTTTATTTATAGGGCGTTGAATACGACATTAATGTCCATTTAAGGGACACTTGATTAACAGTCCCTCTGCATTAAATATGTATTTTATATAATTAGATATATAATCCAGGATTTGTTTACTGATATTTGTTTATTATATTGTCTTAAATAATAAATAAATTCTACCCTTGAGTTTGCACTATTACTGCAAGCAAAATCTTCAAATCCCTGATTAGAAAAATGTTTTATTACAAAGATGCTTACTTCCTCAGCAATCTATTTTCAGACAAAATAGAATGAAAAAAAAAACCCAGCAGATTCTGTCGCTGTTGTAGTTTTTACAGAACATTACTTCTACTGTTAAAGATCAGTCTGTCTAGAAGAAACAACATCCTCAGATAACTTGCGGAAACTGCAGAAACAAACAGCAAACTAGAAAATAAAGTTTAAAAATATATTTATTTATTCACATTTGTTTTTATTGAATCTTTCAGAACTCGTTGCAAAGATTTTCAACGACAGTTGTATTTTGTGCATGGTTTCCCCTCCAAAAAATCCCACAGAACTATTTAATGAATGCAAAAGTGCAGCAGAAGCACAATGGGTCCTTAATGACCCAATCATTCCTGTAAAGCTCTTAATGCCAGTAGTGCATTTGTTCGTTGTTAGATTGAAACCGGGGAATGAAGATCTTGCTCTGATTATGCTGTGAATAAATTAATAGATTTCCTAACTCACCAGAGGAACTATTTGTCCTCCAGTTTAAATTGGCCGTTTAATTAAAACCACTTTACAAAAATGAACTAGAATATTGTCAGGCACAAATCAATTATACTTTTTCACTTTCAATTCTCAGAGGTGACTTTAGTCACATTGTCGGAGAACATTTGAACACAAAGCACAACTGAGGGTATTTTTGCAGATGAAAAAAAAAGTTTTCCTTTGTTGCATTAAATTTATGCATTCATCAACTACGCATCAGCAATTCATGTTTGTTATCTAAATCAAACATTGTTTCATTTATGCATGTGTTTTTAATGGGAACCTATCTAATCTAATCCTCAAAGTAATGCAGAACTGAAAGCAGAACTTCAATTTTCACAAGCTACACATTGCAGATATCCCCATCACGTGTTGCGGTAAAAAGGAACTAGGTATGGAAATCCCTTGTTCTGGTTGGTTTTGAAACTCTCATGCACATCACAGACATAAAAATATTACATAAGAAACACTTGATCCAAAAACTAAGGTCAAGATGCTACATGAAAAGGTTGAGATGCTGGATTCACAAAGCTTTGCAGGGGTAACCTGTAATTATGTGGTCAATAAAACCATCATTTCTTTCATTGTCACGATAATCATCACCGCACTACACTCCCACACCGCCCCACCCCTCCCATTGACTTGAATTAAGATTGATTTGGAGCAGGAAGAGATGGATACCTCGAATGCCAATCAAAATCCGAAGAGCAAAGAGAGCATGTCAATAATTTGAGAAATTCCCTGATCCAAATAAAAACTTGAATGGGCCATCAACAACTGACATTTGTGTCTGAAGCTTTTATCACATCTTTAATATTGATTATCACACCTGACATATTGTTTTCTCAAATACAGGTTTTGGTAAATGGTTCACTTATTGAGAACTTTGAAATCAATAGCACTTAGACTTAATAACAAGAAAAATATTGAAAGATAGAGTATAATAGATATAAATTTCTGCACGTATGGGTTGGGTTGTAAAGTAAAAAAA
>SRMA01025359.1:1097075-1145381 GCA_007224835.1 Danionella cerebrum
TTTCATTACACTGCACAATACTTCCACAACAGACCTGAGATATACAATTATAAAACAAACCAAAACCAAAAGTTTTTATGATTTATATCAAAAATCAAAAGGGTTTAGACAAAATATAAAAAGTACAAATCCATTAAAAAAGTAAAATAATCTGAAAACTGCATAAAAAAAAAACAGGTGAACGTCTCTTTAACCTTATATGTACACTGTTTCAAGCACTTTTTGTGCCAGAACACTGAACAACACAAGTCATATCATAGGTCTTGTACCTTGCGCCTCTTTTCATCACTAGATGACACTTATGACACAGATTTTGGATCTGTAAAATGAAACTGAAACAAAACAATTCAAAACTAATAACATTTTTGAAATCTACACATTATATTTGAATTCAAAATTAAACAATAGATGAGATATGTCATTCCTACTTAATTCAAAACAGCCAGTGTGATTGGAACACACACCAATGCATGCAGAGAGGGTTAACATTCTTGAGAAACACATCTGTGGGTTGTGTTGGAGAGAAGGTCTGGTTCAATGTCTTCCAGTGACACATACCAAAGGTGTTCCTGGCCAGTTAAGTTCTTTCATACCGAACACCTGATCTGTGTCTTTATGTACCTTGCTTTTCCAACAAAAATGTTGAAGTCCTGAAGCATTCAAAGGTCCTGGAACCAAAGCATCAACCCCAATCCCAGTCCAGCACCATGATATGTTCACCACATTGCACTGATATGTTCACTCAAATTATAGCTTGATTAATGTCAAGTGAGATGGACGAAAGTTAGTAGAGAGTACCCTCATTTGAGTGGCTATAATACTTTTCCTTTCTGTTAAAGTGTAAAAGGAGATGAAAATGCATCTTAGAACTGTTGATGATCTAAGATGTACAATTTTTGTGGACCATCTGAATGCATTGTCACACATTTTGTAGATTTTGTTAATGTTTATGTAGATAATGTTTATGTCAGTCTCATTTTAATACATGTATATACTTAATACAGTGTCGTACATTAATAATAACAACCTCTGAGTGACATCAACCTACACTTTGGGCAAAATCTGTTAAATTTAACAGACAGCATCATAACCCCTTAACAAATGTGTGACATTCCAGTTTAAAATATAAAACTATTCATAAAAAGGAATTAATAGCTTTCACATTTGCATTTATATGGCTCCAAACACAAAAACTATTCAAATTAAATTTGTTTCATGGCCATTTTCCATTTCAACAGCTAAAGAATTTTGAACAAATATTAATTTATCTTATGAAATAAGAATTTGCAATTGCTGTGTGGTGCTTTTTAAATATCATGTTTTTTTTTTTTCAGTGTAAAAAAGCATGGTTTGTCTGAATTAATGCATTTTGTTAATTCATAAGAGAGCATGTGATGTTTTCTGTGGAACTTTGCCTTGAACAGCATTCAAAAATACAAAGCTAAAATCATAATGTTGAATAGCTGGAAATTATTTGACACAAGGGAATAATATGCTATTTTGAATGTAAAAAGTGTTTTTTTTATTTTTTATTTTTAATGATTGAGATGTTGAGGTAAAGCCAGCCCGATGATGTAAAATCAGTCCATCAAGTTCATAGACTAGTTATTTCAACAACTAGTTGTTGAGTTTCACTCTTCCCCAAAAGAGGTTTTAATTTCTAGAGCACCATAATTTATATGGTTTCTGTGCATTAATCCACGAACATCTCTAGAGAATAACTTTGAGATGAGCTGATGAGACGCAGAATACAGGAGTGAAGGAAGGACAGAAGGAAGCAGACAGAATTGGGGATTTACTGGGCACAGTTTGTCTGTTTTCTGGCCGCTGACTGCTTCTGTCAGCAGGAAAAAAAAATACTGGTGACAAGTTATTAGCTTTAAGGTCAGAAGCATACAGTAAAACATTCTCTGCCTCACTTTCTTTGACAGAGCTGTTTGCTAGTATCCTTCACATTCTTTACTTGCATAATTTTTTAATAATTTTTCAAAAGTAGTTCAAAATAATTATTTCATTATTTGGTTCAATTGTTTGCAAAGGCTTGGTATCAATGAGCTTCAAATGTGTATTTCTACCTTTGGGGAATACTTTTATCAGGAACTATTTGTTGCAAATACTGCCTGTGAGGGAGATCAAAAGAAGGCAGAAGACAAAAGAGCAACAAACCGGGTACCAGGCCATGCTGTGACCAAGCTTAACCAATGTTTAACTTAACTGGAAATCATTTCTGATTTGGTTTTAAAATTCAATTTAAAAAATAATATAAAAACATTTTCACAGCCAACTTCCCAACCACCTACAATGTGATTGGATGATTTTTTTTTATCTTTTTTGATCTGCTAATTTAATCTGAAATCAACTTCTTTAATTCTTATTTCATTGAGATTCTTAAAAAATGATCATGTCAAAAAGTGAGAGAGTGCAAAAATGAGAAATTATGAATCCCTGAACGCTATTATGTTTCCACGATTTCATAGCATTATTTAAAAGTAAATTACAGGTTTAATCTGCAGATTCTAATCAGCCAGTTTACAGACAATTTTCACACAAAACACAAGTTGTAAAACAGACATATTTTGTCCTTGTTAATCATCTTGAAATTATATTCAAATAAATTGAAATAAACCATATCTTCAATATGTTCATTTTGACAAATGGCCATGTATTATTTGGAATCATGACATGAAAGTTTTAATTTCCCCTCCATGACTGCATTCAAATCTTTAATGTGAGGCCAGTATAACCGGCTATTCCTAAATTCATTGCAGTTGCAACTATTTTATTTTAAACAGAGGGACAATTATTCCATAAATGTTCTAATGATGTTTTTAGAAACCATAGTTTTTAAACTTCAGTGTGCTATTGTACTATAGACGAGAGAACATTTCATGTAACCTTTGCAAAAAAAAAAAAAAGAAAGTAATAATAAAATCAATGCAACTTTCAAGGTCAGTGAGTGCTGGTTCCTCGAGCAGCTCCCCTGACCAGTACATTGACCCGCTTTTACGCAATGGAGCAGGGCTGCATTAGGGATTCATCTCTTATCCCCTCTCTCTCTCTCTCTCTCTCTCTCTCTCTTTCTCTCTGAAATTCTACTCTACAAACTTCAGATAATGAAACGCTCCAGGTCTGGAGTCCACCAGAGTACAGTTTCTTCTACGACACATTGCTGCTTTAAATTGACTACTTTCACTGTCCGGTCTGTCTCCATCTCTCTAAAGGCTCTCCACTCACCACTAACACTCTCCCTACAGGTGGAGCACTGATCAATTTAAACTCAGTCTCCAACTTTGCAACAAAAAAAATCTATGTAAAATGTCAAACTTTCAATCTTCCAGTGAGCAGAGGTGGACATGGTGAAATGACAACTTGAATCTGCTCTTCATGGTCAGTTCTTTTTGCTTGTACGTTTGAAGCTGTTCAGCTGCTGACTTCTCAAGGATTGCAAGAAATGTGACCCTGCATTGCCAGATTGTGCTCTTTGTTACTCTTTGTTCAGGTTTTCTTGGAAGTAAGCTTTGCAAAAATCTTTTTTCTTTGTATTGCATTGTGCGTCACTGTCATGTTACATACATTCTCTAAGATAACCTTCATACATTCTTGTACGTTAATCACTGACCTTACATCTCAAAACTCAATGCAAGTTCTTCATAGATTCTAAATACAAAAGAAAGAAAAAAACAGTATACAATCATTTTAATATGGTGTTTAATTAAAAATGACAGAGATGTTTGGTTAATGTGTTTGGGAGGAGCAATGAGGGCATACCACCAGTATTCACAATAAAACGGTCAACTCTTACCTCGTCCCATTTGATTTGTCCAAGCTTCCCACACTTTCCACCCCAAAACTTCTCACTGGTGGGATCTTATCAGCTTTTGTATGTTGTACCTGCCACTTCATGCTCTAACTACAAGGCAGGCCCTGGATGCTTTGGCATATACAGCACAGGTATCACCTCTTGAAAACTCTTCTGTAGCTAGCTATGCTAATAAGAAGCCCCAAACCCTCAATAAGTAAAATAAGGCTGACAAAACTGACCGATCCATAGTTTATTGTGGTTTTTGTGTAAAGCAGACCCACTTTTACATGAATAAGTTGAAACTTTTCTAAAGTGCATCTGAATACAAACCATGACAAGCACCATGATTTCAGTGGTTTCTAAAAAAATATTCAGTAAGCCATATTAATATTAATGTAAGGTGCTCTGAAAGATAGTATCATAGAAACCTGTTCCCCAAAACATGAGCAATAGCAATAGTGCACCCTGCCTTAGAAATCAGCACTAATCAACTTGAGTGACAGCTGACCAGTCCACAAGGGTACAAATGTTGGTGAAACTGAGAAATTGTGGTGGTATTGTCAGAATTTCAAATGCTAATGAAAGTCAGGACTGTGTGTATAATCATGGTAGCCAGAAGCTAGTCGTGGCTAACTGCACCAGGCAGCCCAGTTCAGGTTTATGTGGGATAATGACGTGGAAGGAGAGCGTTCCCTCCTTTGGGAACTCCTGGATCTGGGACAGCAGAAGCTCATTTTGGATACTGCTCTGAGGAAGTAGTTGAAGTAGTCTAAGGTATGCATTGCTTCCAATAATTGTTTGCTAGTTATTCTAATATTTTCTTTCCATTCATGCTGCTAGAAATGTGCTTTTCAGGCTTTTAAATAGAGTATGCTCCATATAAATATGGGAATTTCTCTAAAACATAATTCCAAAAGATGCTGCAGATTAAATAAAACCCCACTAATGCATATTGTCTAATTAAAAGCTAAAGTTGGCTCCATTTGACATTTTTAAATCAACTGCCAAATGTAATCAACCTGCCAACAACCAACTGTTCAACTGAACAACCAACCAACTATGAACCAAATTGACCCACCACCCAATCATTTAACAAAGTAATGAACCGACACAGAAAACAACTAACCTATCTACTCAGTGAAAAACAATCCAAGTAATTGACTCAGCACCCAACCAGACCTCCATCCTTCCATCCTTATTTGGCCCCTAATATTTCTATGACATTCTTTAATGGTTAAACAAGATTAACCCTAACACAACAATCCAGTGACTGTGTGGTGTATTTGTAAAGCTCTCTGCCCTTCTGCTTGGATCTGGTGTCAGTCTCCACCAATCTGCTCTTGTCAAAGGGTTAGCTTTAATTGCTTTCCATCATGTGGACGGTTAGCCTTAAATGATGGAGGTGCAAGGAAAGCACTCGCTCGTGTAATCCTATTACCAGGCCTGGCTCAATAGGCCAGTTTCTACTTCTCTTCCAGTTCCAGCAGAAATACAAGCAAACAAAGCAGCTTGGCTGTTCTCAGAGCTGTCAGAAGAGAGATTAAAGCCCTTGGCCAAATGCTCATGCCATCCCTGTCCTGACTGAATGCACTTCTGATGTAAAGGACAGGAACACACTGTTCTCATTTCAAGATGAATTCCTGACTGAAAAGACCAATTTAGGCTAGTATGTATGTTATTATGGCTAATGCATCCATTGTTATCAACCGGAGCATTGCAGTTCAATGGTGATTAGATAAAGCATTAAATTAGCATATTGATTATTTACTATACATGTGAAGTCTCATCTTTGTTGTAAAACTTGAAAGAAACACAATATTGCAGATAAATGCTCGAGAATCAGAGCTATGGTTCTCTGTAAATGATCGGGAATGTTTTTGAGGTGGAGAGACGGTATATTTGCATAACGATGGAATCCAGATGAGTTTCATGGTCTTTTTCATATCTTTGACAGACTACCTCCGAACAAAGACCTCCCAAACTTAATAAAAACAAGGTGTTATTAATTTCCATCACTCTATGATCTAAACTATGTGAAGTACCATGCATTTTAAGGCAGGAGTATAAGATTGGGAAACACCATTTCGAACACCCTTTGTACTGCTTTCAGCTGTTATCACAAATGCATTATATAATTTTGCATTGTTGCATTTCACTCGGGTGTTGAGCATTTAAGCCTCAATGCAATACATGTAATGTAACCATTTAGATATTTAAAGGTATCCCCTTGAAATAGGGAGGCATTTTCATCATAATTAAAGTCATCATCAATATAAATTAGTAATTGATGCTTATTATGTTTTCTGATGCTATGACATTAAATAGCAAGGATACATTAGCAATCTGCTCCAATGGCTAAACGTACATAAAAACACAGCAAGGAATGATCCTCCTAAAAGGGATCCTGTTGCAGACATTGTTTACTGCTTCCTTGATGAAAAACAGCTGAGTGAGGAATAAAAGGCTTTAAAGAAAACATTTTTAACCACATCAAATTCCTTTGGCATTCAGAGGCTCCACTATCACCGCAGCCCAATTCTGTCAACCTGATTTTGATAAGTTGTTGCTTGTGTAATGTCTTACTCGTCTTTCTTCCTCCTCTTTTCTCATTTTTTTTGCCCCTCACCAAGTCCAAAATTAAACCTCCCTCCTCAAAACCCCTAACAGATATAATTAATCACAGAGGGAACACAAGGCATTTAATTATGTAGGTTACCTCTGAACGCCACTCGCCCAGCCCACTTTATTTCCCATCGCCCTGTGTAATCTTCCCCATCGTTCAGAGGAAAGGGTGAGTTTTAGAGTAAACCTATCTCTTCTACAGAGCGATTATTAAACTCACATATCAGCAAAAATATGGCATGCTTGATTATGAAACTGCTTTATCAGTGGATTTGTATTAGTTTTTGCATGCAATAAAATAAATGCGTATATTCAGCTAAATGAAATCATGTCGGAATTAAAGAAAAACATATTTTAAATTTAAATTTTACATGTGATTTTAGTCAAAAGTAATACCAAAAGTTATTTAGACAGTTAAATAGCTTGTTTTGGACTGCAGTAATAATTTCACAGTACAGAGTAAGAAAAAAATCTAATTTTCCAACAGTCAATTTTGTTTCACTGAGGGAATCAATGAAAACAAAATTAACTAATATGTTATAGTGCAAGAACAGAGACACTTATGTTTCAAATGACTTTATTTAAAGTGAAATTAATGTAGTTTACTATAAAGATATGTAGATACCATGATAAATCTTGTGCAGCTATACTGAAAAAAAAACTAGACAAATAAAGTTGCTTATACTGCAGACGTATTAATCAATTTTTGTTCTCTCTGGAAATCAAACCTGTGTCCTTGCCTAAGTGATCCAGATATTTGTGTTAGTTGTGTCCTTAAAATGTCTCCCAGCATGCTCTCGTCTATGTTTATATCATCCACTCTGCTTTCCACTCTGTTGCAGTGTTTAATCACGATCCTCATACATAGAAAAGGCCCAAACCCTGTCCGACGTATATTCAAAGGTCTTTCTCTCAGCCCTTGTTTCTTTTCTAACACAAGCTTTCACAGCTGAGTCAAACAACTCCTCTGAATTTCAGAAATGTCATGCATACGGCTCTCAGTAACCATGGCAACAAACTCCTGATCTAAAATCAGAGAGGAAAAAGCAATAAAAGCTGAGATAATGTTTTTAGTGCACAAAATAGAAAATAAATAAATAAAGAAATATAGTGTCACTAATTGAGCTCTTAGAACTAGCAGTTCTCAACTGAAGTATATATACTGATGCATGAATGAATAAAAATAAAACTTGAATTTTGGCATCAAGAAGTGATATTGCACATTTTGAATGGGTTATATATGAGAAATATGGGTTATATATGAGAAAGGGCATCAGCACAACCCAAATGAACCCAGTATATCCTGGGCAGATCACTATACTGAGCAAATGGAAGCAAATGAGAAAAAAAAATCACTGAATAATTTTAAACTGTATTTTGATGGTTGAATAACTGGCATGTATCAAGTCAATAAATAAACTGATTATCTCAGAACATATCAAGCAACGCTGCTAAACAATCTAATCCAAATTATTTTCTTTTTCCTCAGTTCTAAAAAACAAAGGCATTGATTCTCAGTAATGAGCATTTGTTCAGCAAACGTTGGTAAATTCCATTTCAAATTCACATAAATTACTTCTCGTGTGTAAAGAAATCAACAAACAGTCTCTTAAATTTCACTTGATGTCCTTTAAACCAAATGCATAACAAATTCATGTCTTCCATCTGATCAGTTGAGGTATTCCCAAAGTTTTAAACCTGTGACCTTTTTGATGCTATTCCGACTGCCATGTTCTCATTGTAACAGAAGGCATTGTTTCAGGCCTTTGGCATTGGCTTGACCTGCTTCAGCAAGCTTTGTGATTGGCTGTGGGATTTGGGACCACTGTGCTGCTTCACTGTCGCAGGGGTTAAAGTTAGGCAGGTCAAAATGGGTGTTACTCCCTACTGGTGCATGATTTGATACAAAGTTTCACTAATACACTTTTTGCGATTGCAGGAAATGCCATAATTGATCAAAACATATCCAGAAAGGTTTTTTGCAATCACATGACCATTGCACATAGAAAACATTGCTTTATAACAAAATAGCATTAACTGTAAACAAAATAATGCACAAATCACAGAGGGTGGGGTGATGTGGCAATCTGGTAATTTAATATTCACTCTTTATCTTGGATAATGTATGAAATATTGATATTGTGAAAAAAATGTGATGTCAACAAAGTTGCATGTAGTCTTTTTGCATATTAATCAATATTTGGGGTTTATTCAGGAACCATTTTCTTTCAGCTCTAAAATAGAAACTTATTTTACCTTATTTACTAAAATGCTGCTCTGCATACACAGTTGGAAACAAGCAAACCTCCTGTTTCCCCTGAAGTAATTTCTTCAGGATTAAAAAAAAAAAAAAACTCCCAAATTTTGCCTTAGACCAATTATATCTCCACCATATGCTAATAAATGGTTCAACATCAGTTCATGATGGGATTAAAGCACAGTAATAAGCTCTTTCCAGAGAATTACAACTGACCGACTGCGAATTAAAACGATAAAAGCCATCTGACAAAACCCCTACAGACCAGGAAATAAGTTTACTTTGTGTGCAGTCAGCATCTAGAGTAGAATTCTGAGATTGGCCAATCAAAACCCAGAGCACACGTCCCACTGGAAAATATGTTGATGGAGCTGCACAGATCTCCTGCTCGGCAGATAACTCTGGCCATGCATCTCTGTGTATATGGGTAATGTTTAACTTTAATGCAATCAAACAGACTCCCTCTGCTTGAGTTGAAGGAGAGTTAGACTTTGTTCTGTATCATCACAGCTTGCAAAAATATCATATTGCCAAAGCAATAAGTGTTCATTTGATGGTGCTCATGTCATTTCATTCAAAGCTGTGTGACCTGGTGAGACATAGACAAGACAAATCAATGTAAAATACGACAAAAAAAAAACAACATTCCAACAGTGACCAACACTACTAACTATATTTATTTACAAAGCATGAACATTTCTCTCCTTGCTTGTGAGTGGAGAGCATGAACTCAAATGCAAAGATGACAGTTCTCGTACATTATTTAATTAATTCATTGACAGATGCAAAAGAGGCACCTTCTTCTGGGTGACGACACTCTAAAACACTCCAAAACAAAATCTTTTTGGGTGAAAATGCCATGTTTATGCCAGAGGTCAAAGGAGAATAGCCTGACTGGTTTGAGCTGATAGTAGGCTGTAACTGTAACTGACATAACCACTCCTCACAATCGAGGTATGCAGAAGAGCATCTCTGATCGCAGAACACATCTGAATCTTGAAGTAGGTGGGCTACATCAGCAGAAGACCATGCCACAGTTGACATTTTTGTAGATTTTCAAAATTATTTTGTCCATTACTGCACTACTCCGTTGTATACCAAACTTTTCACAGACCCAGACTCAAGAATATTTACCAGCACTTTTTATCCTGAACTTCTGACTCCAAAACCTCTCCAGTGTCTGATTCTCTGGATATTTGGATTTTTTCCTGTTCATGGATTCTCCTATGCTCCAGTGCTGACTAAAATTTGTAATGTGTTAATAGATCTTGTTTAGTTTCCCGCATCTCATCATCCACCCATCACCCCATAGCCATAAGTGGCAAACTTGTGAGATTGAACTACTTTAAAAAAGCAAGTGAGAGTTATATTAAGGTTATTAATATTACAGCCAATATTGTCTTGAAATTATTCACTTGTGGTTTCCACAATGACACATTTTATATAGGTTTATAAGTCTTACAGTTTCTTGTTCATAAAATCAAATGGCCTGTAGAAGATTGAAGCTTGTCCTCAAATGATGTAAAATGTACAAAAAAACAAAGAGCTATTTCAATGTTACAGAGAGATACTTTTATTTGCTCACAGAAACCCATTGATTTTATCTTCAGAGCACATTCATCAATTCACATTCACAGAAGCTTTCAAAACAATGTATTTCCACTGTTGCTCTGAGTTTCTCTTGATAGATTCTTGTCAATCGGATGCATGGGGCAGAACCATATTAAAAAGTGGAAAAATAGCAGTATATGCTTTTTACTTCTCTGATTAGATTTGCTTCTTATCTGTTTGGGAGAGATAACAGTTTTAGCCAAGGCTTGCCAAGAGCATCCCAATCCCATTCCTTAACCGGATGAGGAGCCGTGCCAAAGAGTCTTTGGTGGGCTGTCTCTGAAGATGCTGCCTCAGCCAAAAGAGTCACTCAAGCTCGCCGGTTGACTGTAATGGGCATAAAGCCGCTACATGGCAATTGGGAAATAAGGCTTTGAAGCAATGGCTCTTGTTTCTGGAATGAAGCAGCCATGCTTCAGTTTGCCAGTTCTGAGTGGACAGCACACAATAAGAGGTTTTAAAGGACTCTTGAAAGATCAAGACACTTGAGGTTAGGCTCTAATCAGGCTGGCTTAGAGGAATCAAACCCTCCAGAACATTAGGATTAGAGGGATGTCTAGTAGAAGTGTATTTCTGATCGAACAGTATGCATGGCTAGAAGTGTTTCATTAAAAGAATAACAAAAATGTGTCTCTGTAATTCTAGAAAAATAAAACACACTCATTAATTGTTATCAACTTCTGTTCTAGGTAATTATTGACTATTTTAATGAAACTGGGAGATTGAAAGATTGAGTTGGTCTTGTGACCACGGACTGTTCCATTGTAGAGGATTTGCTCTAGTATTGCATTAGCATTGCTTTAGTTTGTTGTTAATATAATTGGGTTTTAAGTTGATGCTTTATGTTGTTGATTCATGTGCGAATTATTTTTTTTAAGTATGTTTATTATTTTGACAATGTTTAATATTTGCAAGTTTCCTGGTTGCATTGGGGGTAATGGGTTGTGTATCCAAGAGGCACCGAAATGCTCAAAGGGCAGAGATGAGGAATATTTCTTGAATGGGCCTGCAACCTGATGCAAAGCTTTATTGAACTGCTATAAAGTGAGTTTATAATGTTGGGGAACTGTTTAGTTATGCATGTTTTGCTGATAAGCATTTTTCAGTTTGTTTTGTTAGCTGTAGTGTTTCTTTTCTATCAACACTTTTGTTTCTTTATTTGTTTGGTTACGGATTCGTTTATCTTACTGTATGGCATCAAATACAAAACATCTGGTACCAGACACTCATGAGTCCCTGACCTCTTAGATCCAGTCCTTATGATCCTTCAACACGTCCACCTCAAACATGGTGGCAGTGGTGGGATTTGAACCCATGCCTCTTTTGAGACTGGAAGCTTAACCCAGTGCCTTTGTGAAATAAATGCACAGTGCCTTAAAGAGTACAATTTTAATAGTAATAAATTAACAAATGAATAGAAGCTCATCGAAATAGGGAAATTGTATCACACATATGACAGTATTAATATTTGTTTTGTACAGTGTGTTCCATTTTTTAAATCTAAACTGCACGAAATTGGACGTTTCATGTTAACTTTGGATAAACAAGCTCTTTTAAAGTTTGCTTGTTGAATAAATATAAGCAGCATTCTCATGACAAAAAAGTAAAATGGCATTCAGAATTTTTTTTTACTATGATAAACCCTGTAATTTTGCCACATGAACAAATTGTACCTAATTATGGCATGTCCTCACCTGATTTTTCCTGCTTTGATGTTCTCTTTGATTGTACGTTTTTTTAAAAAGTCATGAAACGTTTTAAAAAAAATACAGACAAATAGATGCAGTTTTAAGAAATGTTACATTCAATTCAATTATTCACTGTTTTAATTTACATGAAAAAAAATACCTTCTAAATGAAGATTTTTAAATTGGGGATTTGTGACAAAGCTTCACTTACAGATTAAACTATTCAAAACAATCGGGGTGGCGGTTACATTTTGACAGAAATATGCTCTATAAAGCTTTTAACAGTCAGCCAAAATGTTACATTGTTAATTCTAGGCATCAGAAGTTGGTTTACATTAAATGGAAGATAACTTGTACTGCAGGGCTGTTTCATCTATGCATTAGGTTAGACTCAGTAACAGACAAATGGTAATTTTCCAGAAGTTAAGAATTTCACTTTGCTGATTGTTTGAGGCAGGGGTTGTCAGAGATGGACAGGCTTCTTGTTAGCCTTCAAAAAGCTCATTTCCATTATGTCAGAGTTTAGGCATCATCCTCATCACTCTTACCCATGAAGCCAACGAGTCTCTGGTTCTTCCAGGAAAAGAGAAGCCAATCAACATAGACAGTGGCGTTTCAGAGGTGTGTTCCTCAATCTCAGGGATCCTCTGACCAATTCTGGCATCACCGGCTTTGGTAGAGTTGTTAGATTGCTGTTAAAAATTATTGAGTGAGCTTATCCTCATGTGGGGAAATTGAATAGCTATAGCTGCAGGGTGATGTGAGGCAAAGCTCAAAGGTTACTTTACGATTACTCTTATGATTTGGATCATGAAACTTTAAACTCAAAATAAGTTATACACTAAAATGAAATTCTTTGAACAAAATACAATTTACATTAGACAAGACTTGAATATAGGCATTCAACTTAGCTACAACAAAATACATTGCATTTTAAAAAAAAAGTGGAACCAACTTACAATCAAACTAAATGAGCATGTGAAAATACACACGTGGAAATAAATGTTGTATAAAATGATAATGGCAAAGACAGTTTTATCCACATTGCACGGAGGCACTTGCAGGGGACGGAAGTTTAATTCCTGCTTACATCATTTCCAAATCATCTTCCCTCCATTATTTAATATCAACAAAGTCTGTACTACCTGGGGCAAATGTTAAGCTTGCCACTGGCATCAATGATGCAGTTCTACTTTGCACAAGAGGCCAAACATAACGTCATGAGATGTTTTCCCAAAGTTAGGATTGCAAATCCAGATCATGTTAACATTTAACTTCCATATATTTTGGATTTAATCAGTCGATAGTGTAGGAGAATATAAATCTGCAAATATTTCTTTATTAAGCTATAATTAGTGACTAATTTAAACAAGTCGAATCAGTATCTTGGACGTTGATCAAGAATCATCTGTGGTTTTGTGAACTGATTGTTAACCAATATATGTAACTGAGTTATGATGAAATTGAAACATGTCCATTTCTCATATTGGAAAATTTGTGTAAGATTTTAATTACATTAACAGTGTTGAGAATTATCTTATTATCCACCAACTGTACATTATGTACAGTAAAAAGGTTAGAAGTAGGAACAGAGATTGACTGGTAAATTGATCATTCTCCACCACAATGGATCAATGCATTGATCGCATTACTACAGATGTTGGACCAATATGTCTGTCTATCAGTTTTTTACTTGTGAACAAGACCCCAAGATAAACTCCTCCACATGCTGCTTTTGCCACGTGCAGCTGATTCTCTACCCAGTCTTTTCTTATTTGGTTGCAAAGGACCCTAGTTCACACTGGAGGTTCTAAATAGTTTGATAAAGCTAGGGTGTTCCAAGGCTGGGTCACAGGGTTGGTGCAACATTGGCTGGATTCTTCTTTCCAGCACCCTGACATTGACTTTTCCAGATAACACACTCTCTGGTCATCCTTCCTAAAAAGATGGACTACCACCCTGGTCTACCAGTCCAGGGACACTCTCCTCAACATCTACACAATGGTGCAAATGTGTCAAACAAAACAACCCCACAGCATCCATGGACTTGAGGGAAGAAATGCCCAAATGTTATAAAGTACATAATTTGTACAATACTAAATTGTAAAATAAAATAGTTTTATTCATAGAAGATTGGTACATTGTAAAATGCACTCTAATGGCTTTAAAACAATGTATTCTAAAGAGCTTGTAATGGTAAAGAAAATAAAAAAAAAACAAATGCAGTTCATTATTATTTGCTTGCTCATTTTTTCTTCTTTTCCAAAATCAGATGTGTTTTTCAACCATGCTAGATGCAAATGTAAATAAAGGATGCAGTCGATTCCTCACACTTTAACAACCTAAAGTGTAAACAAGATGATTTCCCAATAGTATCTCCATTAATTCTTTCCAGATGCTACTTGTGCAAACCTACAAATGCAGCATTTAACCCCACTTTACAATAATTTAATTTACCTGAGAATAATTATAGATAGATAGATGGACATGCTGCTGAAAATCTGTTCCGGCTGTTTCTGTCATTTATATATTTTTTTCAGTGTTTCCTTTGTTTTGCTATGCAGATGTACAACATTTAAGCATAGGAAAGTGCTATGTTTTTTCACAATGTAGGCCCTGTAAGAATCTTGTTCTCCTAAAACCTCCTTCTTCTCAGACTAAACACAGAATGCCATCAGTAAGAGTGAATAGCTACAATAGAGCCCTGGCACCTTTGATTAATTCCACTGCTTCGCTACTCTGACCAAATAATTCATTTATGTGTTATTTCATGTCGCTGGCTCTGTTCGAAGAGGACAATGGCCTCATCTCGGCATCTTGCCAACAGCACAAGAAGGGGAATGCAATTTTATACAACTGCCCAGCAAGGGCACCTTATGCTTCAGTGGCTGAATGAGCATCCAGCATTTCCCTCCTGCAGAGGCCGGTATATAAACTCCACAGAACGAGAAGGTTTAACAAGTTTAAAGTGATTTCTTCAGAACACAAATCTGGTAAAGGTGATGAACCATACTCCACGGGACACATGTCTAAGAAGGTTTAGGAGAACTAGTGTACTCAAAGATGTCAGAGGTCCTTAGGCTATATACTATGTTCAACATGTACAAACAACTGGTGGAAAATATAGAAATTTAAGCTATTTTATAAATGTTACATTCAAAATGAGTGCAGAACTTTAGATAGGAACAAAATATCTTAAATGTGGATTTTTCCTCTGAAATAGCAGTAAGAAACCATTGACAGAAGACTCATAATATGCATTGACATATTTTTTTCTGAAAAAAAAAATAAATGTGAAGTATGGCGTATTATTACTGAAAACCCTGAGAGTTGGGAAAACACTGAGAGTTTTGAAAAGTTTGAGAATGCACATGCAGTTCAAATAAAAACATTCAAAATGATCCTGGATAGTTCCACTCTATTGTGTTCATGACAGATGTGGAGAGGTGATGGAGAAAACTGCAAACCTGTGCCTCGGTTCTGGTGTACCTTTTTATGATTAAGTAATATTTATCATGGGTGGCACAGTAGCGCAGTGGGTAACACTGTGACTTACTATTAATAAGGGTGTTGATCGACTGTGACCTTCCTGGAAGAAATTTGCATGTTCTCCCTGTCCCTGCGGAGGAACCAAAGTTCCTCCGGGTACTTTGGTTTCCCCCACAATCCCAAAAATATGCGGTTAAGTTAATTGAATAATCTAAATTCCTCTTAGGCGTGAGTAAATGTGTGTCTTGCCCTGCGATGGACTGACGACCTGTCCAGGGTGTTCCCCAAAAGGGAAAAGTGGGATACAGGATGAATGAAATAATGTTCATCGCATTCCAATAAAATTCAATAATGTTTAATGAAAGTTAGACATTATGAAGTTTTCACACTTACGCTCATATTGTGTTTGAAAACATAAAATAATGAAAAAGGTCATGAAATACATTTTTGACATGGAACCATTGACAAAGTTCAAGCTTCACTCACTTCCAAGAACTTTTTTTTTCTGGGGCCGGGGGACACCTTGCCTATGTTAGTACTCACCACTACATGTTCATACTACATGGCATGCCCTGGGAGTGAATCTATATGGAAATATCAATTGATTGGTGAATTGATGGAGCTCAGTCAAAACCTTTTAATTTAAATCATTCATTTCTTCCTTTGAATGTAACATCTCTTATTTTCCTTGCATGTCTTTTAGAATGTCTTTTAGAGTTGCACTTTGTCAGTTCCTGCTGTTAAAATGTCTACAATGGTTTGAGATGGAGGATAGGGAGAAAGTGTTGGCATCTATAAAATTTCTGTCTTGTTTTGGACACCAATACAAATGTTAGATCATAATTGAAAATATATTGTTGCTACGAACAGTTATTAAGTTATAATTGATGTGACAGTAATTTAAAACATGATCAAACAAAGAAGTTATTTTTACACCAAACTTGTTACAATTAAATGTTTTCACAGTGATTATGGTAAACTTTAATTAAGAGTATAGCCTTATGCTTCACACAGCTTAATGTGTGGAGCGTGTTGACAATTAACGCTAAAGTTATTCAATGTGCTAATGGTGCCTCCTGACAGAAATGTGGAAACTTTAACATGCTGTTAATGGAGTGTATTGCTGACGGCTGCCCTAGAGGCAGCTCTAAACCCCTTGAAAGTTGAAGCAGAAAGTACATAGCGAATGAGAGGGGCGAGAGAAACGGTGAGCCCCGGGCCATAAAACACAGTAATGCCTCGAGTGAAGTCTGCTGACTGAGGTAGATCTGGAACCGAACAGAAATGCAAATCTTCTATACAGTCGTCTGGAAATGACACTGTGGCACAGGGCCAATTGCACTTTGTCAACCGTTACTGATTAAAACAGGTTTAGGGTAAAATACATCACACTGCTCTTATGAAGAGACGCCTCGGAGTGCTGAGGGAGATTTTATTCTTGCAGAACTATGAGCATTCTGGTTCAAGTTGCATCCAATTGTACAACTTCCTTCATAACAACTAATATTTAAAATCAGAATTAGTGTGTGCAAACATTTCACTTGGGACCAGTGTGCTTGAAAAGTTGCAGATTGGTCCACTGCTTATATTTTCACACTATCCCTGAATAAAAGTGTTAGGAATGAGTTTGAGTTTATTTAAGTTGTTAGATATTGTAGATATTAAACCAATGGGTTAAAAATGTACCAGATTTGATAAACGTGAATTTACACTCTACATATCTAACTATAGCCCATTGGTGTACAACACTACTGTAAATCAACTTTGGGCTTGCAACACTGCTGCACATGATTTGCATTAGCGTTTTTGATTTGAAACAAAAAATGTGAAAATTTAGGGTCAAGGTATAAATAACATTGCCAACAGCACAGCCTGTAGTGACATCAACTCTCAAAGTTTACCCTCATTTACATAGCCTTCAGTATGATGTAAACCATTTCTTCAAGACCACAGAGTAAATCAAATATATTGTAGTGCATGTGTGTCACTTTGTAATAATTCATTTGTAAATAAGCTGTTTTTCTTGGCATAATTCTTGTCATAATTCTTGTCATCTTCCCATTACTGATGGCAATTACAGCCTGCTTAATACAGTGGAAACACTAAAATAGCATACATTTATTATTTAGTTGTTTTCTGATTGGTCGCCAGTGACAATAACAGCAATGCTTTAAATGTAACATTTAAAATGGTATATACAATGTTCTGGAAAACATTGCATTTTAGACAATTATTATTATTAATAAAATAATAATAATAATAATAATAATAACAATAATAATAATAATAATAATAATAATAATAATAATAATAATACCGGTAATTATTATTATTATTATTATTATTATTATTATTATTATTTCTATTGATAATAAAATAATTATTTATTATTATTATTATTATTATTATTATTATTATTATTATTATTATTATTATTATTATTATTATAAATCATGAAAACAAGATTCTGAAATAAAATATTCAATGTTAATGTACATTTTAATTTACAGGACATGTGTATTTATTATATTTTTTTTTACTGATCGAATACATGAAAAGTAGTTTTAATGATTCCGTGTGAAACTATATCATAGTAACACAACTTTCTGAAAGTAGAACAGAACCAAGTCAGTACCAGTCACAGACAAGTTAAGAATCATTTCCCGTCCCATAAAATGAGCTCAGCTTTTGTACTTTGGGAATTAGCCTTTATTTTCCTAAACTTCTGCTCCTCAAAACACTTCTTGTTTCTTCTCTTCTAATCCCCATTCGTGGATTTTCTTTGTGAAAAAAGTTGAAAAGGGAAAATCCCTCAGTGTTTGTAAAATATTTATTCAGCACTTGACACATCATAGTAGCAGTGAACACATTCTCAAACATCACGGGGGAATCACTGCTTACATTTTCAGATACTCTACTGCTCCAAATGTAACACAATGTTGTCATTTTATGAGCATCAATCTTTATGAAGATACACCAATGTATATACGTATAGGTTTGTGTATTTACTTTTACATTTTTGGTATATAGATTTTTCTTGCCAGTCAAAACCAGACAAAGCTAAACTACAATAACTCAACCAAACTTTACCAAAGTGAACCAAATAACAGCGTGACATTGAATACATCAAAGAGTTCCTAAATAAAATGCATGTGACCCACACACTCTTCTCTCTTTATCCCTTTTTTCCAGTAAATGCTGGTTGACCTGACTCCCTGTCTCCAGAGGGAATGTGAGTAATGGGAATCGTGCGAAGAAACATAGTGATGTCAGGATCAGGATGATGGTAAGATAAAGTATAATCCCCAAAAGTCACGTCCAAATATGTTTCGAGATCTGAGGCTAATATTGATGGGAACAACTGAAATATGTGTTTGCTCTGACACCAAGAGATTTATACAGGGGGAAATAGCAGTCAATTTTATGCAAAGAATATTTGTTTGAAAACAAATGCAAAACAAACCCAAATTCTACCTGATGATACAATAATGAAACTAAATCGAAATTAAATATGTAAACAGAGGCTAACATCTAAATATGTACCTGCAGTAAAGAAATTCTGTCTAAATTATATATCTAAAATACTGTATTGCCAATTTAGAATACTCTTGAAAGTACTGAGTAGTTCGCTTATAACTAAATGATAACTCTTCAGTAACTATTCAGTGGGAACATATGGTAACTAATCAGCAGTTACATGAGAACCAGATCAAAATTCTTTTGAGTGCGGGCTTCCTCACATTTAGTTACTGTGACATCAGTTGCTGAATAGTTAACTGTAACTTCCTAACAGGTAACAATAGTTAGTAGATAGTTAGAGGTTAGTTCTTTAGTAACTAACTCTTTGTTATGCGTTAACTAAGGAAGAGTATTCTAAAGTGTTACCGAAAATCAATTTAACTGTGATGGGGCTGCAGCCAATTGTTGAACAAGTTAATTTTGATAAACCTAGTGACAAAATTATGCAACAATTAAGGAAACTAAATACACTGTGATCCCAAAAAGGGAATAAACAGGTTGGAAAATGAATGAATGAATGAATGAAACTAAATAGTACTTATTGCCTTCAAATGTGATAATCCTGTATTTTACTTTTACTATAAGAAAAAAAAAACATTTTGAAAGCAACAATTTAAAACCATTCAAAGAAATTCATTGTATAATAGATGCAGACATGCGTAGCTTCAAATCTGTGAACCTGAAATTATGCAAACTAATATAATATGACTTTATACTTCTCATATAGTTTACAAAGGTGATCAGAATATTATGATCATTTCATTTAAAATCCTTTGATAGGTAAAAGGGTTTTTTATATAATTATTAAAAAAAAAATATTACAATGTTACTGTCTTGCTAGATTTTGTTCATTTGTGGTACTGGTCCAAAAATATTAACCTTAAATTGCGAAGCAGTTGTTACAACAAACAAAGATGTTTTATAGATTGAACACAATTAAACAGATGGGGAGTCTAATGGTTGAATGGTTAGCACCAAAAGGTTTTAATTGGTTTTAGCAATAATCCTAAAGATATCAATAAATCAAAATTATTTGAAACTGACAAAATTTTGGAATGGTCTGATTCAGATAAGAAGTCAACGGGTCCAAATCATTTGTCTAAAGATAGATATGGAGTCGTTTAACTGGGACATGCTCACACACTTCTCTAGAATCATCTAACTCTCAGAGGTGTATCTGTCTTTTACAGCACTTCACAAAGGCAGTCATCTAATAGGAGGTTCCTCCACTGGGATACTTTCACTGTGAGAGTGTGAGTACGCAGTTTAACTCTGCTCTTATTCTCCATAGACTCTGAGCGCAGGCCCCGACTGTCAATCTAAACAACCTAGAACACATCAGAGTCATGCAGATTTTAATTACTCAGAAAAAAGGGATGCATGCTAATCTTTTATTTAACACTGTACAGTGGATGATCACATGACGGGCTGTCAAAACACACACAAGTCATTTTAACCCTCGAGCATCTGAGGAAATCTAATCTGTACCACTCTGAATTAAGCACTTATATTTTCTCAAAGCAGATTTTATTTAATTTACAATGCACCGTGTATTAGCCATTAGTCGCATTAAACTATTATGATGGTTACTAAAAGTGACAAAAGAACCCATAAATGGATACCCTTAGTTTGTCTGTGTGTTCTTTCAAGCATGAAGTTATACATGTTTTACTGATGAGATTTTAGAGGAAAAAACATAGACATGTATTAATGAATCTATGTTTCTGTTGTTGTTGTTGCAAGGACTATATATATATATATATATATATATATATATATATATATATATATAATAAAGGAGAATTATAATGAGTGGCTACTGAATCAACTTTTAATGGCAACCAAAATTCTTAGAAAATGAAAAACAAGGCTTCTCTTTCAATCTAAGAAAGGAATCTCTCGAATCCTGATGGAAGTCTCCCAGTTTGAAGTGTCTGTCAAAGTAAAACAGCTTGAATGGATGAAGAAGCATGAATAATTAAGCCAAGCCCTCTCCTAACAGGATAAGAACACCAAAACTCATGAATAATATTCTCATGTTAGTAGTTATTCTATGCTCTTTTCAGTATGTCACATCTAGATTTTCATTGAATCTTAAGTTATTTTTTTGCAGAGGACATAGAGTGGAGCAGCACAAGTGTAAGATCAAACAGAACTCACTAGAAATACAATAGGCTACTGATGCTGGCACCTGTAAGTAAAATATTTTATCAAAATTATGATTATTTTCTTCCTCTTTTTTTCAAAATAGTCTTTTTTCCCCATCACCTTACACTGTGTGACATCTGCAGACTTTTCTTCTCAGTATTTTGCTGGAGTGAAAGTTCTTCGCCACATTGTTATCTTCCAATCCAGCTTCTACAACTATAGACTTTTAGCTTTCAAACAAGTCCCCTAAAGAAAACTTCTAAAACAATTATACATGTTCAGTTTTTATTGAAATTACATCCAAATTGAATGTTGTAGAAAAAAAAAAACATATGGGTAATATGTGGCAAAACTCCAAAATGAGCAAAAAACAGAAACGCAAACAAAAAACTGAAGTGCATAAACAAAAGTCGACTTGAAACCCAATCAATGTTATATTGAAAATGTTGAGCAACTGTTTTTTTTTCCCCTTTAGTTCTTCATTTCTGTTTGCTAAACTGATTTTAATCTCTAAAAATTTCTTTTTCAAAACGTTGCTTTGCGATTGCAAACTTTCTGACACACAATAGCTCCAGATCAATAACAGTAGAGATTACTGAGCGACCCCAGTAGACTTTATGCCAAGAACTAACTCAATCAGAGCACCCTGACTGTGACCAGCTCAGAGCTGCATGTTCAGAGCTCCGCAGAGCTGTGCCGAGTTCTCCATTCCTTCATTACTCCCACTCTATACGCTGACACATCGACACTGATGCAGCCCTTGATTTCCTGAGATCTCCCTGACATTATTAGCAGAGGTGGGATGGTGCAAATTGTTCAGTCTGTTCATTAAAAGTTCCTTTGATTTGAAGTTTTGTAACATTGAAACTGTAACATTACAATACATGTAAGAACTGCAACAGCAAAGATGAGTGATGAAGTGTGGACGGTGTTAAGCTGGGGCAAACCTTCTGGGAAATTGCCAAGAGACAGATGGATGGTGAAAGATGGCAGATGGTTTTATGACAGTCCAAGATGGTCTGCAGACTCAAACGGCTTGATAATCACTGCATCAACTAGTGTGGAACAGATATATTGAATTTCTATTTATAACTTCTACTTATACATTTACTCATTTTAAAGCATCACCTTTGTTATTTTAATGTCTAGATAGTTTTAATTGTTTAAATTTTTTGCACTGTTTTATTTTAAGCTTTTTCTTTTTTATTGTTTATTTGGTTTTAATCTCAAGCATACACAATGATATGAGAAGGTCCATTTAAATCCACTATATAAAGAGTGTTGCCCACTTCTTTATTTTAGGCCACAATAATTTTCATAAAAAATCATTCAATTATTTATACAGATATAAAAAAAAAAACTCTTAGGCACTTATTTTCAAATAATAAACTGTATGTTTATTTTGTTTTATAATGTATGAATTACTAATGTACACTCTCTAAGATGACTTATGTATGGTTCTTTGTTTACCCTGCTCAGTTCTTGCTTTTGTCGCCTTTGTTCAAGTTTTTGTGTGCTTAATTTTTGTGTCAGCGCCTGCTATATTATGTCAGCTAGGTGTCTGCATTATAATGTTGTAGGAGAGATACAAAGAGAGTTCTACCCAGAGCACACCTTCAAGTAGTCTCCGAAACTCAAAAGGATCATCCACGCACCTTCTCAGTTGTCAGACCTACGGTTCACACCCTCTTGACTCTCCATGCTCAATTCCTGCATCCATGGAATTTCCTGTGTTCTTTGCTGTGTGTCTTTTGGATTTTCACCAACATTTCATTGCTTCTACTCCACCTCCACCTTCAACTTACCTCTACTCCTATCTTCATCTATAATGCCATCATGGGTTCTTTTGGTTCTGGCTCTTCTTCTTCTGGTGATTTTCCAGAAACTCTGGCTAAAATGCTGAGTTCCACTCCCTTTGAAACGTGTCTTACATCTGTACAGATGTTGAAAACATGTAAATAAGCCCTGTACTTTGTTCTTAATTCTATGTCATGGATTGATGTGCAGCTCATTTTTACTTTCTTGATATGGTTCGCAGAGAGGTGAACGTCACTTTTTATGTGCTGCCAGTAAGACTGAAAGCTTTAAGCAAAGAGTATCTGTAGTTCATTGAGATGAGTGATATGTACTTTTAAATCAAAGTTGGAGATCTGAAATGCTTGAAAATACATTATAATATTCATTATGATTTGTTTACTAACTTTATTTTAACTTATATGCACAATATCTAACATTATCTGAACCTTATAAAAACCATTTAATTCTGTAAGTCGTCACACAGATTTCAGTCCCTGACCACACACCCCATTTTCACAGATGCTTTAATCCTTTCACCTCTATTTTAATTGCATAAATAAAAAGCCTGAGGCATGTCACTGCTAATCCCACCTCTCATTACTGAAAAAATTAATTGACAATGACAAATAATGGCTTCAGACTTTAGATCTCCTGAAACAAAAATTACTTCATAACTCTGCTCCCAGATATGGAAGAGATAATGTCTTAATTGATTCCTACATGAAGGCTTTGCATTCACTGGCAGAATCTCACGATGATAAAATCAAAATTATGATAAAAGTGCTTAAAGAAAAAGATATTAAAAATAATCATCTCAATCTTGCATGTCTTACCCTGTGTTGTTACAAGTCAAAAAGACCACTGAACATTTTAACTCAAAAGTGAAAGGATATGGGTAAAAAACAACTTAAAATTCTATAAGGGACATTTTTTGCACACATAATAAACCAGTCACTATTGCAGTTTTCTCTTTGTTCTGGTGTTCAGAATGTGAGTTCATGCTCTAATGGTACTTTTACACTATGTGAAACTAACAATTTTTGGTTTAAAATACATTTTAGTGTCTCTTCAGAGTTCCACAAAACATCACAGTTGTTTTGTGCCACTTCTGCCATGTTTACGCTGGATTTGGTCCTCTGCATTTTAAAGGTCCGTTACTCTTCATTTGACTAAGTTAGTTTACAATATCTCACAAAATTGAGTGCAGCTCTCACATTTATTGTAAATATTGATGGTATATTTTTAATAGAAAACACTTAAGAGTAAGAACTCTGCTATAATATCATGTAGTGGAACAATACACAAAAAAGAAACTAAAATGAAAGCATTAACTTTACAATCTTTTATATTACTAACTTCTGAAACAACATGTAAACCCCAATTGGAAATAAAACTAAAATCATAAGATCATAAAGAGATTAAATCCACCAGGGCTATATTGATATGACTTGCGTAATATCATGCAGCCTCTAGTGGGCAACAATAAAAATAAAAATGCACTCAGAACATGAAGCATCAACGAGGAAGATATATCTTGTACCATCAGTGAGAGAGCTCTTTTTTCACATTGTTTTATAAAGTTCCTTTTGTTTCTGCTTACAAAAAGTTAAACGCTACTATACTAACTGGGGATGTAAAGTTTAGGTAACAGTGTAAATCCCATAAAAAAAGAGTGGGCAACTCAGTTATATTCTCTTTCACCAACTGTCAGCTCTGCGACTTTTTTTTTAACTACTCCTCACGTGCTTCAGGTGGCACTCCTGCCTGGTGTACTGGCATCTGGAAGGCTGCGGAGTTCATCCCAACACCAATCACTCATCACAGGGAGAAACTAAAGAGGGCAGCATTTCTTTAGTATATGAGCTAACGCACCTTTACTCAAGTATAAGCGCTGCTCGTCATTTTATTATTCATTTCTTTTCACGAATTTACATCTTGCTCATGAAACTCCAGCTCTAATAAACAACTCTACAAAGCTGAGGCAGTTTATATCAACATTCTGTACCCGGCAGAAGTCTCCAAGTACGTGATTTTACACGCCAGGCGAAAACATATTGTCTACACCTCCTGTCACCAAGATTAATGAGTGGCCATTGTCTTGAGCTGACATCAGATCAGTTGTTATCTTTAGATATGACAAAGCTTGCAGTTTCCATTAAGTGTGTCTGGCTGCAACATCAGCCCTCTCAATTGTCCCCATTGTGTTGCTTCTGGACTGTGCAGGAGTGTGTTCTGAATCAACAATCAGCTCAAGGGAGAAAACTAGCATCTAGTGAGCGAGTCACTGATCAAAAAGAGAAAGAACACATCAAGTTGTGTTTTTAACTACAGCTGTAATTAATTATATTTAGATTGTATAATTAAAGCCCTGGTAATAGCTAGTTGGACTGTTAACACTGAATAGGATTTGAAGTGTCTGGAAGCAACCACTTAAAATGGGCCTAAGTTGAAAACTGAACTGAAACACGGCTTATTATTGTATGTGTAATTACCACACATCTTTGATGCTTTCTAAAATTGTGCCACTCTGATATTGCTCTTTTTTGACATCTGATCTTCAGG
This sequence comes from Danionella cerebrum, assembly GCA_007224835.1. Taxonomy (NCBI): domain Eukaryota; kingdom Metazoa; phylum Chordata; class Actinopteri; order Cypriniformes; family Danionidae; genus Danionella; species Danionella cerebrum. The sequence goes on from SRMA01025359.1 coordinate 1,122,571, forward strand.
GCCCTTTTACATCTGGATGATTCATTCTGTTCCAACCCAAGCATTATGCTCTGCCTCCCCAATCCCCAGCACACATGTGTTTGTAGTGTAATTTCAGAACCGTTCTCAAGCACACTTGTGTATTTACCTATCCCACTCACATGTCCAAGAGGATCAAAGAGGAAAGGAAGGATAACCCTCACGATCACATGATATATAGTGTATGACTTGATATAAACGCTGTCTTTGCAGATTTAGGGGAAATACATACACAATACGCAATCAGGCAACTTATTTTTGGAGCCTCGGACAGCAGGCATATTAACACAACTAACAAACAATAACAAAAGTAGAACACAAAACTATTACATTTAAAAAAAAACATGTTAAAATCCTTTGATTGTCACACAAGTTGAAGAGTTTCGGTAGTAGTTATCAGGACCTGACATTCACGTCACCAAGTATCTCATCCTAATCAATTTAGGTTGATTGTGCCAACCAGGCATACCATGGCATTGCCTTTGTCTTTCCACCCCTACACCTCTCTAAGAAGGTGTGGACAATGAGCCTTGTTTTGTATCCTTCAATTCATGCCTACACTACAAAACAGGTCCAGAAAACAAACTATTGAAACCAGGCTTAATGTATATCTCACTCAAGCCGTCTGGGGAAAAAAAAAGGAATAAAAAAAAAATTCTGTATATGCATTGTTGTATATCAGTTTGGTTGACTTTTTTTTTCCTTGAAGAAAATCAGTTTGGCATTAGGTGGAATGATCCCATCCAGGACAAAAAATCTTGAGGGTTTGAGGAGCAGATCTGAGATAGAAAGTCCTAGATCTACAAGGTTTCATCTGTTTATTGGCAGCACTATAATAGACTTGGAGGCTTATACTTGCCAAAATAGATGACAGGGCTATGAATTTGCTCTTCCTACATGGTCATCTGCAGGTTCAAAGATTCCTTCATCCCTCAAGGCCAGACCGATGCAATTCCTTAATGCACTTTCTCTGATCTTCACTGGCATAATCTGTTTGTACCTTCCCAAAAAATTCAGGAAAACATCCAGCGTCACCCCTCACTAAATATATAAATGAATCAACATCTATAGCACAAGGTGCAGCTGATTAAATGGACTCCAGTGAGCTGGCATTAATCCTGGATGCTGGCGCCCTGTGGTTTGAGCAGCTATATTGTTACTGAGAGCCGTATCTTTGAAGTCATGTCCAAAAACAGAACATGCCACCCGGATGCCAGTCTGTTGCCATTTTCAAAATTAGAGGACAGAAAAATGACCAATTGTTTCACGAATGCATTACAATCAGGTTTGATTAGTGTCCCCTCTGGCTCTTTAGCTACATTGTGTATTTCATCATGAAAACACGTTTTATTACATTTATTATATCTACATTTATTATAGTCTCATTTCATGTGCAATTGCTGTTTCTGGAAATATAATTATGATGCCATTTACTCCTTTTGGACAATTAAAATGAAAACCCTGGTCAGTAGTTTTGGGTCATTAGTGGTTCTATGAGAGTGAAACAGCAGATTTGTCAAAGCTGGCAAGTTTGAAGATACGATAAATATGATCTACCATGTCTTGTAAACTAACAATGTTGTTTACAGGAGAGGGAAAAAAAACTTTCTTAAATTTTAGTTTCAAACTCAACTGATCTTTTTTTTAAAGCCAGTTTTCCAGTACAGTTCGGTTTTAAGGATACCTCAGGTTTAGGTGGTTTGATGAAGGGTATTTATAAGCTTGGTGTGAGAGTTTAGAGGAGCCATCCACGACTATGATGGATTTCAGTAGTGAGAAATTGAGAGGAAGAGATTCTAAGCTGAGGGGAAAGAGGATCCACACACTCTAGTGACTGAGGTACAGGACTGCTGGCTGAAACTACTGATAATTGGGATGAGGACATGTGACAGTGATTGGAGGTCTAATGGCAGTGAAGGGATTGTTCTGGTGAGGAGCCAATTATTGCATAGTGCACAAAAGAGAAGTGTAAATCTATACCAGTCTCATTGTTCAGTTTGGTTCGGATTATCATGTTTCCAGGTTGTTTTTAGTTGTTATGCCATTGATTAGATAGGCAGGATTATTATTGTTGTTGCATTGTGTGCATTGAGCACAAAAGCTAAACTGAAAAAAAACTCAAATTTTGAAAAATAGATTGAATAGATTTTGAGTTTCTATAGTAACTTAAGGGGTTGCCTCTTAATTTTATTCAGTAAGTTTAGAACATTTAATATTGTTTAAAGGGATATGAAGAAAATTATATATTTATATAATATATATATATATATATATATATATATATAAACTGAGACACCCCAAATCAAACTTAACCCTTATACGTATGTTTGGGGGCTTTCGAAGAATATTTTACTACTTTACAATTTGCTGTAATAAATGAAACTAAAACATAAAACTTATTTTGTGCAGTGCCTGATATGTTTTTAGTACAACCCTAGCTTTTCTCAAAAACATGTTTCAGTACAATAATCATTTTTGTCACTGCGAAAAAAGTAAAAAAAAAAAAAGAAAACCGTTTTATGTTTTATAACTAAAATCAAAAGTGTTGATACAAAAAAAAAATAATAATAATAATCATAAATCCCCCCAAAAATAAAGATAAGGATAAAAAATGTGAAAATAAATTTAAAACATTTAAACATGTACTAAACCTTATACACTGTGTTTTTTTTCTGGCAGAACTTTTAAACACACAGCCATATCACATGTATTGTATTTCAAAGGGATTGCCCTTCTTCTCACCACTAGTAGTCACTGATAGCACCATTTTGGGATCTGTAAAATTAAACTAAAAGATGACAGCCCATTTTATCGCATTTTAATTAGAATTTCCCTTAATTAGAATTACCCTCACCCTTAATTTGTTTAATAACATTAACATTAATTTGTTATGTTTTTTTAAAACACAAACTATCAAAACTAACAGCCGTATTAAAACCTACATATATTTTTTTAAATCAAAATTAAACAATAGCTGTGTCACCTCATTCTTAATTCATCAAAACAGCCGATGTGATTGGCACATGCACCGGTGCAAGCAGATACTAATTAATAGATTTGAATATTATTAAGAGAACCAAAAACGTATGAACATATAAAAATATATTACTCTCTGAAAACAACAAGAACCATTTTCACCCTGACAGCATCCGCCATTAGCAGGTGCTCAATAAAGCACTTGTCATTGGCTTTTGATCTGCACATTCACCTCACATTTGTGCATTTAGCTCAACACTTATTCTCTGAACAGAGCCATTGGGATTGATTGCATCACATTTTAGCATGCAGAGGACTCTGTGGCTGACATGGCGTCTTCATGAATCTTGCTTTCAATGGCAGCGATCGGGTCAATAGCTGTTCAGTTTTACCCGCAGATCCCATGGAGAGCTCCTGCTGTGCTCTTCATGCCCTAGATGTCAATAAGAGGTTGAGCAGAAATGTGTCTACAAACCAAAAAAGGCTTTTGTCATAAATCATAAAGCTGTTCATGAACCTACATTTACATTTTGTCCAAAGTAATTCACACATTTAATCAGTTTTGCTTTAATGTGACCTTTTTGTTCCAATCTATGGTTTTTCTGAGCCACAGGAAAGCTATTCATACACAATCCAAAGTCATTTCCACACATTCATTATTAAATTCACTGTAAAGGAAATCTGTGCTGACCAAATTGGGTCATTTTATGATAAAATGCACTGCATAAGAGTCACAGAGAAAGGGTTGAGAAAGATGATCTTATTATGGTTGTCAAGATGAACGGGATCTGAAAATGGGATCTTGGATTAGCTAGTTAGTCAGCACTGGGAGTTTCAGTATTTCCAATACTTATTAAAATTCATCGTTTCATTCCCATTGTATTTCACGTCCACATATAATATCTAGGGTCCTGCAAGTTTTTTAAAGGTTTCTAGTCTGGATAATTAACATCTGTGTCGGATAGCTCTTGATAGTTCTGTGATTAAATATTTTGCCATTAATGAAGCTTGGGTCCTCTTTGGTGTCCATAGTTGAGGCAATTTTTTATTCCTTTATTTATCAAATGTCTTTAATGTACAGTCAATTAATTCTAAAATGCCAGTGTAACAAAGAGTGTATTAAAATCGATAATTATAATGCTTTAATAGAAAATATTAAAACAAACACTCTAATCTACCAGGTAGAAAACATGGCTCCTAAACTTGCTTGTTTGCTAAATATAATTGTTTTGTACACTAGAACCTCTGATTACTCAATTTTATTCAAGGAGAGTGTTCAAGGAGAGTGTTTGTGACACAAATCTCTCATTAAATCAATATCTACATCTTCAAACAGTGGAACAATGGTTCTTGACCAGAAGAAGAAGCTATCTCTTCAAGTGAGACCCAAGTTCCTGCTTCAGTCTTTTTCACAGGTATGGAAAGGATGGAGCTTGAACTTTATAGATGTATATGTGAATCTGCCGCTATAATATATTTAATTTAAATGGTCTATAATTTAAAAAAAAAAAAAAAAAACAGCTGGAAACATCCACAAGAAATTTGATTTTTAGTTGTACTAAAGTACTCTATAACTTTGCTATGCCCCTTAAAATCAAGATTTATTATTTTATTAGTTTAAACCCACACATAATAATGCAATACAACAAACAAACAAGTGAACACTCAAGAAATGCATCAGAGAGGCCCATAAGGTTAAGAGGAGTCAGTCAGGCATCTGTTTCTATTGCCTCCTAGATTAATTCCTAGGGAGATGTCCAGCCATATCCAGTAGAGAGGAGGATCCTGGACACACTGAAGACAAGAAGCATCTATGAAGAGAAAAGTCTGGGATTCCTTTCTTAGTCTGCTTACCCGGCGACCTATCAGCGGATAAAGTAGATGGTAATTGATGTATGCGTGAATGTATAGATTATTTTCAATTAAATAAAATTTCTTAAATAATGATATAACAATTATGCAACACAACATGAATAAAAAACATCTTTGTAATTGAAAGGTGTAATTTCTGCCAACAATGAGAAAAGATGAAGGTGAAGAAATGGATGGTATAACTTTACACATCTGTAATGTGAAACACTGTATACTTTGTTGTTTTGCTACACATGCAATTTAGTAATTTTTTTTTTCTGTTTTACCGCCTACTGTTGGTGTTAGGCACATGATTGTAGTCCACATCTGACCCATCTCTATATCCATGCTCCAAACACTGCTTCCGTAAACAGCCAACAAGCTGTAGTGAGGAGCTGGCGAGACAGCCCTTGATTAGATTTGCTCTCGACAGGGGCATACATCTTCCAGCGCCAGGGCTTGTGCTAGGAGCACTCTTCTAAGGGCACAAGGAAATTGAAACGCTTTAAGGAGTACATATCATCCCATGTAGTTATTGACAGTTGAATGTGCTCTGAAATGGAGGTGCAAGGAGACTCAAGAGACATGTAATGAATATGTGTTGTGAAGAATGCTGGGGATGAAAAAAGATGGCAGAACCCGATATGTCTAAAAGCACATTTAACTGCAACAAGGGCTGCTTTTGATGAAAAGTGAAGGTCTTTGAGCAATCTATTAAGGATGCCTGCATTGGTATACCACTGGCACTTTACGGGAGTGTAGAAAGAGAGGATGTGTGCAAACTGTACTGTGACAATAAAATAATATGAATGGTAAACAACGTTTGAGCGGCACAGTGTCATTGATCTTTGCACTGCTGCATCTCAACCTTGAAGATGTCTATTTGGGTGGATTTTCGATGTTCTCTTCATGCCTACATAGGTTTCCTTCAGGCATTCTGGATTCCTGAAAAAAATCCACATACGTGCTTTCCCTGTAATCCTATAAAGGTTTAAGTTGGATGACAGATGAATAAATTCTTTTGTATGTTACTGCAACACAAGTTGACAAATGCTAAAATGGAAGACCTGGCAACCACATTTGATGCATTCATCTAGAATATGTGCTCACAAGAAAACATGAATCTTTTATGTCATTTCTCATGTCAGCCCATATAGAACATGTTAACACGACTTGAAAAAACAGACTTTCTCCATACTTTTTGTGTGTGTGTGTGTGTGTGTGTGTGTGTGTGTGTGTGTGCGTGTGCGCGTGCGTGTGCGTGTGTGTGTTCTTTCTCTTAAATAAGCTAAATAGTGAGAAAAGAGTGTGTCATGTTGCTATTACTCAAAATATAGTTTCAAACATCATCAAAGCATTGAAGCTAAAAATACCATTTTATTTTTAAGACCCTCAGTAGACACCAAATGGTCACATGTGGCACCAATGAAATGACTCTGCCGTGCACACCATGCAATAATAGCCCATTTTATCAACAATTTGCAGCAGAGCAATTTACTGTGCAACAAACAGCGGACACTCACTGGGACACAGTTACAGCACATGACAGCAGAGCACTATGCAGTAGAACAGAAATAACATCCAAATGAACACATTCAGATGGTGCTAATCTCAAAGTCAATGAAAATCCGAGACAGCTCAGAAGCTTTTACAGAAAATATCAGTCTTAATTTTCAAAGCAAACTCAAAAAGTGTGTTAAGGCAATGGATATGGAATTTAAATCAGTAAATATGCATCAAACTAAAACAACCATCTGTCCACCAAACTAACTATTGACCAACAACCAACAAACCCAGATCTAATTGAACAAAAATAAATGTAGAATTCATAGCCTTCAGGAAGCAGATGTTTTAGGCTAGCAGAGAAGACCCTGAAAGCCCACAACCACATCTATCATACAGCCAACCAGCCACTCATCCAAACATTCATCTATCCAACCAAATAGCCAACTATCAATTCAACAAACCATTCAACCACCCAATTGTAAATTCATCTACTCAACCACACAACCAACCATCCATCCTTTCAAACAAGCAGCTGACAGACCAAAGAAATAAATGACCAAACAAGCAACACAGTTATTTTCTCCAAAGATTGGATCTACTGTAGTACCGAACATTATAATACAGTAAGTGATCGATAGAGAGGTTGTGAGTGTCTGTTAGTTTTACACATATATATTTGAACAGTTTCCTTTCAGCAAATACCTTCATAGTATTTTGACACATTATTTATTGCTCTAAAGGTTTTTGAGTATGCACTTTCATGACATGAGAGAGATTTGCTGAAATCTGCCAGGAAATGCAAGAGGGAATTTAACATCTGACGGGATAGCGGTTTCCTCTTATGATAGACTTCACGATTCATCCAACAGATGTTTATTTGACGGAATGCTATATTTGGGCCACAAACAGTTTCCACCTCATTTCACCAACAAACTGAGGTGATATGAGTCTTTCCCAATCTCAGTTGATCTCTGTATTTACTTGTCGGAAGCCACATGGAGTATATTTTAGCTGCTAGTGTACTAGATTTTGAGTCATTTGAGAGCAGAGGTTGCTTTTCCAGAGCTGTACAGATTGGAAGCAAATGGAAATGGTTCATTCCAAATAGCCAATTGAATAGAAAATGAGCAAGCTAGTTATCCGTCAACTTTTTCTGGATATTTATTTAGTCACAATGACACAAATGGAACAAATTTTGCTATAATTCAAATTTTGCTATCATAAGAACTCAGGTTCTTAACCAGTGATTAATAGTAGCTCAGTGTCATTTTAAGCTCTGTTTAACTCACGCCGCACATCAAAAATAATGCAGTTTCACATCCATACTTGAATGTTAGCTTGTGGCAGAAAATTGGATCAAGCAACTTTTGACCAATGAAACTAAATCAGGAATTGGAGTGACCATGCATTACATTTGGTCCTGGTTGAACATTTGGAGAGGTCAGTGAACCCTGAAATGAAACCAGGCATTCATAAATTTATTTGTTAATGAAACTTGCAATTTCAACATTGTTTCTCTGACAATCTGCAACCACAAGAGTTATTATTCACTTATCATTATTCACAACTGTGGAATAATGATAAGCTCAAAATCATTTTGTCTTGATGGCTTGAAACAGTAAAAGCAAATGAATATCTCTCAGCTATACATTTATTTATATATTTATACAGCATCCAGCTTTAGCCATTTTAGCCTTTCTCTTTTTATCCCACCGTACCCACCGTAGCAATTATTGTCTTCTGGACAACCTTTAAGGCTTCCACGTTGTGTTAATTAGCTTGACTAGATTGCGGCACATAGAGCTTTGTGATTATAATCTAATTTAGTGAAAATTTGTAGCTTTACTCTTAATCTATAATGGTTAAAACCGAAACAAAGGTTTAACTTTTGGTGTAGTGAACAAATGAAACAAAAGTTTAAGTTTTTGAAACAAATGATTACAATAAAAGGAAATCTTGTATATTACAATTTTATATGTGTATATACATAATAAAACATAAAGAAAAAAAATAAAAATACTAGCAATGTTATTAACATGTGAATTAAAATGGTAAACCAATGAAAATACTAAAATTATAAATTTTTTCAAGCATCTACACAGTCTCTAAATAAGGCTCACTGGGGCAATGACACATGTTAATATAAAATACACATGGTTATGGACATTAAACCAGGAACTTCCTTACAGATGGGACTGACACAGGAGAAAGGAGCAAATTTTATTTTTATATTTGTAGTACAGAAATATCTGTTCAAAATGAAATATGAATATTTCATGTTTTATTTTATTAGTGTAAACCCACATACAATAATGCAATAAACAAACAAACAAGTAAACATTTTGATATGTGGCATTTGATGACTAAATAAAATTATATTTTTCATGGTTGGCATTTCAGCATACGGGCAGTGCTGCAAGCTTCATTAAAAAGAGACATAGAAGAACTTTATCAATCACATTATAACTTCTTCTGCTTCAACCCTTGTGGATGTCGATTGATAATTAAAACCATACGGGGATTCAAGAAATGGGTCAGAGAGGCCCAGAGGCTTAAGATTAATAGAAATGCTTCAAATACTATTTCAATATGACAAGTTAATTGTGAGAATGGTGCTTGTCAGGACAAGGTTTAAATCTGAATCCATCTTTTAAAACCTTTTGTGCGTTTTTAGCATGAGATGAACAAGGAAGTTATGAAGTGCACTTAAATAATTGATGCTATTCTTATCGTGAAAGATCAATGCATGTTTGTGGCATCCTGAGGCCAACAAAACCTTGAGAAAAAATGGATACAGAAGTGCTGTATATGTGACGAGATTACCTGCCACCCTGGGCAGTGCTAGAATCGCAGGAAAACGCTGGAGGCCAGATGATGAAACCTGCGCATCTTTCATGAAGTTGCTGCTTTTTTTTTGTTGCAGAGATATACTACAATTTATTTTAAAGGACTAGAAGAATTTTAAATCCCATGGAACTAACAGGAAAATTTGAAACATTTTGAACAAGTTGATGTGTGTGGTGTATCCAAAGCATGGTCCTGGGAATTCTTTCCAAAGTTTATTTAAGAGCTCTCCCCATTGCAAACATTAGCGTTGCCTTATCCTTCACGTGAAGGGAAAAGTAGTAGTTGGTTCCAGCTCTGTGGAATTTGAAGTTCAAGGCCCAATTTCTATTCTAATCTAATATGATTTGCCAAAAAAGGCCAATTAAAAGATTGAATGTATTTAAATTATTAGATGATTATAGATGAAACTTTATTGTAAACCCAAAGATCTGTGAAGTATGAAATACGTCTGAAACACACTTTTTCCTGTGTATTTAAAGCAAAGAAGAAGGTAGCTGCAGTAAAATAAATAAATCTCTTATAACACAATATACATAAGATACAAACAATTTGTGCACCATTTTTCACGTATTCAGATAACATCTAATATTATTATCTGAGGAAATAATTTCATTTAAACTTTTTTCCACCCACAATATACTGTCTACCAACCATCAAATTTTAGAATGATTTATATTTAAAATACTATATTGGATCTTATTCCTCCAGCTGAACTTTCATGAACATTTTGAGGGGATGTTATCTGACATTCATAAACCCTTTTCTATGCTAATTTGGAAAAGGTAGGCAAACACATTGTGCCAGATCACAGTAATTGTTCATCTTCAGTCTGTGCACAGTGAGCCAGCCATAAATCCTGAGCTAGATGTACAGTTGAAATCTCACTTATCTGTGAAATTGTGGATTAATCATCAAGCAGTGATTAGGAGTTGTGTGCACAGTGGGGAATCGACAACAACTCTCTGACTGACTGCCACGGAATATTCATTATACATTAAGAAAGTCTGCAGGTTTCTCTCTTTTTCCATTCAGTGGCATATTGTCATATAAATGTGTCATGAATTCAAGATTTCCATTAATTTGGGAAAGCTTAGAAGAAAGAAATTCACTGATTTGATATGCATAAGTTTACAAAAATAAACAAGAATTTTGAAAGAAAGGAAGCGAGTTAGGAGAATCTTTGTCACTGGGAAAGGTTTTTGGGCACTTCCTGTGCATCTATTTCATAATAGTCTTTGTAAAGAATTGACAAGTTTTGTTGGTAATAACCCATTGTTTACATCTCTCTCACACAACAAAACACTATCCATGCTTCCAGCAGCCATTTCCTGGATAACAACCACATAATAGCTGTATTTGATTTGATGGAACCCACCTATTTTTAATAAAAAAATGGCTAATGTCAAGAGGAAGATGAATGAAGAGATTCCTTAAAATGCAGATAAACTGATGGACAAAATAAAAACGATTTAATTTCCCAGAACACCTTAACTGTTTCAAAGGCTGATGACCTCCATGTCATGATGCCTTCACGCCATAATCTTCACGCAATAATTTGAAATGTGTAATTAAATAATAAAAAATGTGATTTTTTTTTTGTTTCAATGTTTAATCATGTAAAATATAAGCATAGTAATAAGAATAGCATATGCATTTTTGCTCCCATGTATGTACTATTAACTAAATCAAGTTTGCAATGGTCTTAGTCTCCAGGTTATTAAACAGTAAATTCAAGTGACTCTACCCTCACTTTGTCTGAACTATTAATACAAGGTTTTTCTGGATTCCTGTGCATATGTCATACACAACTGCTCTATGTATTCAATTATAATCCGCTGGAAATCTGATTGGCTGTTGACCTCTAGAAGAATAAAAAGCGATAAGTTTCCTCTCTCTTTCATGCTTTTCACTCTCTTTTGCCTGCTTGCCGTTGGCTCAGTTTCCATAGCAACCCAATCTCAGCAAAGAACTAATGGAGGAAAACTTCAGTTCCTAAGTGTTTTGCCCATGTGACCATGAGTCTACTAAAAGTTCAACCACACAAACCAGATGGATGTCTTTCTCTGACCTCTTTTGCAGATGACTCTCAGATTTCGCAAATCACCAGAGAACATGTGACTGTATAAAAGGAAAGAGGCTTCACTGGCTGCATTCTGTTAAGGGCTTTTTAACCAGGGCCATAGTGTGCAAAATCAACTTTTCCAATATTTACCCCATGTTAAAGTATTGTTTCCTCTTCAAATGTTTAAATCTAGTTTTCCTTTTACTGTCATTCATGCATATGTTCCTTTTCAGCGAGCTCAACATCCACAGATTATCCAAATCTAACTAATATGGTACAGCACCAACACAGTACCGAACATGTAACGCTTTGGATATTAGCTGCCCATCTTTGATTAAATAGGATAACAGGCAACCATACATCTTTGCTCAAAATAATTAGGAAGAAATGTAGAGCTTTAGTTTTGGAATAGGTCAAAATGACCCACTTAGTGGTTCTGGTGTCAACAAATCACTTTTTTGACAAGTCAAATATGACATTTCAAACAACAAATACATCTCTTAATCCAGTTTTTATTTTATATTTATTTTACATTTATTTTTCATTTTACATTTTAAGGGTTTAAAAAGCTGTGGCCTTAATGGTTCTGATTGTTTGCAGAGATTATAGCACCAAATGTAACCTGGCAGAAGCATGAGTATTCGAGTGACATGGGGTTACAAAGCATTTGAGGAGTTATAAAGTAAGAGGCCATTCAAAGAAACTTCAAGTTTTCAATAAAACATCAGTTGTCCATAAATTGTTATACTCTAGAGGAGCTCAACATTTATTGTAAAGACGTTGAAAAAAACATAACATTCCCCTTTAACCTTTTTTTTTTCATTGCAACAAAGCCCTGACACTTGTGCACTACTTTATCTGTTCTTTGTAAAGCATAGATGTTGAATAATGGAATGTGAAAGCTGGGCTTTCTGGGATTGTGGTTAATAACAGTGCATCATTCTGGGTCTCCTGTGGTGTTTTTCCTCACCATACACTCTGTCATGGTTTTTTGAGTATCTTGTTTTTTGTAAACATGTGGCTTCCTGAGAGTTCAGTGAACATGTGTTCATGGCTTTTATTTTGTTGAGCACAAGGCTTTGTTCCAGTGTTGGAACAGATAACAGCATAGGAAAGGTATTCAAAGTGAAATCACAATGCGTCATCTATGTTGCCAAATATAATCTTGTGTATAGTCCCATTCTGTAAACGTTTATGTCGAGTAGAAGATTATAGAATGGAACTTTTTTTTTTTTTCTTAAATAAAGCTGGAACACATTTGAATTTAAAAAGTGCTAAGTGCATCACCCTGTAACTCGTAATGTTAGCACAACCAGATATTAATGTGCACTGGTAGAAAATTGAGGTCAGGGGGAAAACGATTCACACACTCCTTTAAGTTTCATTGGTAATGAAGAGCTGATAAAGAGGTGCCCTTTGCTTTAAGAGACTGATAATTAAAAGCAAACATTATCTATCAGCCGAGTGAAAAGAGAATTCGAGAAGCGAGCGCTTTCATTTAAGCATGCAGTTATATTTCTGAGGAGCCAAAACATTAATAAAAGGTAAATGATACCCAAAGTCGAGACTTTAAAATAGAAAATTGCTAGGGAATGCACATCATATTCTCTGGAAGAGAATATTCATTGTAAATATAATCAAAAAAATTTAATTCGATGCAAAAAATTGATCAAAAATTTCTCAACTTTGAAATGCATGAAATGGCCCAATTTATGATGTGTGATGTATTTTGATAAACCAAGTTTAGAATCTCCATTTGTAATAAATTAATGAAATGCATGTTTCGATATCTAGTGTGAAATAGTGTACAAGTGTCAAAGTAGTGTGATTGTCTTCAAATATGTAAGATTTTAAACTCTCCTATTTGGTGACTAGATTGCTGCCTGCAGCGTATATTGGAAATGGATCTCCATTACAAAGAACAAGGTTAGAAATATATAAAGCTCTCATTCCTCACAGCCTCATCTCTTGTACTTTGAGGGTACTTTTCCAAGGCAGAATCTTTCTGACAATGTTATTGAAGGGCAATGACTTTTGCAAAAAACTCCTCAAATAAACAAGATAGAAATTGATTTTTACAAAGGGATGACAAAACTTCCACTTAAACCAGAAAAGCACAGGATTTGTAGGCATGAAATGCTGTTAACATCTGCATTAGTAAACATGGATGATGCGTAATGTTCTCAGTCTGAACAAGTGTGACAGGAACAGTTTGCACTCACTGTTTAAAAAGTGCCAAAATCTAGGTCAGCTCCTCAACTGTTCGATTCCAAACCCAGTTACTAAATTATGTATTCGCCGACGTACTCTAGGTTATTAGTCCAGTTCCACATGGAAAGTCTTCAGCTATGCAGGGTCATTTGCTCTGAGAAACTCTACAACTCAATTCTCACTGTCCTACTGGACAAATGTGGATATAGAAAATGTTCTTGAGGGGATAAAAAAGAAAGGTCCCCTGTGGGAGAACTTCAGGCTATTTAAATCACACAAATTGATTGAAGGGGCACCTCACTCTATTGCATGGGTTTCTTATTTCGACACTTGTCCTTGAGCAATGGAATGACTTTTAGAGCCTTTAATGGTGACAAGCTGCATGCAAGAACACGTCAATGTGAAATCCTGGAACGATAACACAGTTATCCTCAGTAAGGACACACAGTACCGGATAAATGATTCTAGGTGTACAGCTGAAACCTGGGAAACAATCAATGACCACAAGTACTCAACACACAATTTTCATATATATATATATATATATATATATATATATATATATATATATATATATATATTTGAAAATACATTACTTATCAACCTATAAGATGAGATAAGATGTGGGTCTATAGTCTGGTTCACCTTATTTTTAGGTTTAAGTCTCCTACGTTACTCTGCGGTTAACGAGTGCAGTCCATGTAAGAATCAGAATCCATAAGGTTAACCAATGCAATATGAGGAGTAAACCAAAAAGTTATTTTTTACAAGTCCTCCGAATCCTTTCATCCTTTTTGTGATTAATGATGTGCGAGCTACATTCAAAAAAAAAAAACACAACAATTTTATCCCTCTTAAACACAATTTGTTCCTCCGGAGTCAAATCATAGATCTATTCAAAATGACAAAAAAACCATGTGGCATATGGTATTTAAATTAAAATCTCAACTGATTGAAAAAAAATGTTTTTAGCCCTTTACCATTAATGAGTTTTTATTTGCATTTGTTGCATGTGTGGTTACATGCAACAAATACACCCTCCTCTTACATAAACTCCCTCACACACCCTTGCAGGGTGTATAAATAAATAAATAAACTGCAAACAGGCAGAGTCTACAGTGTCTATAACCTTTGAGTGATGCAATGCCCAACAAATCAGGAACTATTACTGTGACACTCAAGAACAGTAGATCCAAATGCAGGTCAAAAATAAAGTTTATTAAACAAGAATCTCTCCAACAAATGAAAAAAGTCACGAACAGCACTGGAGAGCAGGAGATCTCCATGTAATGATCTTCTGAGGACAGAAATAAAATACACGTCTCACTAAATAAATCTTAGGAGAACTGACACAGGGAATAACAAACAGTATGACCTCACAAAGACTAGTGAGGAGAACTGAGCTTAAATAGGGAAAAAGAAAGGATTAGCTAAATGAGGAACACCTGAGGCCAATGAGGAGCAATCAAGAAGATAAGGAGAGGAAAAGTAAATGCAGTCAGAAATAAGGAACACCTTGACAGTATCCTCCCCCAAGGAGGCGCACACTGGGCGCCAAAAACAAGGTCACTGAGAGTGACGTCTTCTATAAAATTCCTCGATGAGAGAGGGATCTAGAATATTACTGGCTGAGACCCAGCTTCTCTCATCAGGACCATATCCAACCCAGTCAACCAAGAACTGACGACCCCGCCCCCTACGTCTAACATCCAGTAGTTTATTAACCTTGTAGACCGGTGTCCCCTCAACATTAAGAGAAGAGGGAACTGTCCTGGGGGAGCGTAAGTGAGTAATCGAGGGTTTAATATGGGAAACATGGAAAACGGGATGTACCCGAGCTAAATAGGTGGGGAGACGAAGTCTAACTGTCACTGGATTAATAACCTTGCTTACGGAAAAGGGACCAATAAAGCGAGGCGCGAGCTTGCGTGACGGCGACTCCAAAGGCAGGTGCCGAGTAGAAAGCCAGACCCACTGACCAACCCTAAAGCGGGGCGATTTCCGACGGCGACGATTAGCATAGACTTGCATGCGTCTCTGCGTCTTAAAGATGCTCGAGCGTACAGTTCTCCAGACCCGGTTAGCTCTGGTGATAAAGTGCTGTACCGAGGGTACCGAAGCCTCGACTTCTTGAGAGGGGAACAACGGAGGCTGATATCCAAGGCAGGAAGCGAAAGGTGACAACCCGGTCGATGCGGACGGCAAGGCATTGTGGGCGTATTCAGCCCATGGAAGCAGTTCGCTCCATGAAGATTGATTACGCGCGGCGAGACAACGGAGCATTCTCCCTAAATCTTGGTTGGCGCGTTCTGCCTGGCCATTAGTCTGGGGATGATAACCAGAAGAAAGGCAGGCAGAGGCTCCAAACACACGGCAAAACTCCTTCCAAAACAGCGATGTAAATTGGGAACCACGATCAGAGACAATCTCCACGGGAAGACCGTGAATGCGGAAAACCTTATCAAAAACCACCTCTGCGGTCTCCCGAGCCGAGGGTAAATGGGGTAGCGCCACGAAATGAACCGCCTTGGAAAAGCGGTCAATAACTGTAAGAATAACAGAGTTTCCGTTAGACTCCGGGAGACCAGTGACAAAATTCAGGGCGATGTGTGACCAGGGTCTGGAAGGAACAGGTAACGGACGCAGAAACCCAGAGGGTGGCAGACTGGATGATTTATTCTGCGCGCAAACATTGCAACCGGCAACGAAACGGCGCACGTCTAGATCCATCGACGGCCACCAAAAACGCTGCTTGACTACAAACAGGGTTCGTTTAGTACCGGGATGGGCTGACAATTTAGCTGAATGAGCCCAATTCAAAACGGACCTTCGGCGCGGACGAGGAACAAAAAGGAGGCCATTGGGCACCCCTTTGGGCACACGAGTGCGCGTGATGGCGCGCCTCACTCGGTTCTCTATGTTCCAAGTGAGGCGTGCCAAGACACGACTCTCTGGGATAATAGTCACGGGACTCTCAAGCTCGGGAGTGGAGAACTGTCTCGATAAGGCGTCCGGCTTTTTATTCTTTGAGCCCGGTCGGAAAGTGATTATATAATCAAATCGAGCAAAGAATGCGCCCCAGCGTGCCTGCCGGGAATTTAGGCGTCTGGCGGACCTAATAGACTCTAGATTGCGGTGGTCCGTCCAAACTAAAATGGGGAACACGGCACCCTCTAACCAGTGACGCCATTCACCAAAAGCCAAACGCACCGCCAGAAGTTCCCGATCACCAACGTCATAATTCCTCTCGGGGGGCGTGAGTCGATGTGAGAAAAAGGCGCACGGGTGAATCTTGCCATCCTGCGCGGAACGCTGTGAGAGAATAGCCCCCACTCCAGAGTCAGAAGCGTCAACCTCCACAATAAACTGTCTCTGGGGATCGGGAGTCTGTAGAATGGGAGCGGATGTAAATAAATGTTTCAGCCCGTCAAAAGCTTGTTGACAACTCTGCGACCAAAAAAAGGTAGACTTGGGCGAGGTGAGCGCTAGTAGAGGAGCCGCTCTCTGGCTAAAATTGCGAATAAATCGCCTATAAAAATTTGCAAAGCCCAAAAAACGCAATAATTCCTGACGAGAAGAAGGGATCGTCCAATCTCTAACAGCACGAATCCTATCGAGGTCTATTCTGATGCCCTGGGAGCTGACGATATAACCCAAATATTTAACCTCTGTCCTGTGGAACGTGCATTTCTCAGCTTTAACAAAAAGGCGATTCTCTAGGAGGCGTTGAAGAACGCGGCGAACATGAGTAATGTGAGTGTCTAAGTCAGGAGAAAAAATTAAAATGTCATCGAGGTAGACAAACACAAAGCTGTTCAGCATGTCCCTGAGAACGTCATTTATGAGAGCCTGAAAGACGGAGGGGGCGTTGACCAAACCGAAAGGGACGACCCGGTACTCGTAGTGGCCGAAAGGGGTATTGAATGCGGTCTTCCACTCATCCCCTTCTCGAATGCGCACTAGGTGGTAGGCGTTTCTTAAATCTAGGGTAGTGAAGAACCTAGCCCCCTGTATCCCCTCAAACGCAGAAGACATGAGTGGCAAGGGGTATCGATTCTTGACAGTGATCTGGTTGAGACCCCGATAATCAATGCATGGTCTTAGAGAACCGTCAGACTTTTTAACAAAAAAAAACCCAGCTCCAGCGGGAGAAGATGAGGCGACAATTGTGCCAGCATTAAGACCCTCGGTGATATACTGCTTTAGCGTCTCGCGCTCAGGTAGTGAGATGGAATAAAGACGTCCTCTAGGGGGAGTAGTCCCCGGGAGAAGGTCTATAGCACAATCATATGAACGGTGAGGAGGAAGGGAAGAGGCTAACTCCTTACTAAACACAAAAGCTAAATCATGATAACATTCTGGAACGACAGTTAAATCAATATTGTGGATCGGCAAAGGAGCCGAGCTCTCTCGTGCTCCTGCCGACACTAGACAGGAGGAGTAACAGTCATTGCTCCAAGACAAAATAGTTCCCGTTCCCCACGACACATGAGGTCCATGTCTAACGAGCCAGGGGTGACCCAAAACAATTGGTACGGAGGGTGACTCAATAACAAAAAATGCCCCTTTTTCGAGATGGTTACCTGAAGTAACGAAAGAGAGGGGTAGCGTGGACTGGGTCAGCCTAGAAATCATTCTCCCGTCCAGCCCCGAGAGTGTACATGGCTGTGGAAGAGTCTGTAACGGCAGCCTGTATTTAGAGGCGAAAGAGCAGTCAATAAAGTTACCCTCAGCTCCAGAGTCAATCAGGGCTGAACACGGAATAAAAGTCTCTCCTACCCGAATGGACACAGGTACCTCCGTGCGTGATGGATCCGTAGTAGGTACCACAACCTCTCCAGCAAACAGATTGCGCGCCGTAGGAGACCTCGTGAACCCGGACCGTGGAGAAGTGCGGGATCGACGGAGAGGGCAGGAGGCCAGAAAATGATCTGGAGATGCACAATAAATACAGAGGCGAGTCCTCAGACGCCGTTGTCTCTCCTCTGGAGAGAGACGAGTACTTCCCATCTGCATCGGTTCGGCTGGAGCTAGAGATGACGGCACGGAGCTGTAGCCTGATTGGGAACAAGGAGACAGGAGCGGAGAAGCGGGAGATCGGGCCCATGAAGCACTCTCGTGGTGACGCTCCCAGCGGATGGCTACCTCTATGAGGGAATCGAGCGATTCGGGTAACTCCTGGGTAAAAAGAAACCTCTTCACCTCCTCTGAAAGCCCGTCCAGGAACCGAGCGAAGAGAGCCTTCTGGTTCCAACCGCTCCGCACAGCCAGGGTACGAAACTCGATAGAGTAGTCGGCCACTGAGAGAGATCCCTGACGCAAGGCAGCCAGGCAGCGAGAAGCCTCCATCCCATGAAGAGAAGAAAACCTTCAACATCTCCTGTCTAAACTCCAGATAATTGGCGCAGCAGGGATCCCGCGATTCCCAGATGGCTGTTCCCCAAGCTCGTGCTCGACCAAGAAGAAGGGAAATTACAAATGCTACACGGGTACAGTCTTCTGCATATGTGGTCGGTTGGAGCGCAAACACAATCTCACATTGTGTAAGAAAACCGCGGCACTGCGTCGCTTCTCCCGAATAGGGCGGTGGTAGATTAACTCGCGGTTCCACCGGTGTAGGATCGGTTGGAGTCTGCTCCGCTCTTCCAGGAATGGTCTGGTCAAATAGCTGATGCATCCTTCGCTCCAGCTGCTCAACTCTGACACCGGCAGCGTTTAGTTCCTCCATTTGGCGTCCCAGAAGAATGCCTTGGTGCTGGATAGCTGCAGCCATAGGTGAGTCCTCTGCTGGATCTCTTAATGGTGAGGTCATTCTGTGACACTCAAGAACAGTAGATCCAAATGCAGGTCAAAAATAAAGTTTATTACACAAGAATCTCTCAAAAAAAAAAAAAAAGTCACGAACAGCACTGGAGAGCAGGCGGAGATCTCACGCCAACAATGATTTTCTGAGGACAGAAATAAAATACACGTCTCACTAAATAAATCTTAGGAGAACTGACACAGGGAATAACAAACAGTATGACCTCACAAAGACTAGTGAGGAGAACTGAGCTTAAATAGGGAAAAAGAAAGGATTAGCTAAATGAGGAACACCTGAGGCCAATGAGGAGCAATCAAGAAGATAAGGAGAGGAAAAGTAAATGCAGTCAGAAATAAGGAACACCTTGACAATTACACCTTTACAAAGCATCTGCATATGAAAAATGTTTCAATTATAGGCATTGGAACTTCATTAGCATTTCATCCCATTTTCAATGACCCTTTCAAAGATCTTCAGAAGCACCATTTAACTGCTGTAAATTCTTACACATTTATGACCTCATTTCCAATCTTGTCTTTCTTTCAAATTCTTTAATAATCCACTTCTATTGACTCCTACTCCACATGAGCAATAAATCATAGACTCTTACATTTTCTGCATCCATGACTAATGTTCCTCGCCAACAAGTTTAGAGAAAATGCCCAAAAGATCTCTACAGCATCCAACTAAACCCCATTGTTCTTTAAAGATGACAGCAGCTTTGTTCCCAATACAGATTAATAATGAAGAAAGGACAACATCATTTATCTTTAACATACCTAAGAAAAAGCTAGACACGTAACTCCCCATAGCCACTCTACTGAATAGTTCTGGGTTTATAAATAGCACTTTAGTACTGGTGCTCAGCCAGATAATGCTATAAAAGAGCTCTCGTGCCAGATTAAAAGAAACATTGTTTGAGGTAAGAATGAGGTTTCCATATTCCTGCTTTTCTGCCAACATTTGCTGGCTAAAATTTGACACAATTAGAGAAAGATTACTGTAAATTTTCCTTTCCCCTCTAAAGTTATTTTAAGTTCAGTAAAGGCCTGCTGAGATTCAATGATGGCAACTATGTGACTGTGTTTTAATAGCTCCATGCAACAGGGGATCTGAGTTGGTTATAAACACCCTGTAGAGGGAAACATGGATGAGCCATGGTTTAAAGCAAAATTGGGAAAAAAAAAATATTTCTCATTTAAACAAAGATAAGACTCTCCGGGGGATTAGCACTTTAATTTTGAGTCTATACCTGGAAGGAAGGACACCTTGCCTTAAATTTGCTGTGGAAATAAGTAGGTTGATATTAATTATCCGTGTTCACTTGGAAATTACAAGTAGAACATTCTAGTCATCATTTCCAATAAATATACCTGATTAAATGTGTGCAAGTTATTATTCAGCTTTAAAGCAGACTTTTTACTGGGATGTCGTAAACTACACAATACCCAGACTGAACACATTGGTATGCACATTGATGACCTTGATTTCCAATAGCAATGAAACAGAGGTATCGCACTCAGTATTTATATAGGGCAAAGCAAGATTTTCAACAGCCATTTTCAGAAGAGGGCAAGCAAAGCAATGGGTTTATTCAGTGTGAGAAAATCATCAGCCCAATCTTCTTATTTTATTTATTTTTTTTTACTTTCTTTTCGGGTTCATAGAGTTCTGTTGATCTTCAACACACTTTGGGCAAACTGTGGTTGTACACCCTGGACAGATTGGAAGCCCATCACTGGGCAACACACACTTTCACTCATCCTTAAAGGGAATTAATAGTTATTTACAATGGTTATAATTAATATTGACCAGGGCCACCTAATATGTTTGCATTCAATGTAAATCACCATATCTTTCATTAATTGCCAGTTGTGGTAATGCAAATCTCTTAAAACCCTAGCTGTCTAAATTACAACACATATATCAATGTACACACTTAGTCTAGTATCCAACTTAAGGGAAAAAAAAAAATAATGGTCTAACCTATGTTTCAAAAGATTGAGTCATGGACTGATTTTCAATTTGATTACTATGTTATGTCACCAATCACATCTGATCCTTCCACACATGCTGCCACTGAGAGATGTATTACCATAAAAACAGTCCAGCTCTACAAAGAATAGCATTTGAATTGATATACAGTCTATAATTATATATGTCACAATCAGAAATATCTCTGAAATATTTGCATATGGAAATTAAATACATTTGACCTATACACAGTAGTTATTAATGGTATATCAAGGAATCAATTATACAGGTGTGATGAGAAATCAATTTTGATATGCCTCATAAACCATGCTTAACATTTACCCACAATTCCAATGCATCAGGGAATTTAGCACATGATGTTTTGCCATTACTGAAATTAATCTGGAATAAACAAGTGAAACATTTGAACGTTCAGGGACAAAGAGTAACTGCAAAAGGCACAGCTGGAGATACATATGAACCATTGGCAATTTATCATTGTACATTTAGATTAAAAGTAAGATTAAAAGTTCAGGTCATGAAGTTGTGTGAACCAAAAATTTAAAATTTAAGCTGAATCTAAATCTGACATTATAATAATGCCCATTAAAAGAATCTCTCTAATAAGTGAAGTATAATTAGATCTGAATGTATTTTCCTGTGAAGAAACATCAACCACTAATGAGAATGTAGATGTTAAACTCGTCTTATTAATGCATGCAAGTCACTTTTATATAAATAAAATATACATAGTTTATCATTAAAATAACAATTCTGTATAAATACTTAAAAAACATCCAAAAATATAAGAAGCCATATTTAACCTTAATTCTTTTGATTTGGTGCAATAATGAGCTACATTCAGTGAAATATTGGTTGGTATATACTTCTTAAAACTCTATTCCACTCACTTTCCTGTCAGAGATGAGATTAAAGAGTAAAATAAGAAAAACAATGAGTTTCCATTTCCCACAAAACAGGTCAGTGCTCCCACCAACTGTTCCAGAGCAATAATGAACCATCTACTATATATTTGTACTGATGCTCAGCTTTAGAAAATGTCTGAAAAGCATTTTTACAGAGATAATAGTTGTGTTGACCTGGAAAGTGTCAGTCAACTCTTGAGGCACCCAATTAGATGGACAAAATAGCAGAAAACCACTCAATTATACATAAATGTGAGTATCTCACCTTCCTGGAAATGCATTGAGTTATAAATATATCAGTCATATGGTTAAACAGAAAATGATCTGTGCCCTGTATGGAGTGAGATAACCCTCCAGTTACAATAAAACACCCTTTTTTCACTGGGTTCAATTTTTATTAGTATTTTTTTTGCTAAAAGGTTAGTGGCAGGTAAACATGCCTCTTTTATTCGTGAAGATGACTAACAGCTTATTTGTAACCATTATGATGACATTAGCACCACTAACTCTACCCTATTGTTCAAGTGTGGAGCAGGACCATAATAATTTTCCATTTTTGGAAGGTAATGTGTCTGCTAGTGGTTGAGAGACAACAAGATGGCCAAAGAGGATAATCAAGATACTCAAGATTATCCTC
>SRMA01025360.1:0-108827 GCA_007224835.1 Danionella cerebrum
ATTCTATACTTTTTACTTTTTAAATGTTTTTAGATCATTTTTACTTACTACTCTTGAGCAGTTTTAGAAAAACTAAACTCTAGTTTACTCCTTTTTTGAGTCATATTTGGAACAGATACTTTTACTGTACTTTCTTTTCTTTTTTTGGAAAGTACTGTTTTTATTTGAGTTTGTTATTTCAGAACTCTGCACCTCTGCCAATCAGAGGTCACAATAGGGGGCACTATTCCAGACAACCCGAAAAAACAACGAAATCAACGAAAGCTTTGTTTGTAAAAAAAAAAAAAAAACTTGACCATGGCCAGAGTTAGAAAAAAAATGTTCTGTTTCAGGGACTCATTTTTGCATTTGCAAGTGGACAACTTATTTGTATGGAACGAGATGATGGACATATTTTAACAAACTTTTGGACCTTTCCAACTCAATTAAGCATTGTGCTATAACCCTGTCTTCTATCACCCATATTAACAGATTAGAGCTTTCATGCAGCACAGTACTCCATCCCAAAGTCAGATGTTTATGCATTAGCTTAATTTTTTGACAAAAATGCACAAAATTTTCCAAAAAACTGTTATTTAACCGCATAAGACAAAAAAAAAAAAGACGTTTTAAAAGTGTAAGCAATTTTTACATTTGAAACACCTAACAATATTTACCAAGAAGGTAAAATGGCAGTAAGGGGTAAAGTGCATATTAATTAGGTAGAGAAGCAGTTTAGCCTTGATGACCCTCGCCTCATCGTCAAAGTTTTTTACAATCCACAAAAAGCTTTCAATAGAGAACTATTAGCCATGCAGAAAGCTTGGAATTAACCCGCTGATGGTATGTACTGTGCGTGTTTTAATCTCCAAATAAAATACAAGATGTAAGTCGAAAGTGTGCTTTTCCTAATATTGGTGGATGTTCTCTTTTACAGTGTTCACATTCTATCCAACCACAGTAGATAACCATAGGATAATTATGGTAATGGGGTATCTACATCTTGCAAAAATCTGACAAGTGATACTGCCATAAAGACCAACTATTCCTAAAAATCTTCTTTGCAGAGCCTTAAAATGTGGATGAAATGAAGAAACATATTAAATCTCCCAAGATCTGCATGCAATATACTCATCCTGCAATGAAAGGAACTAATCATTTATATTATATCTTTCTTATATTGTGGCAATATCCCTGCATCCATGACTAAAGGAATCGGTGGAATAGAAACTGTACCTTTGTTTTCAAAGAACCATGTGTAGACGATGTTTACATCAGAGGAGACGTGTCAAATCAGTGCATATAAACAAAAAGTGCTAGAACACACCATTAGGAAACACTTTCAGTCACACAGACTATGTTTATCTACACTTAACTGTCTTGCTTTCAATAGCCCAAAAAGCACTAAAATTTGCAGCTCTGGCAGCACAAGTGCTCCTTTATCATTAAGCGTGTTGTCATGAGTGGTGTAGAAATCTCGCATTCCAAATATTCTTTCTGTGTCAATGTAGTGAGATGTATTTATTCTAGGAATACTTTTATAAATGTGCTTTCATTTGAAGGGTTCTATTATTTGATTGGATTCATTGTTTGTCAGAGTCACAAACAAGTGTGATTCTGAGATAAAATGTATTCTATTAAATTTAACTTAACTCTCAATTGGTGGAGCAGCCAGGAGATACTCGTCGATACTCCAAGTGGAGCTGGCAGTGGTGGTGCATTTATTTTCCCTCTCCGCCTGCTTGCCACTAAACAACTGATCATCCATGCAGAAGTCTCGGAAGTCTGGTTGCAGGAGCAGCCATTAGACAACCACGCCAGCATCTGAGGCTATGTCCACACAAACACCCCTGAAACGCTGTAATGAATCTACCAAACCAACAGGTGGCAGTCGATTCATGGTGTTCTAAAAATGATTATTCAGCACTTCGTGAGCAAAAACACATGCACCTTATTTACAATATAAAAACATGCGCATGAAACCCAATGCTTCGGACGTCATTACACTTACTGTTTGTAAACACAACGTGACCACAATGACAAACTGTGTTTACAAATACTATAAAAAAAAAAAAGAATTTGTTATGTGCGTGACATGAAAATGGTGCTGCGAATGGAAGGGCGAAAAATACCCGTTTACAAAATAACTGGGTACATGTGGACAGGGCCTGAGGGAACTCGTTGCAAGTTAAGGACCGAGACAGGTCAAGCAAGTGTCATTGGGTCGGGCCAAAGAGGAGCCTTGCCTCTATGTGAGTTCAACTGAGCTCCCTCTGTGTTGCCCGCCTTAAAAGTATGACAGAGTGTCAAGGTTTTTCTACAATTCATTCATTCATCCTCTAATCCGCTTAATCCCTTTCAGGGTCACGAGGGTATGCTGGTACTAGCACACATTGGGTGAGAGGCGGGGGTACACCCTGGACAGGTCGCCAGTCCAGCACAGGGCAACACACACATTCACACCTAAGGGGAATTTAGATTAGTCAATTAACCTGACCGCATCAGGAAATCCCAGTTATTGTCTATCTGTTTAAAATGAAATAAACTGTCAATATTGCTGTGTTCATACACCTTGCCTCAAGAGTGCTTAATATTAAAGAGATATTAATATTCTATGAAACAAGTCCAATTTGAAATCATTTTAAGACAAACTTAACCCTTTAAACTTAACTAAACCCTTTTAACTTAAGTGTGTAATCAACAGAATAACTCACTGTTCCGCACTTTTGCCTATTAAACGCAGCCGTTTTAGCATTTGGTCTTAGTGAAGGGGTAAAAAGTAATGCCATTTTATTACCTCCAAACACAGAATTAGTTTCCATTTGTGCTTCCACAACAATTACTGAAAGATTGACGAAGAACAGAGGAAATGACATGAGCAAACAAGGAGGAATAACAACATGACAAAATACCAGTTGCTATAGATTTTGGTAAGAGTTCATTGGTGCAAATTGGTGTTTAAAAATAAAATAATGCTGCATTTCATCACCGTGGTATTTTCACTCTAAACAAAAGGAGATTCTGGGAAGGACTTTTGCTAATTTCTATAACACAAATGTGGGAAGTGATTTATAAGTTGTGAAAAGGACAAAAAAATAATAAGGGTCTATTTTAGGACGTCTACGTATTACACACCATGCAATGTGATCTCTTGTGGGTAGGCTCTGGGAGGTAAGGAATTTCTAAATCATATGATATGCTCAGTTTATGTTAAGTTGTCCTTGCTTCTATTTCAGTTGGCTTGATATCAATCAGAACCATAAACAGTCAGTATGAAACGAATTTGAGTGCATTTTGTCTGCATCTACCCTCCTTTCACTTTCAGGACAAGTACATGCACTTGTTTTTAAATGTAGAATTGGAATCATATCAACATACTTTAAATGCCTTCTTTTACAAAAATCTGTATTATTGCATGCACTTTTTTGTTAAAAAACACTTTAAGGTTTGAAATCTTTTCAGGGTGGCTTGAAGGTCATTTAAGTAAATAAATAACACAGTAATTACTCTGCCAAAAACGATACAATCCAGTCAGAAGTAAACGCTTAATGTATTTGTTTTCTTTACCAATTCAGCTTTGGCATTTCTTCCCCTTCTCTTACTACCTAACACTTCCTTTCTTGAAGTTGGCATGCTTTCAGAACAGAAAAAGCATCCCAGGGGCATTTCTTTAACAAAAACAGTGACGGGAGGAGAAAGAGAGAGGGCAGTGATCTTGCAAATTACAGCTTTTGCCATCGTGTTTTTAATGGCACGTTCAGAATCTGGAAAAGACATGAATATGTTGCTTCTGACATTCTGAACCACATGAATGTTCAAGCAGAGCTGCTTCCTGGACTGAATGAGGCCTGTGAGTCAGTGCAACTCCTTCTAAACTGTGCAATTTTGCATTTGATGATAAAAACCACAGACCACAAGACTAGTCGTCCCTTGGAAATGCTTGCAAAACCACATTTGACTTAGTGCAGCATTTAGCTCCGTAATTACAGTCTTGCCATGGCCAGATTTTACTCTGAAACATAGTGAACTGCTTTCGTTTACTCCAAAAACAGCCTCTCCCTCCATTTTTACCCTCTAATTTAAAAGAAATAGGGAATAATCTACTATAGAAGCTCTTGAAAAGGAGCATATTTATTGATAAACGTTACCAACACATCATCAAGTCAAACTAAAGCTTGAGTCATATTTGAACTAAAACATGACATTTGAGGCCTTCCATTCTGTGCAGCAACAAACATTGAATAAGCAAAGATTTTGAACTGTTCTTGTGACAATATACTATAATAACACTTTAAGGCATTTTGAAAATGCTAAGAAGAATGTCACAAATGTTTTCAATAATTTTAAGCGCGCAAAAAATATCCATTAAACATTTGAGTTATGTATTGGAAATGCTGAAAAATGACAGAACAATGCAAGGGAATTAACTAATGAAAACCACATCATAAAGCGTCATGACTCCTGAATGAGTTTTCTGTTCTGAATATTTTTTTGGCCAATTTTTATCACATATTTCAAGATGAGAAAAAAGGAAAATGCCAATGTTGCATTGCCTTTAAAAGGTTATTATTTTTATATTTTTTAATGTTATGAGTTATGATGCATAATTCGCAGGGTGAGAAATGTGCGATCGTCTTTCAGTTTCATTTTACAGACTCAAAATCGGCTCCTTAAGTGACATTTAGTGGTGAAATGAAGGGATAACTCTTGGAAGTACAAGATCTGTGATGTGGCTTGTGTTTTTCAAAGTTCTGGCACAAAAAAGCGCAATGGAACACAAAATGCTTGGAACAGTGCATAAGGTTTAGGAGAAGTTTTTTAATGTGCACATTGTCTTGACCTTGATTTTGTACTTTTTTTGGGGGGGGGGAATAAAAACTTTTTTTATTACTTTCTTTAGTTTTTTTTGTTCTCATTGTTTGAAAACTCACATGTAGAATTCTTTCATTACTGTAATGTAATGAAACTGTATTTGCATTTAAAAAGCTGGGGTTGTATTAAAAAAATTATATACATCAAGTATCGACACACAAAAAAAACGGTTTTAAAGGTAATTTATCAGAGCAAATTGTAAAATAGTACAAAACGAAAAAAAAAAAATTGTATAAAACTAAGGCCCCGGGTTTCTAAGGGATTAAAACATAGCCTGATGAAAATGACAGTATATCAGTTGAAGCGAGGTGCAACCTAACTGTAAAACATCTGAATGTGTATTTCCATGCCATTCAATTATTTTACATTAAAAACCACATCAATAAAGAGCCTTCAGATATTAATATCATATAATGCGTACATACATTATTAGCATCTTTTTTTAAGAGCATGGCATCTGTAGCATTCCAAAATAGACAGCACTTAAGAGAATTAAAAAAGCTTATTTCATCTGTAATCTAGATAGCGGTTGTGCTGTCATTGCATGAGAATATAATGAGCCTGAATCCATGTTAACAGATGTGGACTGTCCACTTGAACTGGTGACCACATAAAACACACAAATCCGCTTCCCTGTATGTGTAGATAAAAATTAATAACATGTTGCATATCCATTATGTTATTGCTAAACTCACAGAAAAGACTTTATGTAATCAGTCTTTTTAAGCAGTCAGGGCATTTCAGAGAACAAAAATGTAACGTTTGACTACATTTACTAAATAGTCAAAATTAAATTAAATTTATTGTTATGTTCTTCATCAGAACTCTACTTAAAGATTTTAATTTTAAGATTTTTCTTAATTTTAAGATCTCGTTCACCTGACACTTTTTTTTTTATCTGCATGGAGAAGTGTAGAAAGGTAGAAATACATCCATGATGCAACTCCTGAAAACCCTTACAATAAAGATGGACGGTTATTTGGAATTCAGCAGCATGCAGAGGTGGAGGGGTTCTCTCTTTCTGAACCCCCTAGAGATAAACGGAGAAAGGTGCAGGGGCCTTCCTTTTTTTCGCAATTTCTTGTATGGAATAACCTTCACTTCTAAGAATAAGAACAGATTGTCGAGTTTCACATGAAAGTTCTCTTTTTCTGGCCATTTTGAGGGTTTGATCGACCCCACAAATGTGAGGCTCCAGATACTCAACCTGCTCAAAGGAAGGTCAGTTTTGTTTCTTTTCTAAGCAGCTAAACTTTTTTCAGCAGTGCTAACACGATGCACAAGGGTTTTATAATCATCCATTAACCTTCTGCCACAATGAGCAAACACATTGTTCCAATAGACACTGAAGGGATAGCTGGAAATGGGCCTCTATACACTGATGTAAATATTAAAACCACAAAAACCACGCATATGCAGCTAGAAAAGTAATTTACTACATTAGCACCGTATAGAGTGTATTTCTGATTAGATTAAAGTTATCTTCATTGAAAAACAAAAACATAGGAAATTTCTAAATGACCCCAAACTTTCGAACGGTAGTGTAGCTTTAATAAAAGCCTATGCATTCCCATAGGATTACAGAGCTCAGGCTCATGAATAATCGACACGGTACCGACACGTCATGGACAAATATTTGTTTAGGGAAAAAACAATACGTTTTCAACAAATCTCAGAAATTCCCAAGGGTTTTATGGCCCTTAAAACGATTTTTTTTCCATGGTTTTCATCAAAGTCATTCTTTTTCAAATGAATTCCGCTATTGATTCCTGTATGTTATATGTCTTAAGCCCGAGAGTCCCCGGTACCGGGGACTTGCCCCCTTGTGCGTTACATTTTCACTCATAGCTCACAAACCCTGAGAATAACCCACACATATTAAATACTGTTGTGTTCAGCGGAAACTCCTCTAAAAACGTATCTAATTTAATTTCATATCCGTTAACCACAGCTCGAACGCCATGCAAATAAACAACAACATAGTCGGAGTATAATTCATGACCAAGTTTTTGTTTATGCGCAATATGTATCCAAAATATAAACGGAAACACCAAAACCATGGCATCAAATGAAAGCTAACAACCAGCTGAATCCAGCGATATGCAACTCATTTACATTGCATGAAGTATTTCAGAGCAGGGAGCGAAAGTTCCCCGAAAAAAACGCCAGCAAAAACCAAGCAAGCATGTAAATCTTGTCTTACCTTTGCCGTTTTTTCAACAAAAAGTTATTTCCATAGGGATAAAAGTCCTTTTGTTGTTATGTCCGGTCGATAGCTTCGCGGAAACTCCATTTTGGATTTTTTCTGTTGCTCCCGTGCTCTCTTAACGTCACCAAATATGGAATGACTCCCCGTGCGTAAGAGGTGGTCTCTCCACTCTGCGCGTCGTGTGATTCGTCGGCGATCCTGTCAGTCTCAAAATGGTTGAGCTCATTGGCTTCCATAGAATCAGAGCTTTCCAGCGATATATAGAGCTCCCAGATTGGAGAGATGGTTGGGGGGTAGGGACACGCAGAAGCTCGAACGTCGAAAGCGTTTGTGAATGAAAGGTTCCCAAAAGCGCAGCAAGATGGGGTAAATGAGCTTCCACCCCCCTTTTACAGCGTTTCTTTAGGAGTTTTTTTTGCTGAAATCATGTCCCGTAAGCAAGAAAAGAAGACTATGAACGTAGCTGAAGCTTTGGACAAGATTTTTTCCATATTTCAATTATTGTGCCAAATTGTGCCAAACTGTGCCAACATGGATTACGCCTGAACTTTGTTCAATCAAAACCTGTACAGAATATTAGTTTCTTGTAGTATGAACACCAAACTTGCTACAGATGTCCTTGACATGTAGTTGTTACAATTGATTGTGTTTATTTGCTTCGTTATAAGTAAAATAAGGAGATATTGGAGGAAACGTGTTTTTTTTTTAGGCGGAGTTCATTTTTTGGCCATTCCAACATCAATTACTCTTACCCAGTGTTCTTGACTGTCAAATTAACTCATCCACACCACTCCCCAAGAACCTATCTTCATTTTGATACCAAGATTTGCAGTTTAGGCCTTGTAAAGAGAGAAATGCCTTAAAAAGTAAAAGTATAGGATTTTCGGAAAATAGGCCTCAGGGCTTAAGAGGTTAACGAGCTACGGTTAACAAACTTCCAAAGCAGATTCAAATCTAGTGTAGCCTCAGGCAGACTCTGCTTGTTTCGTTTTTGAACTGATTCAGCAGAGACTTTTTTTTTTCTCAAATTGTTTCAAATAACATCATTTGTGGTCACAGAAGAATTCAATGATTTAGGTTTAAAGTCACACTGCATGATGGGAATGGACTGAGCAACGTGTGTAAGGTAGGTCTATACGAAATCTTTGAAGACACTGGAGCATTTACTGGGGAATATTACAGGTAGGTATTACCACAGACTCATTACATCTTCAAAGCTCTGTGGTGAAGAGACAAATTAAAGGATTTCAAGGATTACAACTAAGGATAAGTCTAAAGCCAACCAGTGTGTGAAAGGGTGTGTGTGTGGGGGGGTGTCCTGCTAGAAATTGAATAAATGAATGATGACATGTCTGGGGGAAAAGTAAGAGTAAACACCAAAGGGTTTGTAGCGTCTGCCAAAGTCTCCGTCTATACAGAGTCGTGAACATGAATAATCTGAAAAAAGCAACATTGGAAAAACCATCCAGTAAGATGCATTACAACTATTTTTTAACCTAAGGTCACAAAAATTTATTTTTCACCCACATTTTACTGGGAAACCAATCTGAGTTCTTTTAAAAATATGTTTTGTAAAGTATGCTATATTCTTTGTTTGAGTACAACATATGATAAGGTCTGGGGCGTCACGATTCCCTGGATGTAAACAATGTTAAACATCAAGAAGATTTTTCAAAGTTTATTGTTTAAGTTTAATTGTGGAGGAAAACCAGAAACATATTATATTCACTATTTCTCACTTCTTATTTGAAATACACTGGTACCCCGAGATACAAATGCTTAGAGTTACGAAATGTTCGAGATACGAAAGGACTCGCAGGAATTTTTTGCTTCGAGATACGAAGAAAAATTCGAGATACAAACAATAACAAAAATTTCTGCTCTATTTTTCACTTGTTTGTCTCACGTCGCGCTGCACTTCCGCATTCTGGCGCTCCTTTCTCCCTTTGAAGAAAGTGTGCTTTAAGGGGGCTGATACGCCTTAAAACACTTTAAATCAAGTTTAAATCGACTGAAACATTATGTATAGATTACCTTATTATTAAGTTAACTTTCATACGTGGTGCCGTAATGTTTTCTGCATTCGTTCCACCTCCTCCGACACATCGCTTCACTCAAGGTAAGGTTTCACATTTGTGTACATATTACAAGTATTTTGCTTGTGTTTTATTCTGTTTTATTATCATTTATTACATTAACAATGTGTAGATTTAAGGATTGAAGAAACGTTACTTGATTTTTCTCTGGTTTTCCATTTTTCATCTACTTATACTGTTGTTTCTGAGAGCCGCTGCATGGATTATTTGTTTTACATGTAAAACTGGCTTCGAGATGCAAAATGTTCGAGATACGAACGCCACCCTTGAACAAATTGATTTCTTATCTTGAGGTACCACTGTATATATAATTTTTTTTGTACCAATACAATTCTAGTGATGTACCTCATGAGTCTGAACTCACTTATTCAATGGGAAGATGTGCTGTATTACTTACTAGCTGTGTTTCCATCCATCAGTTTTTATATACATTTTAGAATATCACATAAAAAAAAACTGGATGGAATCGCCAAGATATGTGTACATTTTGGAAATGCACGTAACAAATTATTCGTCTAACTGACTAGTATAAACTTTTTATCCGATAAGGCAAGATGTGCATTCATTATTCCATTGCTTCAGATTAGTACAAGATTACTGTGCATTCTCCCCAAAAGTGCTCAACGTTTAAAATTGAACCAATTGATGTCGAAACATTTTGATTTTTGCCACATTTTCCATGTACCCATCACAAAATGGTTGGATGAGTATAGTATGCAATATATTCAGGAAGCATTTGGCATTTCAGTGATGCTCCACTGGTACAAAGAGTGCTTTGAAACCCCTTCATATCATTCCACCAAAGCCTAAAAAATTGATTTATAGCAATATGGATGAGTGCTTTCATATAGTAATCCACATTGAAACTCATCTTTCCAAATATTGCAGCAAAACTCATGAAACCAGGCCACATTTTCAAAATCTGCTCAGAAATCTGTTCAGCCTCTTTCAATGTTACGATCTTCTCATTCGTCAGCTGTAGCCCGACTCCTTCAGGGTTTGAGATGTTGGTGAGGGGTCACCTTCAGGGAGCTCATAAGGCACCTGCAGGTTTGTTCTAAAATCTAAAGTATATGTGAGCCATTGCACCAATTGGGTGCCATGTCTTTTTTATACTTGATTTCAAAACAGATTGGTATTGGTTAAGCACTACTTAAGTACAAGCCCTCTTGTTATTATTTATATAATTAACAGGACTGGGTTTTTAGTAAATAATTAGCAAATACATGCTACATTTTCTGCAAATTCAGTTATACACCAAATATGTGCATTTTTACACTAAACTAATTACATGACACTATGATATCACAAAATACGTAAATATGAAATTGAGAGAACTTTCCTTTGCTCTTCCCATGGCCTTCTAAAGATCCAAGTGATGCAACTTCCTGCTGAAAAACTGAAGTTCCTCAGTTTTTCCGGAGGGGGATGGTTTAGCGTAATAGCAATGAGTTAAAAGCATGAAAAAATAAATAAATATGAATACAATTTTGTTTTTTAGATATTTCTGTAAATAAATGTATTTTGTGAAGAAAGCATACAATGCAAAAGGAAGGTTCTTTGTGAAAGATTTTAATCATTATATTTTATGGTGATGTGTAGCATCAGAAAGCAACAAACACAGTTTAGTAAACGTCTTTCGGGAGGAGTCTATCTGGAGCCGACACCCACTTTAACCAAAAAAGCTGGTCCTTCCCACTTTTCCCTTACTCAGTGTGAATCAGCGTCATCGCTTCCACCTGCCTCCCCTTCATCTCTCATGGGGGGGTCTACTCGGACTGCACATTCGTACCCGCCACACACAAATAACAAACTTAAAACAGGTCCAGATATTCCTGAAATGATATTATTCAGTGTTTAATGTACATTTAATCAATATTTTAAATGTTATAGCTTCAATTTGCAATAACAATAGTATGTCGTACACTTTTCTTATAAACAAAATGCATTTATGAAGCCATTTTTATGCTTATTTATACCTATTCATATTGTATTCCTATTCTTTTTAAATCACACTTGCCTTAGTGCAATTTTAAAGTGTTTAGGAAGGAAAAGGCTGAATTCAATGAAACTCTCAGAAGTAAACACTAAGATGAAAAAGGCAGTTAAAGAAAATAAGATAAAATGATGAGTTTAAATAAAGAAATAAGTAAATATTCACAACATACACATCCTTACTGCCCCAAATGCTGCCTATGCAGGATTTTAATGTCATTTGAAGGTCTCTAGCTGCACATATATTAAAAACAAACTGTGGAATTGCACAGAGGGTTTGCTGTCAGATCCTTTTAGCCGAACCCGTGGCATTCTTACAAATTGCCGACACCAATTGACATAAAGGCTGTATCTGCCACACAGGAAGGAGTCAGAAACATGGGTGATATTATTATGCAGCGGGAGAATGTCAAGCCAATCATTGCTGTTTTCAAGGGATTTCCGCTGGCCTTTGCTCGCTCCATGGCTGCTGTCGGACTACTGCGTACTCAACCGAATGCTGCTGGTCTCTAACATAGTGTAAAAACTGATAAGAACAGAGCCTGAAAAGCTTGATACGAGGACACCTCTGTTGCTGTAATGTTGCAGCATAAAAGCGATCTGTGAAAATCATGAGGAAATTGTAAATGAGATTACACCTCATCAAAGGTAACATTTTAAGCTAATTATTCAGCATTTAAAAAAAGGCCAAGCAAGATTTATTTTTTAAAACCAGTCTCACTTTCAATTCATCTCACTGTTTAACCTTTATTTGATCTTGAGCATGCTCATTTGCATAGCACCCTGATCTGACATGATCATTATTTCGATTTACTGACTTAATACAGCGATGGAGTGAGATATTTGTGCTCATTTTGAATGTTTGATTACAGAAAATGATCATCAAATATATTTGAGGCATTCCACCGAATAGGCAACATTTCTGTTCCTGGGACTTTATATGCATAACTAAGCATAAAAATTGCTATAACATTTAAAATAACGATAAAATACACATAAAACACTTATTTCTACACAATAAAAGTGAAGTGATCTTTGTTGAGATCTTTTTTTCTATTGATACGTAAATCCATGTATAATGTTTGCGTCAAATACATTTATTTACACAAATATCTCAACTTTCTTAGATAGAAAAAGTATTTTAGTCATGTCCCCAGGTTTTTACTCATTCCTGTTAGCCTAACCCCGCCTGAAAAAGTGGGAAGTCTCTATAAATTGTAAATCTATCTAAAAAGATATTTGGGTGATTAGTTGCTGCTAGTAAGTAAGTAGCCCTTTATTTTCATAGATTCCGGTCGGTCAGTGTTACAACCCCTGTGTGTTGTAATTATTCATTATTTATATTTATAATGTACTTATTAATTTTGAGTGTTTTATGTGATTAGTGTGATTACGTGAGATTGGTGACGTCAAGTGTTTACCAATCAGGTGAACGGGGCAGACTATTTAAGACCCGCGTCAGCTCCACTTGCTCTCTCAGTTTGTTGCCTCTCTCTCGTCAGTTTACTCCGTGAACCTCATTTGAGTTTTTGGTTCGTGATCGTCGCAATCTCTTCGTGAGAGGTTCCGTGTCCGTGTCACTCCCCAGAGTGCATTGTCTCACCTGCAGCTGCCACAGCTAGAAAGTACTCATCTCCCCTGTTCTGCCTTTTCCCCCCACAGGTTTGGGTTAAGCACTCTTAGTTTAGCTCAGTTATCTTCTGTTTATCATTAGCTTTGTTCTTGTATCATACCACAGCAGTCGTATGTTTCATTTACAGTTTACCTTTTAGTTTATCCACATCCCTTTCGCTACATTCACTTGTTAGTTTAGGCTACTTTGGAACAATCCAGGGTCTGGTTTCGTTGCTGTGCAGTGGTACGGCTTTTGTGTGTGTTGTGTGAACCTGTATGCTAATTAGTTTGTGCTTTGATTTCTGCAGCATTCGTTGTATTGTTTATTTAGTTTGGTGAATGATATACTTTTGGAACTAGGTCATTGTTTGTCAACCCCTTTGTGTTTCCCTGAACCCTGTGAAACGCATTGTTTGATTATTTGTTTGTTTATTTGAACTTGATTTTAATACAAGGAGTATTTGAGTTGTTCTTAATCGTGTTTGGTATGGTTTATAGTCAATAAATGATAGTGTTTTGAGTTACCGGAGTAATTTTCTTCTAGTTATACTTCCTCAATGTGCGGTCCGTGAGCTCGTCACATCTTGTGAGTTAGGGGTCGTAATAGCCAGAGGTACTTGAATGGCATCTAAATGGGTCTAAAGCATTGGATTAATATCTGCATAGCCGAGTCAAGCATCGAATGAAGCCGCTGCAGCAGCAAGATAAATGCTTTCCGGTTTTATTACGTATACAAGAAGAAGAAGAAAAAGGGGAACATTTTGCCCTCTAAACTTAGGAGAAAGACTGAGTACTATGGGTGCAACGGTTCACGGTATGTATTGAACCGTTTCGGTATGGCCTGTTCGGTTCGGTACACTTGCATCCCGTTTCGGTATTCGGTATTTTTATAATAATTTAAATTTATTATTAGCGCGATATTAAGCACAGCGGAACAATGTTCCTAGGCGAGTTTCCGCACGGACACTATTGAGTGACGCACAGTAGAGCTGCACGCCACGAGTAGCAGAGCATGAGTAAGAAAATGGAATCATATCAACAGCGAAAGAGAAGCCAGAGCTTGAAATATTTATTTAAAATATCACCCAAATGTGTCACTTTTATTTATTTTATGCAAGAATTCTATTGTGTATTGGCAGCATTTCAAAATAAAGATTATGTAAGTTCTTATTGTTTTGTACCGAACCGAATGAACCGAACCGAACTCTCCAAGACACTGTACCGAACCGAATACGATTTTAGCGTACCGTTACACCCCTACTGAGTACCATTCTTATGTACATGGTACAACATCCCACCATGCCAATGTATTGTGCCATATGTTCACCGGTTTCCTCCAAGAAGCAACACACCCCACCCACAAACCAATATGGCAATATTAGCAGCAACATGTTGGGGAGGAAAAGTTTTAACCCAAAAAAATCTTGATTTTCACAATATCTCCACTTTAAGGTCTGATTGGAGCTGAGGAACATGGACAAAAGGACAGACAAGGCACTTACGGGCTGAATTCTGGGCATCACAGTGGGAGTTAATCAGAGCCTGCTTAATTATCAGGAGGTGTCTCATCTACCCCCTGTGATTAGCCAGTTAAATTGGCTAGTTAATAAAGCCCTCCTAACAAGGTCAAACGTATTTCTTTGTGATTAGAGCAGTCTTTGTTCCAGCAAAATCAACGGTTTTAATAAATAACAGCCAAAACTTATAGAAATGAATGAAAAGACAGATGGAAATGAATCTCATTTTACTTTTTGAAGCTCGAGCTTGAATCAGTCAGTTTCGTTAGTTTTATGATGTAGTGGAGGAGCCACGTCCGGCTTTTCGCCAGAGGATACCTACAACCAAAGTTCAAAAGAACCCATTGTCATAGTTGGCCAACACTTATCTAAGCAAATGCACCCACATACAATGGTACTTTTCGTTCTGTTGCTGTATAATGAAGTACTTCAATAATTCATTATCTACCTGGTGGATGCAAATCCTGATCTAGGCACCAAAGGCTTTCAGCTGTCTTTAGTGCAGGAAATAATGCGTAGGATTAATCACAGAGCTGTATTCCCACTATCACAAACCACAGAATCTCTCTTTATGTCTTTGTTGTAAGCATTCGACTAAAGAACAAAACAAAACACTCCCAGCATACTTTCCAAAAAAGCATTGAAAATATGTGAAGTGATGACATAACTCTCAAGTGTTTATCTCAAACAACTCAGGCATGCTTCATAATTAACCATGGCAATCTCGTTCAGGATAATTTTTTAATTAAACCCAGAAAATATGCTAATTTGATGCTTTGATTAGCATTCAGTGATAAAGCCGTAGCGTATTTGTTCATTTGTAAAAAGAGGGCGGTGTATTCCTTAGTATTCAAACACAAGTCAATAGTGATGGAAATACGTTTTCCAAAACTTAGTCCCAGACAAAGAAAAGTCCATAGAAGTAGAGGTAGATAGAAAGACACATAACAAGAATGTGGGAAATGTTTGTGAAAAAACTTATAAACTCATTTTTGAGTAGTGATGGGAAGTTTGGCTCTTTTCAAAGATTCACCTCTTTTGGCTTGGCTCCCTTAAAGGGGGGGTATTATATGTTTTTCAGGCATATCGTATCGTTTTATAGCACAGTCAAGTAACAATTTGACCTACAGTTGGATTGTAATCGCTGTATTTGTCATAAACAATCTTCATAGAAATTTGACTTAGCATCTTGGCTGCGCGTAACGCCCTGATATTCACATGTCTCTTTAAGAGCCCCCTCCTTCTTTCCGACCCGCCCCTTTCAGTGCGTCCATGCGCGCTGCCACCATTTGTTTTCATTTTCTGAGCGCCGCTACATTTTCTTATCAAAAACATTACAAAATGTGTTTTTGTAAAATGGCAACGGAGGATATTGTACAAGCCTGTGCATACGATCCTACGTCGGACCCAGAAAGTGAGTTTTCAGCGGAACCGGAGCAAGAACAGAGACTTTTTCAAGATGTGTCTGATTGGTAAATATCCTCTTGTAAATTTACACCATTTTGTGGCAACATTTTACTAGGAAATTAAAAATATGCATCAAAATGAAATATGTTTTGCTATGAAATAATACATAAGCTTTTTAACCATTTTTGAGGAAGTGTGTCATCCTTGGGAAGCGTAAAGAGAGGGCTCTCTCCGTGGCATCTAAACATTCATCTCCTTGTAGAAGTCATTTTGTAATCCGGAGAACTATAGAGAAAAGCACTCTGAACGAGGAGCTTTGTTGACACGTAGTGAGACCAGCTGTTGCTAACAGCCGCAGACGCGAGTCTTTGCCGGGGCTGGAGGGGGAGGAGCGGAGCAGCAGCAGATGGTGGACAGAGGCGGAGCTACGCAAAAGGGCCGGGGCTTCGCAGAACAGAGCAGTTTAGCACCCCACAATGTCTACCGCATATTTGAGTAATCAACGATTACTCAAATATGCATGAATGATTCAAAGTCACGATTCAGGTGCGTTTTTAACGAGGGACTGACA
This sequence comes from Danionella cerebrum, assembly GCA_007224835.1. Classification (NCBI taxonomy): domain Eukaryota; kingdom Metazoa; phylum Chordata; class Actinopteri; order Cypriniformes; family Danionidae; genus Danionella; species Danionella cerebrum. The sequence continues at coordinate 16,261 of SRMA01025360.1, forward strand.
TTATAACACAACATAAAGCTCAATAAAGTACATTTTACATAATACCCCCCCTTTAAAAGAGCCTGCTCCAATGGCTTCCACTTAGACCCTTCAATTCCAGCCCAATTTATCAATTGTGAATGTTTTGTGCATTGGAAAATTCCTTATTTTTCATAACTAAATACAGAGTTACTAGGGGTGTAACGGTACGCTAAAATCGTATTCGGTTCGGTACAGTATCTTGGACAGTTCGGTTCGGTTCATTCGGTTCGGTACAAAAAAATAAGAACTTACATAATCTTTATTTTGAAAAGCTGCCGATACACAATAGAATTCTTGCATAAAATAAATAAAAGTGACACATTTGGGTGATATATTAAATAAATTGCACTCTTTATAAAGAAAAACACGTTTTTTTAAATAAAAAATGAAATACTGCAACTAGTTAGGACCTGAAAACTTTTAACACTAGCAACAGCTTCAGCTTGTATATAAACAAAACTAACTATTCAAGTTTTAGGCTAAAAAGATTAACCTATCCACATTTTCTGAAGAGAGCACAGATCTGGTTACAGTGACAATATCTCCAGCAGTAGAAAATGTTAGATGTGTTGCCTGCCCGATCTCCGTGGAACAATGTTGGCATACAACTTTAAATTTATCCACTCGTCTATCCCCGTTATCTATTTTAACAGAGAAGCCAAAGGCGAGTTTCCGCACGGACGCTATTGAGTGTCGCACAGTAGAGCTGCACGTCACTCAATAGCGTCCGTGCGGAAACTTGCCTAGGAAAATGGTTCCGCTGCGCTTAATATCGCGCTAATAATACATTTATATTATTTAATACAAATACCGAATACCGAAAAGGTACGCAAGTGTCCCGAACCGAACAGGCCGTACCGAAACGGTTCAATACATACCATGAACCGTTACACCCCTAAGAGTTACTATTATTTGCCATTTGAATATAACTTTAAGTTAACAGTCGAATCACAGAAAACAAATCAAATAACCAAAATAAAGTCTTAACATATATAAAAAACTGCTTTGCATACTGCAACTCACTGTAATGCAGCCAGATGCTGCTTCTTATTAATTTTTCACAATTTTTTTTCACTTTCTCCCAAATCACTCGCATTTAGTTGTCTCCCCCGGCCCTCTCTGTCGCTCTGTGTACCTGACCTGTACCACGACACTCGCTATCTTCAAAGCAAGCACTCTCTATCCTTTTTTCACAAAATGGTAGGATCCTAGTGGGTCCTCCAATGTGATTAGCCGCACAGTGAAGCTACTTACAGCAGAAGATTCAGCTCTCCCCGATGGAAATTGGCTCTTCTCGTTCGCTACAAAGAAGACAGTTCCAACAACGCATCACTAGTTGACGCTTTTGGCAATCACAGAGATCAGAAGTCTGTGTGGTCTGCACACAGCTTATATTTCAGAGACAGGCTTGCCCAATTGTAGACTGAGGTCACAAGGATTGTGTAAAAAAGAAAGACTTCTTCACTGATACCATGAAACAAAAAAAAAATCAAGTTACAACGCAAAAGTAAACAAAGATTCATTCGTCAAACTTAACTGAAACACGACGAGCTGGAGCATTGGAGGCTCATTCAAAACAGAGAAACAAATTTGATTTCTGATTTGTGACGTTGATTGGGGGAGGTGGGTTTTGAGAGAAAAAAAAAGAGTAATGTTCAGGAGGTTTTGTCGAGCTTGTGGCAGGAGACAACGGAGAGAATGTGTGATTGAGAGCAAAAAAGAAAGAGTTTAAAGAAGATATGACAGCAGACGCATTTGTGAGTTTGAGTTTAACGGGTGAGTTAATGTCACCGCGTATTATTGTGTGATTAATGAGCTTTGTCGCAAAAACAATAGTTGGGTTGGATCATTTATACCTAATTAAAAACAGAAGCTGTGATTGTCTGCGAGAAGAGACTTCTGAGGATTAAAGGATGTACTTTAATGTCCAAAGAATATGAGTGGAGGCACTTCATCCTTCTCAGCCATTGGTCAGTTGCCTAGTTATGAGCTGTCAATCAAGACTTGGCTATGTGCTGTTTAACAGTTAAAAATGACAAAACGATAACTTTACATAACTAATACTGAGCCATTTCTAAAATGTATGTCCTACCTGGGAAAGCTATAATAATGAATAAATAAACCATTATAAAATATTCCACTTTCTTCAAACTCAGAGCCAAGCTATTGAGAGGCAAGCGGAAAAACTCAAGAGGGGAAACATGTATAAAAGACTCAAGGGTAAATAATCCATGTAGGGTGTCAAGCCAGAAGCACGGTTATCTTAAAGAATGCGCTCACAAGAGTTTCCGCTTTTGGCATTTGTGTAGTACAGGGCCTTTATGCTTATCTGAATATTGAATCGCTTAGTAATTTTCCCTGAGTGGGATTTAGTCTGCTGAGTGGAAAATCTAGAGCGGCGAACTGCATACTTACAAACTCCCATAAGCCCCTGAGGTTTGCAATGAAACTAATAAAGGTCCTTTTTAAGAATCCCCCAGTCAGGCGCTCCACCCCCCTTCCACACAGACATCCAGTCTTTGCCAAGAGTCTGATGCTGCAGAGGCGTCATACATTTGACAGCAGATGTAGGGGCGCAATCGCAAAGTCCCAAAATCAACACTGTTGGGGTTTAAACAATAGGTCTACAATGAAATTATGATGTATAGATACTTTAATAACCATAAAACATACCACGGACTGGTGCTGGCCATAGAATACGATGAAAGTGCATTTTATTCTCTGCTTCCGTTCAAAAACATGAAACGTTTTTAATGTATATATTCATTCCACCCAGACCGATATATTCTATATGAAGAATGTAAGTATTCTATATGCTTTATATACCTAACATGACTGAGTTTTTACCAAAGAATTAGCAAAAACATGCTGAAAAGCTCATGACTATAGAACCAGGAAATTCTGCAAATTCAATTATTTACCAAATATGTGCATTTTTACACTAAACTAATTACATCTCTGAAATAATTTGAGTAACATGATAGCAATTTTTACAGGATGCTCCAAGATATCATCACAAAATCATCAAATATGTAAATAAGAAATTGAGAGATTTTTATCTTTGCTGTTCTCGTGGCCTTCTAAAGATCCAAGTGATGCAACTACCTGCTGGAAAACCCCAGTTTTTCAGGAGGGCGATGGGTTAGGGAACAGGATTGAGTAAAATGCTAGGGACATTACTAAAATGCTTTTTTCATCTAAGAATGTATAGATGTGTATTTAAATTAATGTATTTTTTAAATAAACATTATTTATGGATTTACATATCGATGCAAAAGAAAAGATTCTTTTTAAAAGATAGCAAGCATTCGATTGTTATGGTGAAGTGTAGCATCAGAGACTGAGGACAAGCAATAAATGCTATTTTTCAATGTTTTATGCAGATTTATCAATATTTTAAATGTTTTAGCTTGAACTTGCAATAAGAATAAAACGTAGTACACATATTTATACATATAAAGTCCCATGGACGGAAACGAGTATTTTTATGTACACGTTTACATAATACAGCAAGTATTTTGTTACACGGCAATTAATATCTGATATTTCAAACTCTCAAATGCCTCATTAAAAATAATATTGGATGGATGAAAAATTATGAGAGAAAAAAAAATACAGCAAGAAACATTTGTTTTTCCATTCAACTGTTAAAGCAAATAAAAGAGATGTGGATCAGTGTTAACATTTATTTGGCAAAAAAAAAAAAAAACTAATTCTCTTTTATTTTGATTATAGGAAATCAATATTAAAATGAGATGCTCTGTTCCAGAGTATACAGCTAAACATCTGTTCTACCTTCAATCACACTCTATTCTATTCTGTAACCACCAAGTACTAGAGTGGAGCCGACGACAAAGATATATCACGTAAACAAATGTCTTCCTGCAGCATTTATTAATGCTATGTTGGTTGTTTTCAATAATTAGTATGTTTCTCTACCCACAATTAGAACTGCTTAGAGTTTAATTTCAAAACATTTCAATACTTGTTAGTCATAATTATATTTACTAATTTTTTGTGCACTGTGCAAAGAACAGTACAATCTTTTGAACATTTCCTCCTGTTTACGCTGCTCTATTTTTTCCACTGTTGTAGTGGTTTCTCTCTGCCTCCTTTTTTCTCTTCCTGCGCATGTGTACATTCTTTATCTCTCTCTTTCTGTCTGCGTTTGCCTACCTCAGTGCTCAGGTGATTCCTTTTCTCACTGATTGCTTTAAAAGACGCTCTCGCTGCCTCTCTCTTTGTGAGGTCATTAGTCTTCTCTGAGTGTTTTGTATCTCTCGCTAGTTTGCTGCCAAGGTTTCGTGTTCAGGTTTTTGTTTTGTTTTCCTTTTAGTCCCTAGTTATGTTCTCTAACGTTAGGACTCTCCCTTGCATCTGGGTCTCTTTGCTCGGAATATTGTGAAACGTTTACTTTGTCCATTTTCCCTGGCTATATGAAACAGAACGGACAAAATGTGTATTTTTATGACACGTCATGTGATTAATATCATTTTACTAGGCAAGGAAAAAATATTTGTTGCTGTATAAATGTTTCCTCACAAGGGATGTAAGAATATATCATGGCACAATCAGTTCCTCATGATTCAAGTCATAGAATTACTCTAGATAATTTATTATAAATAATGTAGGAGCCACAATACAAGCATGACAAACAACATTATTGAGAAACAAGAGAAAAATTGCAAAACTATATATAAAACAAGCACTCTCCCTCACTCCCTCACTAGGTTCCTCACTAGTGTTGAATATTCTGCGAGCACAAACATTGTGGGTGGCTGATATTACTCACACTAACACACATTAAACAGGACCTTCGATTTCTTAACTTCAAGGTATTAAAATCCTTTAAATTTAGTTATATTTTTGACAGTTTTCAGTTTCAATAGAAGGCAATACTTTTGTAAAGCTTTTCATTCTAGCATTTTTTAAAATATTTTGTTTAACCCTTAGAAGAGTTTTTTTGTGCATTTTTTACTATTTTACAATTTGCTCTAATAAATTATCGATAAAAAACTGTTGATGTCATGTGATATCATGTACTATAAATGATATCATTTGTAGTACAACACCAGATTTCGAGTAATAAAAAAAAATTGAAAATGAACCATTTTTATGATTTATAGTAAAAATGAAGTGTTGGGACAAAATAAAAGTTTTATTTTACTAAAAAGCAAAGACAACATCAGTACAAAGTGAAATTTGTTCTTATACACTGTTTTGTTCCATTGTGATTTTTGAAAAATGCAAGCCATATCACAGGTCTTGTACTTTATTTTGAACTTTTGTACTGGTTATCCCTTTATTTCACCACTAGATGGCACCGATTTGGGGTCTGTAAAATAAAACTGATGGACGATCACACATTTTAATTTGAATTACAAATTATGTGTCAAAATTTTGTAAAATTTGTTTAAAACCACAAGTATCTAAACTAATAACCTTTTTGATACCTATACATTATATTTATAATAAAAAAAAACAATAGCTGGGTTGCGTCATTCCTTCCGAATTAAAGCACACAATGCAATTGGTACACGAACCGGTGCCGGCAGGGACTTCAAAGGGTTAATACTGGGATGCAGAATATTAAGGTGTCCCTACTCCCTTACATTCTAATATTACATGTCTATTTTTAAAACTATTTTTCTTTTCATGATGCATGTATAAATTGTACCTACTTTGTTTAGACAGATTTAACAGCATCTGCGTGGGTGGGTCTTCAATCTTCATTAATCATGGTGCGAGCAGGTTTGATGTCCCTAGTATCACTTGTCTTTAAATTTGGAAAAAGGTGGAAATAATGAGGACAATTTTGCTGTATATTTTTATAAAATACAGACAGGGATTTTTTTTTAACACTACGGTTGATAGCTGATATATCAAACTCTTAAGTGCCTTGTTAAAAATAAAATCAGTCCTTTGATGAAAAATTATGACACAAAGCATAAAACATTTGCAACTGTTACTGCTTAAATAAATGAATCAGTATGTGGAGCTACGATTAATGTCAATGTTTATTTGGTACAAATGATTATTTTAAAAATTCATTTGATTATAGAAAATCGATATAAAGATGATATGCTCTGTTCCAGGGTATTCAGCTATACACCAATCATGCTCTATAATATTCTGTAACCACCAAGTACTGGATTGGAGCAGACGACAAAGATATATCATGTAAATAAATGTCTCCTCAAGCATTTATCAATGCTGTGTTGGTTGTTTTCGCTTATTGTGTGTTTCTCCATACGAAATTAGAACCACTTAGAGTGTTACTTTCAAAATATTTCAATACTGGCTTATCCCCAATATGGTTTGCCTACATTTTACTTTAAAAACCCTACAAATACATAACATTCTTCAAATAAGCAAACTGAATGATCTGACATTAATGAACAGTCAGACATTGCTGCTCCGTTCCTTATCATTTCTACACGATGTCAAACAAGACCAAGACAAGACAAATAAAATGCAGCCTGAGATGAGATCAAGTACTGGAAAATGTGGTCTTTCAATACAGAGGGAATGTAGCCTAAGAAGCCTGGGAGCTATTGAGAATAGTGTCAAAATGATAAACAAAGACTGGGAATTTCACATGGTAACACTACTCTGTCAACCTGGGAGTTGAGGAATGCAGTGCTGCCGGGAATTCTGGGGCCAGAACATTGCTAGGCAAAAGCAAGAATGAAAACTACATTTCTGAGACACAAGCAGAGCCGTCAAAACCATCATACCATGTGAAAGAGCTCACTGCTGACACAGCAAAAGCTCGATATGACAATCATAAAAGACTGCTGTCAATCATTTAAACAGCTTGACTCAATCAGCGGGATATCGCAGTTCTGTTTGAGTTCTTCCTCTGACTTCTCCAATTTAGAAATGATTTGATGTAGAGGAACTGGTGAAAACATCAGTACAGTGGGAGAATTATATTTCTGTTTAATCATCGCTCAATCTTTCTCAATCCGTCTGTAATGCAGCGCTTTGAAAACCTGTCAGCTGCCCACATATGGCACACGTCATCCCAACCAGACACAAGAAGAATAGTAGAAAATTCCTTTTAATAGCCTGTCTATGCAGAAGCATGACCAGCAGTCAACTGCCCCCTCCTTTACAAGATAATGATCCAAAAAAAAGTTTTGGTTTTGTGTCTGCCGGGTTTTATTCCTACTCCTGCCCCCACAGACCTTTCTATAATTTGGTCAGAACAGTCAACTATTTTCATCATCAACGGTGGTGGAAAAAGCTGATCCATATTGATGTTTCTTTCAGTTTATGTATTTACGACGACATCGTATGTATGCGTGAAAATGTGCCTTTGAACATCTCTGAAAGAAGTCTTGTATCATAGTCTCCAGTGACAATTTCTTTTGGAACTGGGCAATGTGGTGGCATGAACACCCCTTGCATCATTTTTGGCACAAAGTGGAAACCTGGCTTGGATGTGTGTCTGAGTCTCAATACATCCCAGTTACTCTAGTTGGGAATAGGTAATATGTGGAGGATAAACTTAAATAAAAACTTACAATCATTGCCAAATTGTTGGTACACCTGAATGTTTTCCAGGGTTTTTCAAAGAGAGTCAATTGGCTAAATTAATGTTTATTACCTTGCATTGAAACCAAACTAAAAGGGGCAGACAAAAATCTAGTCATGCAAAAATTGTCTGGACAAAATGATTGGCACCTAATTGCTAATATCTTAAAGTAGATAAAAAGGAGAAAATTTCACTTGCATGGTCAACAGAAAGCGGAGAAATGAACTATCAGAGGACTTGATAGACTCATTGTGCTTTGAAAAATAAACTTGAAAGCCACTTTTGGCAGTTTAAAAAAAAAACAGATAACAGATAAACATTTTGATAGATTACAAATGTGTGCATAATAACATCTTGTTTATTTCACAACAGTTCAGACATAAACACAACTCTCAATCCTCAAAATATGAAACGTATTCTGGACTAAAGTTAAGATAAAAGTGTTGCTGATTGGAGAAGGGCAGCAAGTCTTAAAACATTTTATGTGATTTTTTTTTTTTGTTGTCACTAGGCGATAAAACATCTAAAGCTTGCTTTTCAACTCCTGTAAAAAGCTCCTAAAAGCTCCTTCATGCTACAATCCAGTGCAAAAGTGTGTATTGAAACACCCATATCCCCATGGTGGTGACACACATGTAGGAGAGTGACTTTACTCAACTTTACCGGCTTTAGCAAGAGTAAAAGCACACTATTAACTTGATGGCTAAAGTTTGTCAACAAACTTTGATGTTGGCTTGTAAAAGTGCCATTTAAAAGTAATTCATTAGAAAAATAGAATCTGTGCCAGTGTAGGATTCTTGGTTGCTATGGAGGGTTCAGTGATATCATACACCGTTCCTCATGCCAATGTGAGTAATTTAGAGCAACCCCTGTGTCTCTAGGATTTTCCTTAGCCGCGATATTGATGTGCCAAAATGGTTGCTATGGTAAACAGATTGGTTGCTATGGAGGTTTCAGTGACATCATGCAAAGTTCCTCATGCCAATATGAAAATTTTAGAGGAACCCCCTTGTCTCTATGATTTTTCTCAGCCGAGATAGTGATGTGCCAAAATGGTCGCTATGGTAAACAGATTGGTTGCTATGGAGGTTTCAGTGACATCATGCAAAGTTCCTCATGACAATTTGAAAATTTTAGAGGAACCCCCTTGTCTCTATGAATTTTCTCAGCAAAGATAGTGATGTGCCAAAATGGTTGCTATGGTAAACAGATTGAGTGTCACCAGTTCAGAAAAATGGTTGCTAGGGTATATTTTCCAAAAGATTCATTGGTTGAAAGCACACTCATAGAATTATGAACAGCTGCAAATGGCCAATGGCTTTCTAGTTTGTTTGTTTTGTTTGTTTTTTTCAAAGTTTTTTACTTATTTACATTATTGAAGCTCCTGGAGTATAATCATTTGAAGAGGCATTAAAAATTAATGAATAAATAGTATGATGTCCCTTTACATAATGCTCAATGGAAGATACAGACAGGAAAAATGCTTCACTCTGAAATATTTGCAGTAGCAGTGTCACCTATTTAGCTTGCTGTAAAACTGGCATTGAGTTACTCACACTCTAACATTCTTTGGGTGGAAAAGGTGGGGAAAATCCTTCCAGAGGTCAAGGGAAGTCAAGTAAACAACATTTTCCTGAGTCAAATACTGCCATGGTATTGCCTTACACTAGCGCTGAATCTGGGGCTTTAGCTATTAACGCAAGCCTTATGAGCTGGGAGTCGGGAACTGTTGCCAATGCGTGCCATTCAGTCACACCATTCCATCAGCAAGCTTGTAATATCGCTCAAATGATTCATATCAATCATTAAAAGATCATTTTAAACTAAATACAGTACTTTTCTTTCTTCTTCAGCAGGGAGTATTCAGCCGCTCAAAGAGGAATCTCAACTTCTTAGTTGAGATCAAAGTTGACATCAAAGTCTAATGAAGAGGTTTCAAAAAAGGTGGCAACCTTAGATTAAATAAGCTCCAATCACTGTAAATGCATTCTTGTCCTTTATTGTTATACTAAACTCTTAGCATTTTTATTCTGCATGCTGCCATTCATTCTATGTTCAACTGTAAACACACTAGGACAGTGGTTTTCTGTGGCTAACAGCACTTAAGTCCCAAAATAGATTTAGCTCAACATTTGATGCCGAAAATGGAGCATTTCAATTGTAGCGCCGCTTAATCTGCAGCCTTTAATCCACAGAGTCGCCATTTACACGACTTTTACTTTTGCAGCTGTTTTGCTTTTAAAAAGACCTACATCAAAATGCTGCATTTTCCCTCTGGCCCAAACTGAGACAATTTGGACAAATTATAAATTATAGTTGTTCTTTGGCGCAGCAGTAGCATCATAATTGTTTTATACTTCATGTTCATTGCTACCTTTATGACCCATTTATGGGACGGGAATAAAAATCAACGGGAGCGTGCAGGAGCGGGAACACCATTAATAGATTATAATTTTTTTTGTGTTACACAGAATAACACAAAGTCCAAAGAGCACGTTTTTCCGGGTCGGCAACAGAAGTGAACCCTTTAAAAAACTGAAGCTGTGGCCAGCAACAAACAGAGAAAAACATTGTCTTAGTAGCAGTAATAGGTTTATTAATGTTAGATTTAACTGTTTTACCGTGTTCTGTCCGTGATTATTATTCCGCATTCGCGCACATACGTCTTTTTTTTCTTATTTCCTCGCATTCTTCCGCCGTTTTTGGCACACTAAAGTGTTAGATTTCAGTACCAAAACACTTGTAAATAGTGAAAGAAGATGTTTATACCATCATCGAGGGCCCCTGAGAGTTTTGTGAATTTTTGAATCCCAGTCATATGTAATAAAAGTTTTATACACAGGTTTTATTCCAAACAATAATGTTTTTCAATATATAGTGTCATTTTTGATATTATATAAATTTACTTTATATAATATTGCTTTTAAAACTGCTCATGATCTTGATTCCAACAACATATTGCTTTGTTAATTTATTTTTATCTTCTGCTAATTTTTGTATAGAAAAATAAGGGTTTCTTTTGGACAAATCTAAAATGATGTAATATATTTATATATTAATGGATTGATGGCTCTCAATATTGCAATATATATCGTTTGGAGAAAAAAATCGCAATGTAATTTTTTTCCAATATCGTTCAGCCCTAGTATCAAGAATGCTCTGGTACTGAAACTACACTTCAAAGCTCCTCCTCCCTTTTCTTGTTTTTAAACAATAGGAATTAATGCAACTGTCACACCGGTACAACCACTGCTGGGAGTTTTTCATTTCCAATCCCCTGAGCAATCATCAGAGCTTTGTTGAAATTGTTTTTAAAAATAAAATAACATGGTATTTTTCACACATGTGCTTCAATCCCTATATTAAAGTTACCCTGTGCCTCACTGTCCTTCTGAAAGCAATTCTAACAATGTGTTACACCAAACAGTTACCGGTACATCCAACACCCTAGTTCCTTCTCAAATTGCCTGCAAGGAAAGCTAGAATTCAGTTAAAAAAAAAAAAACCTGTCTGATTGCAATCATGACGATTTGTGCCATGTAATAATGGAAGGACCAATCAGAGGCAATTCTTCCAGAAGGTCAAAGCCTTGAAAACACTGCAGAAAAAGTAAATGAGCCTCTAATGACAATCGTCATTCCTTTCCAATCCACCTGGAGCACTCGCAGAACACTATAATAATAAATCAGCTTAAACATTTGTTCTACGAGAAAGACAAAGTGGATCGTTTTGGTCAGAGTCGTGATATCCGTTACAGTAAATCTAGACAGTTTTAGGTCATCCGCTGAGAAAAGATTACTCTGGGATAAAGCGCTATTTACTTGTCTGTGTGAGAACAATAAGATGTGTCTGGAAAAGAAGAACATCCAGCAAATGATCAATGTGTTCATTCCTGTTACTATATTGTTTTGACACCACATCACACAGTGCAGTGGCTTTGAAAGTAATACATTAGGAAATGCCATCTATGTATTGTGTGAAACACTGCAAACAGATGAATTGGACACGCACGAGGAACGCTCAACTGAAACTGAAGCCAGTGTTTCAGAACAAACAGAAGTCATTATTTGGTGGCCAGTGTGGCAGGAATAGCATTGTGCCAGGCTCTACAGATGTTATCAAATATCACAAGATCTTGATGACATGGGAAAGGTTCCAGCGTCATTCACGTTGATACGTTTTCACATTCAAAACCTAAAAGGCTTTCTCAACCTACGATATTTTGAAGGCAAATACATCCTAATGGATTGTACATATGTATATCTTTACCTGCTCTGAGTTCACAAAGATTTGTCCAAAAGTGCACCAGGATTTCAATAGCTTTTTGTTGTCCCTGTTACATTCTAATTGTAACACTTTGAAAACCACTTTGTTTGGTTCAGGTGGCAGTTTTCAACCCTTACTTAGGCAAACAGCAATTGTACCAAACATGACAATAGTATCTAAACTAAACCAAAAAAATTTCTTTTTCTTAATATTTTTTTTCTTAAATGTATCACTTTGGCCCTGTCCACACGTACATGGTTATTTTGAAAATGGATATTTTTCTGTCCATCCACACATAACTGCAGCGCCGTTTTCATGTAGCCGTGCAAGGGCTCGCAAAATTTTTACATTACTGGTAGCACCCAAAAAAATGCAGGTAGCCAGAACAAAATAAAGATTTTTTTTGTGTATAATTCTGTAAAGGAAACAAAACATCAATCTAAAACGTCTTCAAAATAAATTTGTCTTTTTTACAGCACGCATGTTAACGGAGAGCTTGTTAAGGACTCTGGAGTGTAAAGACCATTTACACATCAGCTCTATTTTTTGACGTGTTGCAAGACTGCAAAAATTGTGAGTAGAAGTGTATTTAGAGACAAAGAGGCGAAATGCACGTTCCACTGGTACAGGAACCAATAAACACTCACCTCATCGTCGCTGTTGGCTATTTATGAGCCAAAACATTTTAAAAATGAGCTGTTTGTCAAGGACAACTTTAAGTTAACTTTCTCCAAAGTTCGAACCGAAATTGCATTTTTATTATGTTGATATTGCCGAATACAGCTTGCTGCCATGTTTAAATGATATCCAATACTCTGTAGATATCTATGACATATGTAATGTAACAGAGAACTAAAAGTTCTTATCCATACTTTGCACATTGTACACAAGGAAATGTAAAAAATTAATTAAACTGCAACTGCATCAGTTATGTTAATCGTTTTTAACGTAGTAAATTTATCAAATTAATCACATGCTTTATTGGGTTAATTTTGACAGCACTAATAAATGCATATGAAAAACATGTTCAGTTGCGTTCAGTTTAGTGTTTTGTTCACTTTTAATGAAGTCACAAGAAAGAGTTTCCCACCGATTTTAATTTGTAGTGACTGGTAGCGCTTAACTCAGGGCGTAAGCTGCATAATTCAGAAACTTTGTCAGAACTGGGTTTCATTGGTTTTACCTTAAAGAAAAAAAAATGAAGACAAACTGTTTTTAGAAAATAGTTATTTGACACTATATTTTCAACATGTATCTACTTACAAAAAATGATTAGTACATAAAAAAATGGTATTTGATGATTTATAAACATTTATTGTTTACAGAAACAGAAAAAATAACCAACAAACCCCCAAACAATATTCACTTTTATGAGGTAAATAAGCATTTGTTGTCATTTATACTTAAATACAATACAGGTGCACCTACAATGAAAATAACAGATCGATCCATATGTACGCAGCGCATCAAGTTCTGATTTGCACCACTGTATATAGCAAGACTATCATGTTTCATACCTACATCCGTTTTAATAGGAATTCGAATTCAGTTGGATAAATCCAAATTCATCGACCCTGAAGTGTGACGCTGTAGCATTTAGGATGTGTGTCAGGTTCAATATCTGCAACTCCATGTGAATCTTGACTGGAAATGACCTCAACAACAGTATATTGCCAGAGGGCAAATTGAAAGTTCAAGGAGAAGGAGGAATAAAACCCCCTCAGAGCATCAACAAGCAAGCAGTCGCTTCTTAATATGCTTCATTTCATTGAAATGAAACACAAATGGGAGCATACCATTCTTTTGGGATTTGGTTTTAGATTGAAATAAATATATCGGATAATGTATCCATCATTTTTAGCACATGCCACAATATTTCAATTCAATTTTGCATCTTTAATTCCTTTCCCTCATGCTATTTCTGTGTACACATGAAAGGGTGTGGGATGAGTTAGAAAAATATACACCTGGAAACTATTGCAGGAGGATTACATACAAATAAACATCATTCTTTGTATTTTTCAAACACTAGTTTCAAATTTCCTGTTATAAACGTTCTTTAGTATATTTCTAAACATGTCCAGTTTGATGATTATCTCTAATATTGTGTGGAATGGTCCACAAAAATCTAAAATGTTAATTCTGAGGAAAGTAATACGGTCCTGCTTGGCTAAAAACATTTACTTTAATGTATTTAGCAGACGCTTTTATCCAAAGCGACTTACAGACCGGGAGTAAACATAAGCAGTTCAAGATACAATAACAAACAACATTGATATTGAAACAAGTGGCTGGCTCTAGAATAGATTGGTTAAACAGTGTCAGAACCCACACACAGACATGGGACTCACTGCTCCAGACCGTGGAGTTATCCGCTGCCCGGTCAAGTGAGCCCTCTCTCCTTTTGTCTACTGGTGAATTTTGGATGTCTCCGCTAGACTTTATTGACTGTGATCAGCTGGAAAACTACCTGGGTCTGTTACGTCTTCATGGAATGATTGTAAAATGATTAAAAACTTTTGACAGCTACCACTTTTCCACATTCTCAGCACCTCGTTGCGCTGTGCTTGGTTTAATGAAGTTATGGTGTTTTGTACAAAAACTTGATTGGCGTTTATCACAGTTTGGAAAGATATGGAAAGCCAGGACTGCATTACACAACAAGTTTCGTGAATTTTGGAAAATTGATTCTGGGATTTTCAATTGTGACAATGATGAACTTGTTTTTTTTTGTTGTTTTTTTTTACTATCCTGTTGAGTCAAGTCACATGGTTTTCTATAGAACTCTTATGCAGATATAGCTTCAAATAAGGAATCAAAAAGTTGAATAGTTCTGGTTTGAATGTTTTGTGTGACGTAGCTGGTGTTTAAAATATGATTGTGCTTTATGTCAATCAGTTAAAATGAAATGTAAAAGTTTAGAATAATTCATTAACCTAGAGCATGACTACAGGGAAAACGGGAGTTCCTGGAGGAAAACCACACTCTAGCAATTCCTTGCAAGTAAAGTTCCTGTTTCGTTTCTGTGTTATTCAACCTAAGCTTAAGATAGGGAGAGGGAAATAAACCGTGTCTTCCAAAGGCATGGGAACTGCCAAACCCCTCTATATCTCATTACCATCTGTTTATTGGGATGGATTATTCTCTTAATAGAATTATGAACAGTAGAGTACACTAAAGTGATTCTTCATATGCTAAAAACATTAGCTCATGCAAATGAAATTTCACACTTGGGTAAACTGTTCCTTTAAACGGACACTAATGAGAGGAGCTACATTGGAAAATCTCATTTCAAGCCCAAACACAAAAAAATGTAGTTGCAAGCGAAATGAACATGTTAGATCTTAAAGCAGATCCCTGCATCAACAATCCCCAGCCTCAGGAACTCATGCTGAAGTTTATAAAAAGCAGTTCTTTAGGGCAACGTTGCTTCCACCAATCCCACAATTAACCCTCTTTCACATATTGCACCCTGAATGACCCACAGAGAGCATTCAGCGTGACCCCTCCACACTGGCACCTCGACTGAGTGTGAAATCCTACAGAACAAAACTGCTGCGACAAGACAAAAGCACATAATAGTGGCCTCAGTGTTGTCCTGTGCACAAATATGAACTCAGCTGAATCGCAGGAACAACTTAGTCATGCGCCACACATTAGTTGCATGCCATGCCCCTAAAGAAGCTGCATTTCCTTTTTTAATAACTGCAGAACCACAGTGAATCACTGGGTCTAGACTGCATTTTCTGTAACAAGGCTTGATGGGTGACCCGTAGAAATTGGACTTTTTTTTACAGTGTGTCTGAGAGACTTGCCTTAGTTTTCATAGACAAAATCTTTGCCTTTTAAAAAATAAAAGTCGGTTTAACTTTTGGATGCTTTTATATTGCACTGTACATGAGTCAAACAATGGATATCTAAAATGAAAATGAATGCAACAATCAGATATTGATTGAAGAAGGTACATTTTAAGTCATGTTTTGGACGTTTTATGACTTTTTATTGTACAGTTTAGTTTCCCCAATTAATGCAGTTTTAAGCTGGTTAGCAAATTATTGGTAGTTTAGGTTACCATGTTGTAATGATGTTGAGCCTGAATCTGCGACAGAATCCATTTGCAGACGTTTAATGAGGGAAAAGTACAACAATCCAAATCGCAAGGCAGAAAACAGAGTCGTGGTCACAGGCTCGAAGGTCAAGAATCACAGTCCAACCAGCAAACAAACAAAGGGATAATCCAAGAGGAGAAATACACAGAAACAAAAAGTCATGTTCTTCTTCTTCTGGTGTTTTATTGGCAGTTTGCAGCCTAGCTATTTGGAGCATTACTGCCACCATCTGGGTTGTAGTTTGAGTGGAAGATGGAGAAAGGAAAAAAAAACAGAACTTCATGAATAAATATTGATCGTTACCCCATATATACATTGTGCATGCATATTTATATACACACATCTATTTTACAATATCTATATCCTGAAATTATTTCTTGTTCTTTTAAAGTATGTTACTACATTTTTATAAGATCTAGTGTCTAATGAAGTTATTGTATTAAACTGAATATTATTTTCACAAACTCTGTCTGGCCATGGCCAGGCTTTAATGGCTGCCAAACAGGAAGAAACAGCAGAAGAAGCAGAGGGAATGGTGCCAGTATCCCTCTGCTGGCGTGGTGCTACACATGTACTCTGAAACACAGTTTAAACTGGTTATGCTGGACTACAGGACACATCAATCCATGCATCTTGTTTTAAATGAAGAGAGGGCCTCAGCCTTGCCTAAACCTTCATTTACAACTTACTTCAATGCAGGCTATTGTTGGGAACATTACTGTTAAATGTGGTTTAAAGGTTCAATGTTTAATACTTGCAAAATTAAACTTTATTATACATATGTAGCATTCATTATGCACATGATATATTCACCCAAAGGTTTACCCCCCAAAAAACTTCAATTAGCCAACCCTGGTTTTCAGTGTAGAAGGACTTTTATTTATACAAATTATGCCTTTTAACTTAATGTTTTTTGAGCACGTCTGTTTTTATTGTTGACTTACAAAAGATTTATATGAAATAAGGACAATTTGAAGGAATACACTTGGAGAGAAATAGTGTCCTATAATATAAATCCTATAGTCTTTCTAACACATTTATCAATGCAGTGTTCTATTATTTTGTTATGAATGGAATTTTGAATTAAGATCAAATACTTATTTCCCGCTGTATCAGACAAATCAATAGTTAAAAAAATCATACGTCGTGATTTCTGGATTTTTCTTTTTAGATCATGTCTCTCACAGTGGACGTGCACCTACGCTGAAAATTTCAGACCCCTCCATGATTTCTAAGTGGGAGAACTTGCAAAATAGCAGGGTGTTCAAATACTTATTTTCCTCACTGTATCTGTAGTATTCAACAGCAGCAGCACCAGCTCAATTATGTATAAAAAATTTACCAAAAGAATTATTTAAATCAGAATATTTAAATATAAATTGCTTTAATACGCACGGTTTATATTGAAAGTGAGACAGCTTGCACAGTAATACCATGAAGCATTACATTTGCAATGATAATGGTTTGATAAATTTCCTCATTTAACATGAAGTCAAAATTAAAAATGACAAATTTTAGAATTTTCTGACATAAAAATATAAGCTTTGAACTTCTTCGAAAGACTATATTGCTATAGTTGTACGAAATATTAAATACATTTTGCTTATAGTTACCAACAAAGCACAGCCTTCAGTCTGACTGTAACAAATTGCACCTTTCAGAAAGAATCAGGTTTAATTACAGAGAGAGAGAGATGCTCTTGAAAAGAAACATCCTTTCCCTGACACATTCTACACACTCTGGGAAACATCACTGAACATCCATCACCATGGTATCAGCCATTCAAAGAAATGTTTCTATTTATTTAAATAAAGTTGCACTCATGTGTAACTAAATAAGAAAAACTATAATAAAACTATACTTTTCATTCATATTAGTCAAATTGTAGCAGAGTATTAACTTATTTCATTTAAAATAACCATCAAGCTGAGCTTTTTTAATATAACTTCAAGTACAAAAATGTTAAAGCAGCACTTTTTGAAATAAATAAATCAATCAAATAAAAACAACAAATAAATCTCTTTTGGTAGAAAAAAACCCAAACCATCTTGGGGCTTTAAATGCCAGCAAAAAGGCCACTCAGCGCAACAAGCAGAGAATAGATATTTTAAATATAACTATACTTTACTATCCCTTGCTTCCTAATAACTGTCTCGCTAATGCATTTAAAAGCTCAGTTTCATTGCACACTTTCATTAGGCTCTGCTTGTGTCTAAAACCGCACCCCGCTCTTAAGAAGGATCCAGATTATGAGACATCAGACAGTCTATCAACAACTTGTAGACACCTCATCTTCGAAAAATGCTAATTTATTATGGTCCTGCTCCCCACTTGAATGACAGGGTAGACTTAATGCTGCTAATGTCCTCAAAATGGTTCCAGGGCCCACAGATATGCTCTCAGTCATGTTCAAGACGTACAAAATCATTTCAGGTTTTCGTTACATCATCAATTACAAACTTAGAGGAGAGGAGGGTCAGCTATGGAGACAGCTGGAAAAACTTTCGCGTGACTGATTTGCAGCATACATTGATTTGCTCGTTTTGGTAGGATTTTACAAATTTGAAATAGTATTTTCTTGGTGTCAAATTGACCCAAAACATAATGTTCCAGTTTTTGGTATAGAAAATTTATAATATTTTAATATGAAAATATATACCAATAAAAAGTGCAAAACTAATAAAACAAAAATATATAGATATATTGTTTTCATTTTAGCTGAGTTTTCATGCTGATTTGAAAATATGTCTATAATAATACAATAGGTAATCTGTAAGTATAAAGGGCAGCGGGTGTATTAAGTAGGTATTCATCAAACATCAATTACCTGACACTAACAATAAAAACTATATTCTGGAGGTTTTAAATTGCTTTAAATTGTACAGATTAAAGTTTTTTTAAAAACACTGAAAATTTGGCAAGTCACAAATACAGAAGTGGTCATATATAGAAGTGGCCACACCATTGACCTTGGCAAGTGACTTGGGGTTGGTTTTCACCATAATGAAACAGGTGCTCACTAGTCAAATGCTAATGTTTGGAGCTTTGTGCATTCCTCTTATGGACTTTTACCTCTGTAATTCTGCTTGTTGTGCTGTTTTTGGTTGTAATCCTGCGCTTGGTGCATCTATCCACCTGGTAAATCATGTAAGCCATAATTAAAGAATGGCTTGATAATAACTCGAAGCATTAACTTTAATTTCGTTTTAATATAACCAACGTATTGTTCTACAATATTTCTCTGTTAACATTAGCAATTAAAACATTAGACTTTTTTTAACTTTAAAAAGTAAACCAAAAAAATTGGTCAAAATAAAAGTCTTTTAATCTCTCTACTCTCTAAAATCTACTGCTCAATTTCCACTAATATTTCCATTAGCCACTGTGTCAAAAGATCCTCGGTTTATTCAACTGCCGGTGTTCATTGCTTAATGAATTCCGAGAAAAACCACATCTTCAGCTGATTTTAAATCGATTTTCAGATTTAAGGTGCTATATTGGTTTTATAAACACTGAAAATATTCATTTGCTTTACATTTCACCAAGAGACACAACATCTTCTCATGTGTGCAAAAGCAGTAAGATTTCATAAAGACAAAAAAGGGCATGGACATCATCTTTCCAAACAAGATGTGGCTTTATGGGGTTAAAAGACAGAGCCCTCTTCAGGAAAGAAATGCCTCCTGACACGTCTCTCACGCCTATAACATCTAAAGCATCTAAAAGTACTTACTTACTCACTGTTGATGCATTAGAAGATGAATGTAAAAGCAGTGACCCTAGAGTTTATAATGGTAAATGATGCTGAGTTGTTTATTTGGTCTGAGGCTGTTAATATGAACCATGAAGCATAAATAATTAGGAGCATCTTCAGCAACGTATAGTTAAAACCAACCACAGCATCCAGCATTCGTTTTCCAAACAGAGAGAAATAGTGGGTTAAAAGAGACTGAACCCCATTTGGGAAAAACCCTGCCATTAAGCCATTAAGAATCAATTAGATGCGGAGATAACAGAAAAATAACATAGGCATTCCATTTATATTTATAAATAAGCATTAAAATTGCTACATAAATAAATTTTATTACCAAGCAAAGTGTTCGACATACTATTCTTATTGCAAATTTCACCTTTAACATTTAAAATATTGATAAAATCCACATAAAACACTGAAAAACAGCATTTATTGCTTGTCCCCAGTCTCTGAGGCTACATTCCACCATAAACTATAATGATTTAAAAGAACACATTAATATTTAAATCTATATATAATGTGTGTTTAATGTCAAATACATTTATTTACAAGAGCATCTATACTTTCTTAAATTTGAAAAATCATTTGGTCATGTCCTCAGCTTTTTACTCATTTGTGTTACCCGAACACATTCCCTGGGGTGTGACACATTCCCATAAGTCTGTTTTTCAACAGGAAGTTGCATCACTTGGATCTTTAGAAGACCATGGGAAGAGCAAAGTTAAGTTCTCACTATTTCTTTTTTACATATTTGATGATTTGATTTCTTGGAGCTTCATTTAAAAAATGCTATCCTTTTACTGAAATTATTTCAGATGTATTTCTTTAGAGTCAAAATGCACATATTTAGTAAAAAAAAAAAATACTTAGCATATATCTGCTAAATCTGTCACTGACAGTCCTGTTATATAAACAATAACAAGAGGGTTAATAACATAGTCTTGTAATAAGATAATAAATCTAATAAAACATTTAAATAAGTAACTTAAGATGCATGGACCAATGCTAATTTGGAAAACATGTATGTATGTTTTTATTTATTTTATTAATTTAATTTAACATTAAATTAAAGCAAGCAAATGGCACACATTTCGTGGAAAGACTCAACGTGTTTTATTGAGAGAAATGTCCAATAGAACAATGAAGATTTAGGAATATGCTAAATAGTACAAAAGCAAGCATCAAGCATCTACACTAAATGAATAAATGTGAATGAAAAGCAAACAAAAGTCTGTTAATCAGTTTTAATTGTGGTGTCATTGGTGTTAAATCAGTAAAGTGTAAATATAGTGTATGTGTGCATATAATATATTTAAAAAAAATTAAGTTCCTATGCCTTTTCTCTGGTAAATGAACCATGAAAGCATCTCCAACCTTACTATAAGTGAAATCAATTACAAGACAGCAGATGATAGCGGCAGAGAATGTGAAAAGAATAAATAACATGACGCGTATACATGATAACTGTTAGATGAGAAAAGAAAAGAAGCGAAAAGAAGAGACAAGAAACACAAACTTACCAGACCATAGACGAAACTCAGCAAGGTGCCGCAGAAGAGCAAGCCCACCGTGTGGAGGACCAGTGGGACTCCCATCCCGACACCAGCTCGCGCGAATAATTCTCTCAGATTAAATGGGGTTCTTTTCTGTTTGCGGCTGGTTAAGATTCAGTCATTTCCCGTGCATCTGCTCCCCTCCCGTCGCATCGCTCGCTTGTAAAACAATGACAGATATCTCAGGGTTTCTCCTTGTGACAGACCTGAAGCCTGGACTCAAACTGATCCCAGTCTCTGGCGCGCGCTCGCGTTTTATTTCTCTGCATCTGTCTGCCTTTTCCCCCTTTTCTTTTTTCCCGAAATTACATCCACATGTCAGGACTATTTATGCCCTTCTGCCTCTGCGGTAGGAAGTTCAAATGATTCTTTGTGGAGTAGAAACCGACACTTTATTTTTAGGTCTTTAAATTTCCCTTCTGCTCTCCTCAGTAAAATAGCGGTTTCCCGGGGTTTCTCTCGAGACATCAAAAAGGAAAGGAATATCGGGGAGACTGTTTTATCGAGGACTGCTGGTGCGATGTGGTCAATCTAAGCGAAATAAATCACACTGGAGCCACAACAAAGAAAAAAAAACTCGGGTTTTTAATATTGACAGCTTAAATCGCAGCAACTTCGCTATTTAAAAAGGCATGCAGATCATTTTTCGATGGGAACGAAACAAACTTTGACTCACTCCTAAAACTACACTGAAATGTACTAACGCACATTTCGGGGGTTTAATTACATCCTCCTCCATGACATGCTCTTCCTTCCACTTTTCGATTTATATTAAGCAAACTGTCCACGTTTTAGAGCAAACTGCTGCTGACACGACACGACACGTAAACCCACACAGGACAACACTGAGCGCACAGTTAGTTCATATTGAAGTGTGGAGTGAAGAGGCGGGTCTCCCTGGCAGTCGTGAATGATTATAATTGGTTAGGGAAGAGAGTCGGAGAGATTTGATTGGACAGCGCTCTCTTGGGTGTCATTGCGTCATCAATCTTTTAGTCCCGCCTCTTTCGCACAAGTCTTGCATTCAGCGATGTGCTTTATGTTGGCAGACGAGGATTTTCAGCGGTTCCGCGTCCACACCGTGCAATGCAACGGATGAATATATGCAAATGCGTTGAGATTTTTACTGGCTTCTGAAATACGTCTTTCAGCAAACGGGTTTAATATTTGCTTATTCGTTAAATGCATTTCTGAAGAGTTGGTGAAATCTGCTTGTGTAAACATATCAGTTCACACTTGAAGGCTTATTTCGTACTAGGAATTAATTAACATTCACATTGTTATTTCACACAGTCATATTGAAACCGATTGGAGTGGGAGTTTTGAATGTACATTTGTTGTCAATTGCCATTATTGTCGTTTTATGGTGAACACATAACATCATAGCTTGGGGTTATGCCTTCCACAGAGCTAGGAGTCAAGTTTGAGTATTTAAAGAGTTTTTCTTGGCTCTTGTTTTCCCATATAAGAAATAAACATACATATTGAATTGTGACATCTCAAAGTTAGGGCGTCTACACGCCGATCCAAAGTTTCATGTGACAAAGCACCTTGATTGCCAACTGGGTTTCACACTGCCATATCGGATAATTTTTTGTAACCAGAGCGACCAATGAAGCTAGTTTTTTTAATGACGTGAGTATTAGTTATGCGCAGGTTGCCTCTTTACCCACGAGATGGGTTGGGACAGGTGAAGATGGAGAGGACATTCTAAGCTTCCGGTAGTCACAGTCAATCGCCTGTCCTGCGCTTGCCAAGTTGTCAAAAATTATTCTCTGTATCCCACAAGCACATCAAGCGACATTCAGCTCTTCAGGCCGGGAGAAATAGATTAAACCCCTGTAAAGTGGATACCATTATTTTTCTTTTGCACAGGGCGAACGTAAAAGGATGCTACTGTGTGATAAATGCTAAAAAAAAATTTTAGCCTACACTAAAAACGCTGCTTTGTAAAAGTGTATTGTTATCTTGTTATTCAGGCTGCAATAAATGCTGTTTTTGAATTACAATGCCTAGTATTTCTATTTAATGGTCGAAGGTGCGGTGTAGTGCGGATTGTAAAAATGGATACAGTGGTGTGGGGCGGGCCAAATAATATTATAAAAGTGGGCCCGTGGGTTGGAAAAATACCCGACACAGGCATCACAAGTAAGTATGAAGTAAAAGAACCACTTGGCAGTGCTCATCCTACATTTTTTTGTATGTGTTCTTCGATTTCTTCCCTGTCATCATCTCCCTGTCAACGCAGAGAGTATCTTTTGAACCCCAAACACCATCTTCAGGCAGGGACTGTCATTGCATCAATATTTACTCAACCCAGACGTAAAGCAAGTTTTTGACAAACTGAAAATTTTGAACACTAACTAAAAATGACTTTTAAAAGGCAATGTCTTGTTATTTCACAACTCTGGGATCCCTATTATCAGACCTCGGTGAATGTGTCACCAGTTTCTTTTCTTTATATTCTATTTTCCATGACTTTCTTTCTGCCTCCTTCCCTTGTGCTTTTGTTGAATTTCTCTCTAGCCTCAAAACACAACAATACGAATTGAGATTCACACAAATCTTCGGATTGCTTCTCAGCAAGATGCTCTTAGTCTGGGTTGAGGAAATATTGATGCAATAGTCTCATTGGTCGCTCTTCTTGCGAAAAACGTATCTAAAATGGCAGTGCAAACCACATTCAGTCAGATGTGTAAGCTCCCGTTGGTGCTCATGATTGAGACACGTTGTCAAACGAAACTTTGGATTGAAAATTTGGATCAGTGTGTAGAAATCTCCACTCCTCGTTCTCTTTCCTCTCCCTGTCTGGTGTCTCGTTTCCTCTAAATACCTGCCCTGGTGTTTCTCATTCTCTTTTTTGTTAATCTCTGTATTTTAACCTTGTGCTGGTGACTGCTCAGGATGGGATCATTCTTTTCCATGCCTCAAAGTGCTGTCCCTGTATTTGCCAACGAGTGAATTATTTCTCAGTTTAGCTCAGGCCCAGTCCACACATACCTGGTTATTTTGAAAACGGGTGTTTTTCTTTGCAGTTCGATGTAGTTCCACACAAAACCGCAGAACCATTTTCATGTAAGCGCACATTTTTGAAAACACAGGCCAAGGTGAATCGTATTTTAATAGACTTCGCTGCTTGATTTTG
The DNA here is from genome assembly GCA_007224835.1 of Danionella cerebrum. NCBI lineage: Eukaryota > Metazoa > Chordata > Actinopteri > Cypriniformes > Danionidae > Danionella > Danionella cerebrum. Next base: position 40,649 of record SRMA01025360.1, read on the forward strand.
ACCCTTGGTATCTTTTACTTTATTATTTGTATTAATTGTTTATGATGGCCATTACAAATGATGCTCAGGTTACAAACTATTCCAAGTTTGACATTTGGCTTCCATGACAATGCTGGCAAGTAAACACACAAGCGCCAAACCATAATGCCACACGCAAATCTTCATTTTTATTTAATTTGGATCAGAGTTCGATCATGTTCTCACTCCATACGAATCACTCTAGAGTTCAGATCACTTTTTTGGTCCACTTTTGGTGCGGTCTAAAGGTAAAGTTGTTGCTTTAGATGCCTTAAAGTTAAAATGAACCGTAGCTCAAAATAATCGAACTAAACAAGTTAGATGTGAAAGCAGCCTTAGTATTCGGGGGTGGTGCTTGTAATCACATTGTGTTTACAAAGAGGAAGCATAATGGCGGCCAAAGCGAGAACTATGTTGCTGTTTATTCGACTTTTGTGGTTTCCAGGATTACATGCATAGGTTTCCCATTTGATCACTTGAGGCTCTTTTTGTTTGTGCACACAGAGTGCCGAATAATACTTTTTAAAATGCCATAAATCGACTGCCACCTTTTGGTTTGGTAGAGTCACTATACCATTTCAGGGGTGTTTGAGTGTCCGAGGGGATCCGTTTATTTTGCACAGATACTTGTGGGCCCTGTTTTTTTTGTTCATGGTGTGAGAAAAAAAAACTGTTTTCCAAAAAACCCATGTATATGTGTACAGATTAGAACAAAGGATCGTAAGATCAAATCCTCTCGTTTTATAAAGTATTTAATACACACTTAACAAGAAGTCCTTTTTTTTTTATTTTAAAAAAGGGTACAAAGCCAAATTGAAGCTTATAAGAGAATGACTCACAGTTGATTAACAATAAACCCATTCTGTTCCTCTTTTGACAAAACTACAAATGGAAACACAAATTCCACAGCAGCAAGCAAAGTTTTTTTATTATCACAGGGTAGTTCAGCACTGTCAGACTCTACACTTTTTTTCAAATGTGGTTAGGATATTGGAAACCTCTACACATTTACTTCGATGGTACTTGTGGAAGCCAATAGCCATCAGTTACCACCATTTTTTAAAATGTCATATCTGGTCAAAAAAGAAGAGAAAATGGAAACCAGTTATGAACTTGCTATAGGAGAGAACATAGTAAATTAATCTTCATTTTGGGGTGAACAGTCCTGTAACACCTTCACTTAATTCTCTAGTCTAGAGTGATGGATAGTCCAGCAGAGAGGCTCTTTAAGAGATGTTCTGTCATATTTTATTTGTCTATATTCTATGTCCTTGTCTTCAGTACCCTTTGTGAATCCAAGGGTCATGTGAGTGCACACTGCCTGGACATGAGAGCGAGAGAGAGAGATGTTGCATGTTTGCGGGCCTCTGATCCCGGATGCCATCTGCGAATATGAAGATCTAGCGACAGCAGCAGATAAACAGCGTCAGATGAGATGAGCATTATACCATGACTCTCTTAAGCCTCTTTATTCAGCACTCAGAGACGTTCATTTCTGAAATGAGAGAGGAAGTCTGAGGTGTTTCAAAGGGGTCGCATCAGGTCCCTTTTTAAGTATTGAATAAAAATCTCATGCCCCCATTTTTATGACATCTTTTCGAATTCCACAATGTGTAAATTTAAAGAGAAAATTCTATTTCTTTTTAAATTGATATTCACATTATAAGAGGGAGAAGAATTTTATGCTTTTAGAATACATTTGTAAATACAATTAAAAATGCCTGAAATAGATTCAATCTTTTTTATTCGTATTTGTTCAAAAATTGGCCTTAATGTTTACAGGTTGTACAGTTATTTAAGCATGCACTAAACAATTAAATCAAAGTAATGGAAGTTTTACATGTAATGAACATTTGTAGCTTAAAACATATGTTAGAATGTTTCGTTACTATGTATATGTAGGAAGGTTGCCATAGTCAGCTAAATCCAGCCTGTACCTTATCTGGAGCAGATGGTGGACATGCATCCAGGGAAATCTCAGAAATTCTAACTCATCCCTGTATTCCACAGCAAACTAAACCCTGGGATCAGGTCGAACTAGAGACATTGGGTAAAACAAGGACACACTTTGGAAATAAGTAATTTAAAGAAATTGTAATTTAAATGATTTAATCTTTTGATGAGAAAATTTAGTTTGATTTAATCTAATAAGAAATAAAGCAAATCTTTCATATTTAATACATAATTGCAAAAGTAATATGACTCAAGCATTATTACATAAAACATTGACTGGGTGCTAATTAACCCTATGTAATGCTGCGCCAGCAGAGGGAGCCCTCACCCTAATATTGACTGGCTTCACTCCCTCTGCTTCTTCTGCTATTACTTCCCGTTTGGCGGCCATTCATGTGAAGTAATGCCAGTTCTGCTACTTTTTGGATTACCACGTGTATGACCTTTTTGCCCGCTTCTCTGGATTTTTTCTTTTGGATGACCTTTTTTTTTGTTTGTTTGATTGCTGGTTGGATTGGTTTATTAAGTTTGTTCTGTTTCCTCAATAAACGTCTGCAAATGGATTTTAACACAGCTTCTGCCTCCACGTCCTTACACCCTACTTTGTTATTTACACAATAATTCCACAACAAACCTGAAATTGTAGAAAATTACAAACCCGTGTTGTAAATTTGGTCATTTTTACTACAAAATTTTGACAACAAACTGTTTTTATGTTTTGTTTTGTTTTTGTCAAAAACATTGGGACTGTAAATAAGGTTTAAGAGAGGTTTTGGTTTTTTTTTTAAACAATTTTCACAAACACTTTTTGTTCCATTGTACTTTTTTTTGTACCAGCTTTTTGAAAAATACAAGCCATATCACAGGTCTTGTACTTCCAAAGGTTATCAATTCTTTTCAATAATAGATGCACTGATTTGGGGTCTGTTAAATGAGACTGAAAGACAATTGTGCATTTTCTCACACCTTTTTTATCTGCAAACGATGTGACATAACTCTTGTAATGGTTATTTAAAACCAAAGATATGAAAACTAAAAACATTTTTGAAACCTACACTTTATATGTAAAATCAAAATTAAACAGTTACTGGGTTATTATATCATTCCTATTTAATTCCTACTGGAAAACGAACCAGCACATGCAGGGACTTCTAAGGTTTAAACATGGATAAGGTTATGTTTAACACAGGGGCAGTATTATATACCGGTAGATCCACACCACAAGTGTTGATTTTATACTGTGAATTTTACTGTGTAGTCACTGAAATATTGTAGTTTTGTCCAGCAAGTCAACTGCACTGATTTTAAAGGAGGTGATATGTTTGTGTATGCAAACTTTACCAAAATTACTTCCATCTATGACAAGCTGATGTAGTCTTTCCCTTAAAACAGTTATGGTAATCACACCTCCCCACTGAAAAAAAAAACACTATTATTGATAATCACGAGGGACATATGTCAGAAGGATTCTAAAAAACACAAAAGGTGCACCTTTAAGTTTTGAACCTTTTTCAAAGTGTCTTGAGAAAAGGCCACTGAGTGTCAGGGTAGAGAGCGAGACACCCCATGAGCCAAATTACCTGCCAGACGAAGATAATTCTGAGCACATCAGGTGTGAAAATGAGCAGCCAATCATCTGAGTTTTAACACATTTCCGCACTCCAGACACCACTGCACTCAACCTGTGTACCTGAGATACTCTCCTCCTGGATCCCCTGGCTCACCAGTCTTCACATGCTCCACCGCCTTCTGCACCAGATTCCGTCCTTGATTGGCTCACCTCCAGAGCCGTGCCGCCGTTGACTTTCCTCCAGCACACTCCCAAAAAAGGGACGATATATTTCTGTACTGAGATCCCCTTGTTTCTGTGTGTTCTGACTCTGAAAGAGTCCAAAGAAGCCTTGATCACCATCTGGAGGAGAATGAACAAAGTCATGAAAAGTCACCAAGGACAATCTTTGAACATGTGCAGACTCCTGCTCATTATCATCAGCGCCCCAGAACCCATTTTAAAGCTTTTTCACACTAATCCAAGTTTTGTGCGAGAACACACCTCAATTGAAAAAAAGGGGCGCCAACGGGGCTGACCAAATGGTTGGAGCCAACGAAAAAGAGTTTGGCCTTGAACGACCTTGATGATGTGAGTGTGATGTAAAACAGTCGCTCTGTGGCAATAATCCTACTTTTTTTTATAGCAACTTCACACAGAAAACAAATACCGCCCGACAAATTCTCTCTTTTCTAACAAACAGCTCCCTGTTATCAGCCGTAAACAGTATAAACCGCTCAACATCTATGATTTTTTCTTCTGTGTTCTTTGATTTCTTGTCTGTCATCGTCTTCTTCTTTCTTGTTTCTTGTGTGGCGGGGAGGACATATGTTGTACTGTAAACGCCATCTTCAGGCAGGGAGCATCATTGTATCTATATTTTACTGAGAAGCCATCCAAAGATTAATATGAATTTTAGTTTCGACCGGTGTGTAGAGACCTTAATTCACCATGAATGGTCCAATGACAGGAGGTCATTGGAACCACCTGTCAGTCAGACCAAACATTGAAGTCTAGAAATTGACATTTCTTAATGGTAGCATAAAAATATAGTTTGTTTATCGTACCGCTCTTAGCTTTAAATATGCCAAGCATTCTCTGTAGCTTTGTTTCGCTAAGCTTTTGCAAAATCACAAGATTTTTATTCATCTCAGTTTTTAATGATGGTAGAGTCTGACCATTGAGCAAAACCTTCTCCAGCACATCCCAAAGATTTTCAATGGGGTTAAAGTTTGGACTCTGTGGTGGTCAATCCATGTGTGAAAATTATGTCTTGTGCTCCCTGAACCACTCTTTCACAACTTAAGCCCGATGGATCATGGCATTGGTATCTTGGAATATGCCTGAGGCATCGAGGAAGAAATGGTGGCTTTCTAACAAATAAAACCAGATCTTAGCCTTCTTAGCTTTGTGGTCTCAAAACTTTTGGAATTCCATGGAATTAATGGTTTGTTATAGAAATAGTTTCAATACTTGGTTAAATATTGTGATGCATATCGTAGAGATAACATCGAGGTATGTCTTCGTATTGTGTGCAGAGTGTATCATTCCACCCCTACAAAATAATTATAAAACGCCCTCTTTTCTCATACCTGGGCATAAAGGGATTTACAAGAATTTACAAAATTTGCCAAATTAAAGCTACAGGAATCTCAAAGCATTCCAAGAAAAGAGAGAGTGGGTCCGGCTCTATAAATGCCAGAAAACTGGAGTGACCTACAGAGCACTGTTGCCATGTTCCCCTGTCAGAACGCTTAAGAGGTAATTTGTGTGACATGATGCATGTCGTTTCTTTTAACCTTTGGCTCTCTGATGGGATGCTGCCTGTACAATAAGGCTATATTTGGGGCCCCCGGGGCTCTACTCTTTCAGCATTATTCTGTTCTTTTTTAGGTTTCAGGATTTGCTCACTCATAAACAATAAAGTAACTTACAAATATCATGCTTTCAAGCGTACGATTGTTCATGTGGCATCCCCTAGAATGCAGCTAATTAATTAGTCACATTTTGTATTTTTTTTAGTTTATTCATGAGATGTCAGTGCTGGGATTTCTGATATTATTAAACAATGGGTGACCTATTTGATATCCAGAGAAAACCAAAGAAAAGCAAAAAAAAAAAAAACAAAAAAACAAGGAATCCAACTCGACAGCTTGCTAATGAATTCACATAATTTATTAAACATTTCAAAGGTTTTTCAAGTGTACAAATGAGAAGAATAGAAAAAATAAAGATACAAGAGACCTGCATGCAGATGAGATTTGAACAGAGACATTGATATTTTGGTCAGTCAGTGAAAGAAACCTTAGTGGAGGTGGTAAAAGTTATCTGGCAACCCCATGAAGAGTTACACGCATTATGAAATGAATACATTATGAAAATGAAAGTGACATTAGGACCAAGAGTAATTCACACTAGCAATATGTGCTCTGCATTTTACCCATCCAAGTGCCCACACACACATCGGTGAATGTATGTAACATGGCTTATGTGTAGGAGACAATGTCAAATGAGGCTCAAAGTGCCAGCCAGCCCCTTCGTGAATGTGAGCCACTTCACGGTAATGTAAAAAACTATTTTTTGGACATTATTATTTTTTTATTTTAGTATGTTTTACAAATAAATAGTGTTTTTTTTTTCTTTAAAAGGGGCATGCACAATTCAGCACTTTGCTTACATTTTGTTTATAATATATTGTACCAATGCTACACTTAAATACAACTTGCTAAATAATATTACCTAGTTTTAAGATAAAAAATATCTAGCGTTAATGAGTACATTAAAAATGTATGGTTATTAGTTTGAGATGATATATAAACATTTAAAAGTAAACTTTATTTGAGATATTTTTATTAAAGCTACAGTTCTTTGTATAAAGTTTTTCTTGGACATTCATTTAAAACTAATCACGTTTTTTAAACTGAAACTTTCCTAACTTTTTTAAAGTAAATCACACTCAAAAAAAATTTATAGTGAGAGGTGGGTGTAGAAACCACACACATGATAATCTAAAATCACACACACAAAAAAGAAACAACTGACAGTAAATTCTAAAAATAACACAAGGAGTAGCAAAGTTTATCAGATGAACTGTGCAACACCAGATTATGATGAGTGACGTGACAAAATAGTGAAAATACGAGTTTTTCAGCTTAAAAGTTGGCAATTTTAACATTTGAGTGAATGAGAAGCTGCTCACTTCTGGAGCCAGTCTCTAGAGGCCTCTAGAGGAATTGCAGTTCAGTCTATTTCCTATTACGCATAAGAGGGAAAGCCGGAGGTTGCCCCTTGTGAACAACACACACCCAGAGCAGTGGTAGAGAGAGACCTCAGGGTGGAGCTAAAGATCGAACCAGTAACCTTCTGATCACAAGTCAATCTCCAGAATTAGAAGTCACTGTGACAATAGAAATACTAACATTATTGAATTCTATTGGTCCAAACTCCCAAAGGTTTACCCTTAAACCAGACATGATGAGCTTCCAAACGTGTGCAATTAAGATATTATTTATTAGTTAAGAAAATCCTCTTTTTAATTCAGTTTACTCGTTTCTCTTGTATGTAACTTTGAAACTGACCATCAGATGGCAGTAGTATACCAGCCACAGACAACTGAATTCCACCAAAACAACAAGATCTTGTGAGAGAAGAGATTTGCGCTTCATGCTGTGGTGGATCAAGAGACAACATGCTCAGCTTCTTCAGAATCAGAGACTCAACGGCAGAAATGATTTGTGTTAAAAAGCATTTGGGTGTCACAAATACCTATTATGTTTATATTCGGCCAAGATCACACAGCCTTGAGAATAAGGTCCATCTAATGATAACCTAAGTAAAAATTAAATATAAAGTGTGGTTGCAGTTTGCATCCAAAAAAAGAGTTGCCTTTATGGATTCAGATGCTTTAAAGCAGGCCTTCAGACTCAGGAAAGAGCCACTTAGGGAACCCAGGGAATTCCAGCTTTGTAGTGTTCTCACTAATAAATCTATCCCAGTCCAGTGGTAACACAACAAAATGGAAACCTCAACAGCGACTCTGTCACAGACTGGATCCCTACGAAACAGGACAGATTGAAGGTGACGGGCCTAGAGTACAGACTTTAAATTTTATTTATCCTATATATTTTTAGAAATCTTTTTGTAATGTGTTGCTATGACAAACAGTTTTCTGCAGTTACTCTTCATGATGTCATAGAATATAATTTCTTAACCAAATAAGAAGACTCTGAATGCAAGATTTAACAGAATACATGACATTTAGCTATAACTTTAGACATAAATCAGCATCACAAATGCGGCACTCAGAAGAGAGAGAGAAAAAGAGAGAGGGAAGGGGGGAAGATTGGAAAGGAGGGGGAAGGGAAGATGGCTAAAGCCGGGAATATACTGCAATTTTATGAGCTCATTTTTTTGTTGTGCGACTATTTTAGATGTCGGACAGATTTTTGGCAAATCGTGTGTTGTGCTGTGTACTTGAGGTCACCAAAGTAGTTAACCCCTCATGTTCCTGCAATCGTACGATCATAAGAAAATCAAACCTGTTTGATAATTTTGCAGCCTATCCTGAGGTTCTTACACTGTTGAAGCAACTCATCCTCTCAAACTGAGCATGCTCAAACAGAGACGAAGTAAAACTTCGGACACAGGGAATTGAGTCCCAAAATTTCAAATCACATCACCTAGAAGTACAAGACCTGTGAAATGGCTTGTGTTTTTCAAAGTTCTGGCACAAAAAAGGCACAAGGAACAAAAAGTGCTGGGAACAGTGTACAAGGTTTAGAAGAGGTTTGCCTGGTTTTTTTTTTCTTATTTTGTTTTTTTATATAAATTTAAATTAGTTTTGACCCTGCCTTATTAATTTATTTTTTATTTTATTCTGTCCTAACAATTTTGATTTTTGTTATAAACGTGATTCAGCATACAAACAAGAGTTCTCTTCATATAGATTTGTGAAATACATTTATTCATTCATTTTCCAAATCGCTTATTCCCTTTTGGGGTCACGGGGGTCTGCCGGTGCCTATCTCTAGCACACATTGGGCGAGAGGCAGGGGTTCACCCTGGACAGGTCGCCAGTCCATCGCAGGGCAACGTTCCCTCACACATTCACACCTAAGGGGAATTTAGATTATTCAATTAACCAGACACATGTTTTTGGGATTGTGGGGGAAACCGGAGTACCCGGAGGAAACCCACGCAAGCACAGGGAGAACATGCAAACTCCTGACAGGAAAGTCCCCAGTGAGCCTCGAACCGACAACCTTCGAACTGTGCCATCGTGAACAATACACATTGAGCGCACATTTAATTTGAAAGAAAACGTTAACCGTTTCTACATCAATACAGTTCTAACAGATGCACAGTAACAAAATTCTTTAAGAATAATTAACTAAAATAACAATTAATTACTTTAATGACAACAATTCATTGCAGTTCAATGTTTTAAGAACTCGATAAAACCTCAAATAATTTGACATGAAAAAATACAATTGAAACAATTGAATGTGCTGCAAAAATGCCATAATATATAGATGGCTATTCCATGCATTTTAAATTCTATAAACTATTCTGCTTATAATTATTGTGTATGTGTACTTTACTATTATATTATATTCATAAATGAGTTTATCAAAATGTTCTTTTAGTTTAAAGTACTTTGAAACAGCTTTGAAGCAGATCATGACTGATGCTGATTGTGCGCATGTTTGCAAGTATTCAGTGAGTCTCCTTCAACTTCTGACATGTGACCTAGAACATCAGTATTAATGACCAAACTTCTTCTATGGAGAAATAAAATATAACGGTCTGTGGTGAGGGAGTGATTTGTAAAGTGACAAACTCTGTCAGAGTTGAGACTGAGCAGCCCCAGTTCTGTCAGTGTGTGGAGATGGAGCTTAACATTCACTCAAAAGTGGGCATTACACCATCACTTCCAGAAAGACAGCAAACATTACTTCATCTGACTTCAGTGATGCAGCCAAAACAATTGAAGTGTTATTTGTATTTCTGTTTGATTTCTTCTGTGTAAAATCCCAACTCCAAACACGCATCTGCTAGTAATCCCTTGTTTTATCAAACCACCGCTTGACATGAAATCTCTGTACGACTGAGTTAGTTAAAGAGAATAAGGATCTTTAAACTTCAGTGAAATTACGGTACTTGATTAAATGAAGAAGCAACGCCTGATACATGTGTTCAGCACTTATTGACAACAGCATAAATATTTTTAAATATATATATTTAATGTCTATATATTTATAAAATGTAATGTAGACATTATTTGAAAAAGTAAATTAAGATTTGCAAATGTGGCCTTTCAGTTAGAAGGTTGGAGGCACGCAGGTGAATTTCCTGGAAGGAGTTTGCATGTTCTCCCCTTGCATGGGTTTCCTCCGGGTACCCAGTTTCCCCCACAATCCCAAAAACATGCGGCAGGTTAATTGAATAATCTAAATTCCCCTTAGGTGTGAATGTGTGTGAGTTGGCATACTGGCCTAGATTGGGTGAGACTGGCATACCTCCGCCTCTCATCCAATGTGCGCTGGAGCAGACTCCTGTGACCCCGAAAGGTAATAATTGGGTTAGAAGATGAATGAATGAAATAAAAAATTAACCTAGTGGCAAATGAGTTGAACTACTCTGTGCATTAACCACAATGCTAAGTTTAGTGATCTGCATAAATATTCATGAATATTTAATAAGAAATTGAGGTTGATTTGTTCAGCACAAAAGTGGTTTGAGGAAAATCAAAAATTTCTCTTCCATAAAGCTTTCATAAAAAAACTTTCATAAAGCACATACAAAAATAAAAAAATCGAATCCAGATTTTATTATTTAAAGATTTATTTAAAAACATTCACTATTGTTTTCTAAAACTCAATGGCCTCAGTTTTGGGGAAAAAATGGACAAACCAGGACTGAATTAAACGGCAAGTATTGTGTTTTTTGGGGGGAGATTTGAGAATTAGCTTTTTAAATGTAAATACAATAAATACACATGTTTTGGAACCAAACTCATTTATTGTACAAAAAAAATGTTCCAAAAAAATTTGAAAGGCCTGAAGTCCTCAAAACACAAAAGTGCAACTCTGAAGAAAGGGACCGGTTGCTCTGAAAATCCGGTAGAGCAGGGGTCACCAACCTTTTTGAAACTGAGACATACTTCCTGAGCACAGATTAATGCAATGGGCTACCACTTTGATACCTTCTGAATTTATTAATAATTAAGGATATTCATCTCTGCAAAGACATTGATCATGTGAATTATTTCTCACAATGAACATCAACAATGAGTACTAAATATATCAACACTTATATTAATATTTTGTCATATGTGCACATATAAATGTTTAGAACACTTCAAAATGATCACTTCTACAAGAGTCCAAGGATATTACAATGTCCAATGGACAAATAATAAATCGTGTAAATACAAGAAGTGAGCTAAGATTTTTCTTTTACATTTAAATTTTAAAAACGCATACGGTTTACCAGTATGCTGTACTAATACAGATGTGCATCTCTTGCATCTCTCGCAACTCGCAGCTTTTTCTGCATTCAGTGCGCTGCTCTGTGGATAGTTGGTAGCTTGTGTGGGAAGTTGTGAAATGTCTCTCCATGTTGTGCCGCTTCGTTGCCACCGCCACAGTCGTAACACAAATGAGACAAACATATGCTCCTTCCACAGAGGTAAAAAAAAAACCTTTACCTCGCATTTGTCTCCAAAATGAAATGATCTTTTTATGGGTCAGTCGTCTCATTTTCCCTGCGCTGCTTGTTTGTTTCGTCTAAATGCATCATACTGACCCTTTCAACTCTACCGGGTTGTAGTTCATATACGTAATAATTTTTTAAAATGTATATATTGCCACATTATGTCATTTAAGTGTCATTTAAAAATGAAATGCATATCATTCATATTAAATTAGATTCAGCTCACTGGAAAGTGGCACTATTTGAGGTATTTTTAGAACAGGTGGTGAGCGACTCATGTGGTCCTCATTGGCGGCAAGTTTGCAAAATACTCTGGCCTCTTCGAGTATGGAGGGGACTTAGGGCAGAAGGTATGGGTGTTTTAAGGTTTAATTGTCTGTAGTCGATACAGGAGTTTTGGGAGTCATATTTTTATCCACAAAAAGAAACTCCTAAATATATCCTTCCATGGTTTTTGCTTCGGGTACAGATAATGGATAGATGTGATCCTTGAGTAATCAAGCTTTTGGGACTAGGTGTGACTGGAGTCAGCATTGAAATCTTTGTCTGGGAGAGACTTTGTTGATGCAGTAACTACCTTGTGTCTTATTGCTGTGTTTAATTTGATTTAGATTTTTTTCTTTTGTTCATTCATTCATTTTCGAACCAGCTTATTCCCTTTCAGTGTCAGGGGAGTCTGCCGATGCCTATATCCAGCACATTGGCCGAGAGGCGGGGGTACACCCAGGAGAGGTCACCAGTCCATCTTTCCATTCACAGTATTTTGTGCCTAAACGTTTGAGTCATGCTGTAGAGTTACTATATTTGCATTGATCAGTTGGGCCAGGAGGTGAGACGCTTCCCTTCTTATATAGCCAATGTTGTCCTCACTATCGCCCCTACTTCAGACCCTGATCTGAAGTGAGAGCAAGTTCGGGCATAAGAAAGTCTTTTCCACAATGAGATCGTTTATATTTGAACCAAGAAATGTTTAAGTACCAAACTGTTTGTTTTAACAGTTCAGTCCCTGAAGGTAGATGTTGTACAGTGGTTTCTCTGATGAAATGTTGCTTGGGGTTCTCAGGTGCTTCAATTTAAGGAAGAAACTTTGCGAGTTCCATTAACTGGAGATAATGATGGTATCTCTGGTTAGGCCACTGGTTTGGATGATCAGATCGTGCTGGGGGTTTGTGCCAATCTCTTAATTGATGTCATGCATTTAGCTGGCAAACACACATTGAGAAAAGCACCAACATAAGGGAGTTGAATTCTTTATCTTCCTCCTCGAACTGACAGTTGGAGTCCTTATATCAGCCTCAACAACCATAAGGTGGCCTCCGGGCTTGATATAATGAGCTATTCTCTCGAGTACCACCTCCCTTGCAGGGCTGATATTGCCAGAACCCATGCCTTGTCACACATGGTAGGGTGATGTTAATTCAAGTAGATTTAAAGTGCCTTTAAACAATTAGTTTTCTTTAAAAAAAAAAAAAGGCACTGTAAAATATGCTGCTAACCTCAACAAAATTAGCCTAAATTGCTTAAAAAAACACACATACCAAAGTAAATTGTATGCTATACTTTGGAGCGTATGCATGGTCATGGTGTTGTCTTCTTTTCAAAAAGACACTCTGAGGCGTTTCCTCAGTTCCCTCCGCATTTCTTACTTTTATTGAGGAAAATTACTTTGAGCGCACTAACAAAAAGACAGAAAATGAATCAGCCACATTTTTTTGGCTGAGAGTTGCATGCAGATTACTATAGTTAGCTGGTATGGATCAAAACCTGGAGCCTCACCGAGCCAATTTTTTTTATTTAAATTCCCCAATAAATAGCTTTTTACTAGTGCTGTCAAAAAGAGCACATTAACGCATGCGATTAATTTGAAATATTTTTTGGCAATAAATGCGTTTTTGTGTGTGTGGGTGTGCGTGTGTGTATTTCAGTGTGTTCAACTGTAAAGAAAGCATGGATAAGATAAAAAAAGGAACTTTTTGGCACAGTCTGTTAAATTAATGCCTTTATTTTTGCCTTTTTGACCCATTTAATAGTTTTCCCTATTTATTTTAATTTTTCTTAGTCATCTGATCACTCATTTGGGATCTCTCCGCTGTCTGTCCCTTCCCATCTGGCTTCCTATTTAGCTTCATTACTCCCCAGGTGTTTTGTGTAATCCTGTGTACATATTACCACGCCTACGTTAGCTTGGCACGGACCATTGTTTATCACTAAAGATCGTTGTCACGCAGCAAAGGCCTTGTGTGTAACTATAGCGAGTTTGTGAACGAAACCTGGTCATTCGTTCATATTGCTTAGATTATTCCTCCCCCTTTGGAGAAGTCTTTTGTTATTCAAGTTTTTCCTACGAGGGTCTTTTACATTTCCTTTTGTGTTTATATTACTTGTTTGTGTGATTAATAAACTGTAAATATGGCTATAAATATGGCTTTCAAGCAAACCGTTAATTTGGAGGATTTTAAGGGTTTATTGCAGGTATGTTGTTTACAAAAAGTTAAACAAAATTTTAATAAACAATCAGATTATAAATGTAAATAGTTTATTTGTATTCAGTTTTCATTAATAATTTATATTTTATACATCTAAAAAGTTTCAGTTTTTTACTTGTGATTAAACACAGATTCTTAACTTTTTTTTAACCGATTGACGGCACTATTTTTTAAAGATGTTTATACAAAGACACATGTGACATGGTTTACTTTTTTCGGAAGTATCATGGCATGAAGTTAACTATGCCGAAACTGTAACTACAACGAAACATGTTCACTTAACCCTTTAGAAGTCTCTGCACACACCGGTGCATGTGCCAATCACACTGGCTGTTCGGAATTAGGAATCACACAACCCAGCTATTTTTTTATTTTGATTTCAAATATAATGAATGGTTTCAAAAATTTTATTGTTTGGCTATTTTTGGTTTTAAACAAACATTGAAGAGTTTCGATACATCATTTGCAGGTAATTCTAATAAAAATGTGAGAAAAATGCGTGATCGTCTTATAGGTGCCATCCAGTGGTGAAAAAAAAGGGATAACCTTCAGAGGACCTATACAGCTTGAAACCATGTAATGCTTGAAATATCAAAAAGCACATTCGTTGTCTTATATTATTTATTTATTTTTAATGATAAATAAAAAATAAATAAACTTTGTTTGTTCTATGTATGTTTTTTTTTTGCAAAACAAAATAATACACTGTTCACAAAACAATAAATAAAAAACATACACACAACAAACAAAGGTCTACATAAACAAAACATTTCTATGTAATATCATTCATCCAGGGCCATTCTAGTGACACGTTTTTTCCAAACAGTGGTAGTGCGGCAAGGTTTGTTGTGATTGGATTATTGTGTGCAGTGCATGATGGAGACGCATTGTCCATTCCAGTGCAACAGTATAGTTTTACACTCAGTGCGGCGTTTTAGCAATATAAGCCAGATTATAAAAGTTCTAAGCGGCTTTAGGATGTCACATTGTCACAGAAAAACTAAAGATTTGTTTTAATGGCAATCCAAAATCCATAATAGGGCCATTTAAGGTTTTGTAGTAACAAGATTAGAATTGTTTTGAATGCTCATCATCTGTCCTTTATAAATCAGTCCCGACTGTTTGTCGTTAAATTGTATTTTAGTTTAGGGTGTTGTGTAATGGTAAGGTGAATGCAGTCATTAAGCTGTGTCCTCAATGTGCTTTTACCTAATGTGTAAGCAACTTAATTATCTGTAAATTTAAATGCATTGCTGGTTTTAATGCGAATAAATAGTTTATTTCAGGGTGTCATTACATGTACGTAATAGACTTGTTAAATGTTCAAATCAATATTTGAGATTACTGACTATTTAATTGATCCACAATCTTGCCAATGATGTTTAAAATCAATACCTCACAATATGTTTCACACAGGGCAGTGCTTGCATGCCGGCTGTGTAAATGGATGTAACATCAAAGGCTTATTTTGCAACGGAGCAATAAAAAAAGCCTGTTAGTTTATGTTCGCAAAATTATATATAGACAAAATCTAAATAAAATGATACCTTGTGACAATGTGTCTAATCACCCGCAACAGTTTTCCAGGGAATTATGCTCACTTGTTATTGCACAATTAACCTTTTCACTCGGATGGCCTGTGAAGAACCCCATTATCCGTGGATTGTCTCTTCAGGTCATTCAATGGTTCATTACTGGAAGAGGGCTCTTATACGTTCAATATGTTCACCATCTCTTTCATTTTCATGGAAATGTCTGCATTTATCAGACATCTGAAAGAAGTTACACATGAGGGATTAGTATAAAATATGCAAATTAATGTATTAGACATGTTCTCTGAATCAGTGCACTAAACCAATCACTTTACTTCGCAGTCAGACAAATACATTTAATATGCTTTCCAATCAACTAGATTTGAACTGCATTCAACCAACAATTCACATTTAAACAATGTAACAAGAGATGTTTATTTGTTCAAAACTGTAATTGCCCAGAAATACTAGTACTAGTTAAAAATCGTTAAACATTAGAAGTCAGCGGCTGTTTTGAATTAAGCGTAAATGACGCGACCCACCTACAGGTCAATTTTGATTCCAAATATAATGTGTAGGTTTCAAAGGTTATTCGTTTTTTTGTTTTTTTTTATTAATTTTTGGTTTTGAAGGAACATCAGAAGAATTATGAAACATAATTAAAAAAGGTACTTCAAACTAAAATGTGAGTCTGTTTTGTTTAACAGACTCAAAATAAGTGCTTTCTAGCGGTGAAAATAAGGGATAACCCTTGGAAGTACAAGACCTGTGATATGGATTGTGTTTATCAAAGTTCTGGCACAAACAACTGTTTGGAACAGTGTATGAGGTTTAAGGAGAGGTTTGTCTGGATTTTTGATACAATTTTCACGTCGCTTTTGACCTTGCCTTTACTTTTTGAATTATATTTTGTCTACCCACTGTTGATTTTTTTTTTAATTAAACATAAAAAAAATATTCTTAATTTTTTAGAGATTTTTACTGCAAAAAAAGTCAAAATTAAAAAAAAAAATCTGGGGTTGCACAAAAAAATTATATCAAACATTTCCACATTTAAAGATAATTTATTGTATATTGCACATATATTTCAATAAAATTTAAACATGGATGTAAACAATTGTGTACTTAAATACAAGTGCTCTCACTTTCAAATTTTGTGGCAAGGATTTTTTTTAAAATTCAGAATTCTTTTTGTTTGTGTGTGCTTGTTCACATTTCAAATAATATACAAGCCCTATACAATTCCTTTAGAATAGTGTGAAGGTAATCTCAGGCAGAGTGCCATGGCTAGCAGGCTGATATTGGAGCTGACATAACTCTCTATTTTGTATAAACACTTATATTTCTTATTTATTTACTCAATACAATTACTCAAAGACACAAGTAGTCTGCGATACAACAAAAAGGGAGTGGATGAAGACACAGGATGTATGTGCACAGAGTAATCACATAATGAACATAACTAACAAGAATAACAACATGTGAGGAACTATGATAGACAGGGGCAAAGGGACGTGGCATTCTCCTTATGGGGTGTAGTTTGCATCAAACAATATGGAATATATTTATCCCATCAATTTCCCCAATGCCTTACAGTCTTGACTTAAGAAAAAAGAATAGTATTGGTCCTGGATGCAGTCATCGATTTATTACATTTTGATTGGGGCCAAGCCTGCGACTCTAGTCTTATTCTATCCACTGTGCCCACAATGAAGCCATTTCCTTTGGATATTAAAGACTCTCCAGGATCATCATACTGTTAGAGCCCACAACCCAAATCAAGATCACCTGCAACCACTTACCCCAGCATCCAATCACTGTCACCAAAGTTTGTGAGAGATACAACAATATTGTCAATGTCCTTCCCCATGTTTACTTCCTGGACTCCCTCACTGGCTTTTTTCACAGTTTTCTACGTGAGTTACCCACCTTAATCTGTTTACCTGTGCTGTATTTATTCTCCAGATCTAGAAGGCTCTTACAAGAGTGTACCAGTTGGTGCATGATGTCCACCATTGGCTTAGTACCTGAGATGAGCCCATCTGTGAACATCCTTGCCTGTGTGCCTTAGATACTCACCCATAGTGTGCTAATAGCCTCTATAAAATCAACTAACTGGCCTTCCAGTGTGCACTGGGGCAGTTTCCAGTCCAATATGAAACAGCTAGGAATCAGCACCTCTAAATCTGAGGATATGGTTCTTAGTCGGAAAAAGGTGAAATAGTCCCTCTGAGTTGGTAAAGGGACCTTACCCCAAGTGGAGAAGTTAAAGAATCTTGGGGTTTTGCTCATGAGTAAGGAAACTATGGAACGAGAGATTGACAGATGAATTGGTACCTCTGCCGTGGTGAAGAAGGAGCTGAGTTGTGAGGCAAAGCACTCAATTTACTGGTCAATCTACGTTCCTACCCTTACCTATAGCCATGAGCTCTGGGTCACGACCCTAAGAATGAGATCGCGGATACAACCGACTGGGATGAGTTTCCCCCGCAGGGCACTCCCTTAGAGATAGGATGAGGAGCTCAGTTGCCTCGGAGTAGAGACGTTTTTTTTCCGGATGCCTCCTTGGGGAGGTGTTCAGGTAATGTCCCTCTGGGAAGAGGTCCCAGGGAATACCTAGGACATGCTGGAGAGACTTTTGAGATTCAAGAGGCCATTGAATGCTTTTGTGTCTCCCCCGATGAACTGGAGGAGGTGTCTAGGGAGAGGGATGTCTGGACATCCCTGCTTAGACTGCTCCCCTGTGCTTTTCGGATAGGCAGAAGAAGAAGAAATAAAGAGGTGTAGAAGTGCAAAATTGGTGGGGACAAAATGGCTACCAGTAGATACACAGTATAAATGTAGAATGTATAGAAAACGTTCCACATCCCTAGAAATATCTAAGTAGCCCAATTTCTACTTCTCCATCAAGCCTACGCATGGCCCACACCATAGCGTTTGAATAGATGCAGAACCCTATGGTTGCACCAGACATAGTCATGAATGAAGGGATATTGCTGCGCACTTAGGTTATGCAGGCCATGTGTTGGCTTGATGCAGAAGTAAAAATTTAAACCTGAAAGCCCCCCCCCCAGTGGGGTTACAGGAGCAGATTTAATTGCGTTTACATGAGTTTTGAAATGCTAGTTACATATGCAGGAGGTCGATATATAAATATAAGGAGTTCAGAGGTTGAACATGTTTCTGAGGTGTAATGAATCGATGCGAGAAATGTCATTATTGAATGAACTACTGTATATCGGACAATCTGACATTCCTCTTTTGGTAAGTGTAATTGTTCCTGAGCTGTCCACCGTGTTCTATCTTTACACACAGCCCTTTGTAAATTGTTTGTTGAGCCCAAGCAGCTGCTTTTAGATGTGAAGGTCACTCAAGTCCGGCTCGAATGGCAATTGTCATTGTAATTTAGCTCGGCTGCTCTCAAAGTTCATTCCAAGAGAACAACAGGTCGTTGCCAAAATAACTTTCTAAAGAGATCTTGCATGGTTTACAGGCTTGTCTTCTGTGCTCTGCTTTCAAGCATGTTTGAAATGTGTTTGACCCTGGTCACTTGATACGGTCTTTGCAGTCTGTGTTGTTATGCAAAGCTTGAGCCATACATACAGCTCTCTCTCTTTCTTTCGGCAAAATGCGGACAGTAGGGCGGTGACATGAGCATGAACATAAACTTTCTACGGATTATATAATTTGTGTTTCTAAAAGTCTAATACAACAACTGTTTCCAGGATGGCCACACGTTGTTGCAGTACCTTGATCAAGGATAAATGTCTTGTAAAGATTCATTATATGAAAGGTTTCAACAACCATAAATGTTCAATTGAGAAAAAAAGGTATTTTCTTGTATAGAAGAAATAGTTTTCAGATTTATTTAATAAAAGATGCTGTGAAAGATACACCAATACAATAGTTCTAATAGAAATGAATGAGTCTCTAATAATTAAGTTCAATCTACATTCTTATTTAAAACATTAATTCAATCTTTTGGTTTACAATCAAAATACTATACAAACACTCCACCAGGATTAAAGCTACAATGAGCGACCAAAGGGCTCCAAACCCTATTTAGGATATACATTGAAGTGAGAATTGTCAACATTACTGAAAGAAACAGGCAACTTTAATAATGAAAACCCTTACATAACGTGTTGTGACCCCTATTTTCGGACTGCAATTGAGTTAGAATATTTTTTCTGTCATCGTTTCGCAAATAAATGTGACATAAGTCAAAATTGGAAAAAAAAGAAGTACTTTATCAATGTTAAATGTAATTAATGTGGCCAACTGGTGGCGCTGTAACTGAGTGAGTATGTTCTAGAGGTGTTCAGACATTGACCGTTAACCTGACGGTGGTTGAGTTATAACAACTTCTTTATTGTGTAATGTCGACTTTCGATGGTGCCATGGACACGTAGTTTCAAAACATAGCAATTGAACATCCAACAAATCCTAAGATGCAACTGGTTTAATTTGGAAGTCAACTGATAAAATTTGAAAGGGTTTGTACAAACTAACTCACATCACATTGGTTTTGGGAACTCACTTCAATCGATAGACTCCAACAAAAAACAGAGTTATTACTACAGTGATACCCCGAGTTACGAAATTAATCCGTTCCAGGGTGGCTTTCGTATATCGAACATTTCGTATCTCAAAGTAAGTTTTACATGTAAAACAACTTATCCATGCAACAGCTCTCAGAAACAACAATGTAAGTAAATGAAAAAAGGGAAAACCAGAGAAAAATCAAGTTTCTTCAATCCTTAAATCTACACATTGTTAATGTAATAAATGATAATAAAACGCATGTAAAATATGTAATATGTACACAAACGTAAAACCTTACCTTGAGTGAGGTGGAACGGATGGCAGAAAACATTACGGCACTACATAAGAAAGTTAATTTTCTCGAGATATTTCACAAATTACTGACACCAACACGGTTTCAAGCGCAAGCTGAGACAGTACCCAGTGTGTGTCTAGGGATGGAGAGAGCGCTTCTGAGAACGCGTCACTGTAACTTGCGCTACAGAAAAGCACTTTCCACGTCATAAACTTTATTTCTTTTACGACACCTTGACTCTAACCTTTTTTATAGCACAGTATTGGTAATCTGCACATAATGTTTTGCTCGATTTAAAACTGATTTAAAGTGTTTTAAGGCATATCAGCCCCCTTTTAGCACTGTCTGCAATGGGAGAATGGAGCGCCAGGACTCCAAAGTGCAGCTCAACGTCAAATTTAATAGAGCAATTCATAATAGAGCAGAACTGTTGGTGTTTTTTGTATATTGGGATTTTTTTTTCATATCTGGAAGGAAAATATTTCCTGCGAGACCTTTCGTATCTCGAATATTTCGTAACTCGAAGCATTTCGTATCTCGGGGTACCACTGTAATTAAAAACAGGAGAAAATGTGGCGCTATATCTGTGTTCAGGCTTGGAACCAAACCAACCAAATCTTTTGTAAAACATATAAAAATATTCCATTTTCATTTTGTAATATATTAAAATACCATTCCCTGTAGCATAACTAACAATAAAAACATAATTTCTGCTGTTTAAAGTTCAACAAAAGCAGGGAGAGTTTAACTAAACGATTGAACCCCATCCCTCTGTCTGTTCAGATGGATGAGAGCGTCTGTTTCGGAGAAACAATGTGTCTCAAATAGAAACTATAGAGCATGTCCTTATAGGGCCTTCACTTTGGGTTCTGGCACCTTCCAGGGACAGAAGGGGATAGGGCATACCTGCTGGAGCGAGAGAATAAATACCCCCCAGGCCTCATGGAGTCCTGCACCCAGAGCCTGTCTCACCCATTCGAGTCCATCCACCCCTGTCCATTGCATCTCTGCGTCCTTCAACATGGCCCCCAAGAAGAAGGAAGAGCCCAAACCCGCAGAAGCCCCAAAACCCCCAGAGCCTGAACTTCCAAAGGTGCCCGAGTTTAACCCCGCTGAAGTTCAGGTATGAAAATAATTAGATTAAGAAAAAGACTTACACACTAACGTTTGAAAGAGAGCATGTAATCCTGCAAAAAGTGCTTTTGTTGTTACTCTTATGAAATGTACAAATGCTAAAGGTTGTTAATGAATTAAAATGCTAAAAAAATTGCCTTAAAAATGTTTCAATTACATTCTAATATGGAGTGGTGCAGAAGGTACATTTGATAACTAAACTTATAAAGTTAGAATGACGTAGAATTTTCACAAAATGAAGCACATTTTTAATATTCAAAGTTTGAATACATTTTGAAATCTCAGTCAAATGCTAATGACATTTGAAATTATTATTAAATATTATTGATTTTGCATTACATTGTTAGAAATAAACACCTTTGAGTACCCTTCATTATGAATCTATATTTGCCTTCCCAGCACAATACTCTGACTGAGCAAGTAGTGCCGCTCCCTACATGCAAAGTACCACCATTATCCCGTTTGCTCACAAGAAAACAAGTTTATAACAAAAAATTTTTTAATAGTTATGTATTAATACTACATCTGCAATTGTGATATGCATATATCTATGTGTATATTATATTTAGAAATATTTTTTAATAATAAACGTATATAAATTTACACTGAAACAAGCTTCTTGTTGCTTTTTGGTACACTTTAAAAAGAAGCAAAGCTTCCGTTATCTGCCTCCTGTGTTGTATTCAGGCTACTAAAAGAGAAATTATATAATATTCTTACTTTGGACTTCGTCCGGGTGGTTTCTTTTTCAGGGCTTTCGTGCTCCGTCTGTGAAATATTTTATTCCATGATTCCATGAGCTGAATTTATGAACCCCGGGACATTTACATGTTTAGATGTTCTGTTTTGAGGTTTGTGGTTTGAGGTGCTTTGAGGTTTCAATTCATATTTTCTCACATGTGTGCATTCCAAAACGCTGTACATCATACTAGTAAATACAGACACAATCCACAATTTAAGAATATTTTACTGTAGCATTTTTTTTAGTTAATCCATGCTGAACTTGTTTTTTTAAAGCACAATGGGTTAAATTGTGTAACATTATTGGGTTGTCAAAATCCAATTGGAATATTTTACTGTAGCATTTTTTTTTTCTTTTTGTACTCACAAAAAGTGTTTGTTGGGTATTTCTTTAAGGTTCCATTTCTAATTTTCTCTTATGGGTGCAAGTAAATATTATTGACCATCAAACTACAAAATTTAAGAATTTTTTACTCTACTCTTTTTGAATTATTACATCCCGAACTTGGCTTTTTTGGGGGGAAAAATGCATTTAGTTTTGGGTACCCACAAAAAGTGTTTGTCGGGTACATTTTCAAGTTCCACTTCTCTTATTGTCTTATGGGTGCATTTAAAAACTGTACATCGTAATAGTAAGTATTATTGACTATCAGAATACAAAATGTAAGAATATTTTACTGTTGCGTTTTTGAATTATTTCATTCCGAATTTGGCTTTTTGGGGGGCTTTTCTGCGCAGTTTAGCCTCAATCTTCCCCTCAAGGCTTGCCATTTCTTCAGTAGAAGTTAAAAAATTGTGGTAAATTTTGTCATTTTTTAACCATTTCCTCTTTATAACACAGAAAATACTAAATCTTTAGTAATAAAAGCTTTAAGAACTTGACACAGGTGCATGGCTACTCTATTGCTTTGCATGGTCTGAAACATGTCTTTTCAGCTACACTGCTGCCATTGATACCGTATCTTGAAGTTCTTAAAAAATATTAGGATCCTTATACTCATAGTATATATCTTTAAGGGTGCAGTCATTTCTCTCAGAGTAAAAAACACACAATAATGTCCTGGAGTTCTAAGGGTTAAAGAATGAACATCGAAAGGGTAAACATTTAAAATAAAATAGAGTTATTCAGGGAAAAAAAATATTGCACAACACCCGAAAAACAATGCTGATAGAGTCTATCGAAGTGAGTTCCCAAAACCAATGTGATGTGAGTTAGTTTGTACAAACCCTTTCAAATTTTATCAGTTGACTTCCAAATTAAACCAGTTGCATCTTAGGATTTGTTGGATGTTCAATTGCTATGTTTTGAAACTACGTGTCCATGGCACCATCGAAAGTCGACATTACACAATAAAGAAGTTGTTATAACTCAACCACCGTCAGGTTAACGGTCAATGTCTGAACACCTCTAGAACATACTCACTCAGTTACAGCGCCACCAGTTGGCCACATTAATTACATTTAACATTGATAAACTGAACACTAAAAATGTAAGTTTTTGGTAAAATGTTTTTGCATCATGTGTATCACATTTGTGGACTAGATATCAACTTTTTGTGTATCTTTTAAAAAAATTGGTTAAATGTGTACAGTCCTCTTTTGGATCCTCATACTCAACACTCATTTGTTTTCCTTTTCCATGAGCCATTGATAAAAGCTGTCTCATGTCACATGTGCACAGTTCTCAATCAGCTTCAGAGTGTGGGGGTGTTTGAGCTGGAATTACTAAAGGGTTATCGAGTGTTTGCACACATGCCAGTCTGGCACAAGGTCGCTCGTAAATTCTTCTAGACAATGAGTCTGAGAACAAAAAGCGTTGAGAAACCAGAGACATATGTATATCCAGACATCTGTCAGGTGGTAGACATGTCTTGGGTGTTAAAACTGATTGCGTTATAATGTCTATTTTCATCGTAATCTTAAAATCATGGTCGATAATAATCAGTAAACTCTTTTTTTCTGTCAGATCGAATTCACTGCTGAGCAGATTGAGGGTGAGTTTTTCATTCATTTAATCACATGAAGTAAACACATAAGTACACATGCAGTATGTACAATTTCTGATTATGTTTTACAAATATGTGATTTAATAAACTTCAATGTTTTTCCATCCATCGGTCATTCCATCCATCCATCCATCCACCTTTACCCATCCATCCACCTATACCCATCCACCCACCTATATCAATAAATCCACCCATTTACCTCCATTCTTGAACCTATATCAAACCACCCATCCATCCATCCATCCATCCATCCATCCATCCAGTCATCCACCTATATCCATCCTTCTACCCACTTACCCAAATATATCCATGCGCCATTGCATCCAGATACAAAAATGTAAAAAAAATACAAAATATAACCAAAATACACAAATAACTTTTAATAAACTATTGTGACTAAGTGATGAGGGTTGGGTCATTGTAGTTAAAAGCTGTGGTGTTTGGGAGATCTTTGATAATTGAACTCTCAACTAGACCAGGAACTAATGTGGAACTAAATAGTTCTCCAAACTTAACTCTGTTAAAAATCTTAGGATTTTTTTCTGATTGTAGACTTCAAAGACTCTTTCCAGCTGTTTGACCGCACACCCACCAATGAGATGAAGATCACATTTGGACAGTGTGGAGATCTGATCCGGGCTCTGGGACAAAACCCCACCAACGCTGAGGTTATGCATGTCCTGGGCAAGCCCAAACCCGAGGGTGAGATGGAATACATATATAGTTGTGCTCAAAAGTTTACTGGCAAAAATGTATTTGCCATTTTACAAGAGTTAGAGCCTTTTTCCAAGAAAAACTTTACCAACGAAAAGATAAAGAACCTCATCTACAGCTACATCAAGAGACTTTAGGCTGTTGAAATAAAATGTATGGAATATGATAAAAGTTAGTACAAATTTATAAAAATTGTTTTTATATAAACGTTTCTTAAAGATTGGGACAAGAATTAAAGGGCAGAACATTTCTTAATATCTCTATAATGTTTTTATGGTTTCAATTTTTTTTTTATTTTGGTGTGTAAAAAATCTATAAATAAATAGCTTGTGTAAAGACTTGCTTTTATGAGACACTTTGAAAAAAAGCTTTAATAAATAGAAATCAATAAGCAAAACAATCTTGTTCTAACATTAAAGAGAAGTGTACATAAAACAATGGGTATGTTGTTTTTTGGTAGACATGAACACGAAGATGCTGGATTTCGACCAGTTTCTCCCTATGCATCAGCACATCTGCAAAGCCAAAGACCGTGGCACCTTTGAGGACTTCGTTGAGGGACTAAGAGTTTTCGACAAGGAGGGGAATGGGACCGTGATGGGCGCTGAGCTCAGACATGTACTGGCTACTCTGGGTAAGATTTAGAAATCAATAAAACACTGCTGGCATTCCCAAAACACACTAATCTACTGGTTCTACTGAGGGTGTGTTTGTGTTCTCTGCAGGTGAGAAGATGAAGGAAGATGAGGTTGAGCAACTCATGACCAATCAGGAAGACGCGAATGGCTGTATAAACTATGAAGGTCAGTTCAACCCTTAAAATATAGATGTATTTATGCAATTGATCGTGAAAAATCCTTTCGCATCTAAAAAAAACTAACATTCTAGTTGTATGTACACATGTTAACCGACTAGAACTGCTACATAGAATGCAAGCATGCATCTTTATGAATGAAGCAGTCAAAAAGCACATAAACTGAGAGAAAAAACGTAATGTGACCTCAAATTAGCAAAAATGAGAGCTGTACTCTTTCAGGCCAACCGTATGAGTTGATTAAACTAGATTAAAAGGGTAACTTCAACCTATTTACAATTAGGGTAAGAATTTCAGTTAAAAGATTCATATTAGTCATGTTGTTTCACACACAGGTGCATGCAAAGAAATCACGTTGGTAAAGAACATTATGTTACATGAATGTAGTAGAATGCTCTCTGTGAACCTATACAGATAACATAAGACTGGATTGGTTTGAGCTGTTTCACTGCCACAATTACCAACTTCGAATTTCAAATTTAGTGTTTTTTCAGATACTTTAAGACGTAAAAAAAAAGCCACTAGTGACAAATCTAGAATTTCAGAGAATTTTGTGCTTCTTGAAGAATGTTAATCCTTAGAGGTTCCTGCTTTTGCCAATCACAACAGCTGTTTTGGGTGAAGTATATATATATATATATATATATATATATATATATATATATATATATATATATATATATATATATATAATGTGAAAACAATACAAATAAAAATTGAATGTGTAGGTTTTAAAAGGTTAGTAGTTTTATTATTTTTTTTTTTGTTTTAAATGAAAATTACAAGAATTATGACACCTGATTTGCAATTTAATTCAAATTAAAATAGGAGAAAATACACAATTCAGTTTCATTTTACAGACCGAAGGGGTGAAAAGAAGTGATAGCCCTTGGAAGTAAAAGACCTGTTATATGGCTTGTGTTTTTCTGGGACAATTAAAGCACAATGGTTTACACAACACAAAAAAAGCACAACTGTTTACACGGTTTAGAAGAGGTTTGCCTGTTTTTTAAAGAAGTTTCACTTTATTTTGAGCTTGTTTTTGCTTTTGGGGGGATTTTTGAATTTTATTTTATCTCAGCACTGTTAATTTTTGTTAAAAAAAACAAACCAAAACTGTTCATTCTCAATTTGTGAGCTTTTCAAAGCTTGGAATTACTTGGAATTTCATTTTCTGTAAATAATGTGTAATGTATTTGTAAAAAAAAAAAAAAAGCTGGGCTTGTACTAAAAAGATATATATCAAGTATTGCCACAAAAAAAAAAGAATTTATTAGAGCAAAAACCTCACAAAAATTCCCCAGAATTGGCACGGTCTGAAATCATGTGACTCTGTAAATTCAGCAAGATTTATGTAATCCATATTGAATAGTTTGTTCATTTAATTTAACTTTATTATTAAAAGAATTTCGTTTTTTTTTCAGGAAATAACACTTGTATTAATTGATAATTATTATAATAATTTAAATAATGCGTTTATCTTTATAAACTTAAAACCTTATTTAAGAGCCATGTTAAATCTTTATTCTTAAAACCTTTTCTTTGTATCATTGAAAAATGTTAAATGTTAAAATATATTTAATATATTTCATGTACATGACACAACACAACACCTCAAATATTTGCAAAATTGATGACAAAACTACACAGTTTGTATCAGTTAAACTTGAATCAGTCAAACATTGGCCAAAGCTGGATCTGGCCACACAGTCATCATCACAGGTTATATTTTAGCAAATATGCAAATTAGACATAATCAAGTGACTTTGATGAACTTTGCCAGCCAATGGTGACTCTTTATACTGAGGAGTTGGCAACATTAAACTGCACTCCCATTGATCTTCACACACACTACATACACACTAAATCAATTGCTTACACAGATTGCTGCCATGGCCGTTCACAGTTTTATCAATTATTAACATTTTTTAAGATCTAAACAAAAGAGAGTTGCTAATCATTTGACAATGGTTGACAACTGCTGACAATCATTTGATGTGTACCTGAAATATATATTAATGATTATTTTGTGTTGTTATTTAGCTTTAACTATTGCTCTGTTTAGTTTTATTTTAAAGGTGCACTTAAATGTCATTTATTTAAAAACAACATTGAGAAATTACAAAAACTTTTATGGACATTTTATTGCATTTTTTCCCTTTGCAGCTTTTGTTAAGCATATCATGGCTGGCTGAACAGGTAAAGCTTTTTATACTACACCATACTGTCTCTTATAAAACCAATTGTGAGATATTTAATTAAATAAATTGGTTTAATTAAAGAATTTTGCATGTTTAAATGTTTTTTTTATGTTTCTCTTTTCAGAGAGCTCTACCGAGGACAAAGAAATATTGTCAATGTTCTTTTTTTGTTGTTTTGTAAATCAAACCTGTGCTGGTGTTTCCGTAATTGTCTATTTTTTTTGTACGAAGCTTCTGTTCGTCATCCAAGTGAGTCCATCACATCACGCTGCCCTTTTTGTGAAACAGGAGAAAAATGATTAAATGTCATGCTTGGTTTAAAAGCTTCTTTGAATCCCTTTCTCTTCACCCTTCCTGGAAAGTATTATCTCTTCTGTTTGAAACCTCAGTTGGAAGATATGACATGGGAGAATGAGGTTCTTAGAAATTATTTCATTTTGTTTGATTAAATGAAGTCAGAGGTGCTATGACTGATAAGATGCAAGCCAACATGGGGGCATTGAGGGGCACGAAGCTGATTTAATAATATTCGATGCAAAAACAGATAAATAGACACAAAAAAAGAACACCTGCTTCAATAATTTGCATTAAAACAAAAACATGGCTTGTGCATCATTTGCATGTTGTGATAAAGTTCATTATTTTCTGTAATGCACTAATAAACATTAGACTTTCATGTATTTTAGATTCATTTACAGACAACTGAAGTAGTTCAAGCCTTTTATTGTTTTAATATTGGTGTTTTAGGCAAACGGCTCATGAAAACTTCAAAAAAGGTACATTACAGTAAATAATGAACTTTATCACAATATGCTATTTTTCAAAGAAGGACCTGTACAACCAGCAAATGCAAAAATAGCAAGTATCTGTGTATTTTACATGTTACAGATTTTAAAATGAGACTTAGATAGAATGAAGCAATATGAATACGCAAATAGAAAAATCAATGCTAGCTTTAGGAAATTAAATCAATAAATAGATATAAATGTTTTTGGGCATAAAGAGAATGAGATTTTAACCTTCAAAATTTTGAGACATTGAAAAAAAACCCTTGAATTCAATGAAAAAAAAACTGTGTTGTTTATTTTCTTCTCTGTCATTTTCCTGCTCTTCGTCTTATTTCCTGTTTCCTGTACAAAGTTATTATGAAAATATGGGATGAGCGCCACCAAGCAGTTCTTTTACGTCCTACTCACATCACCAGCTTTCACTGGACATTCTACTACCGAAAAACCAATCCGATACAGCAATTCAAACTCTTTTTGTTGGCACCTCTCGTTTGTTAAGATGTGTTAGCTTCCGTTAGGGCCCAAAAAGCAGATCATGGAAAGATCCGTATTAAAAGGACATTCCCACATGGATTACACTCAAACCCAAGGGGTTTGTTTGGGAGGAACACAGAAGAAGCCCACAAAAAAAAAAAAAAAAAAAAAAAACAGGTATACCTCTCACAGTGCAAGCGTGAAGCCAACAACCTTCTAACTACTGTCTTTCTTGGAAAAAGCAATATATAAAAATATATAGATATATGTGAAATAGTTTAATCCTTAACCCTAAAGAAAGAGAATACATCCAGTAATATGCAAATCAAATACAGCAGGTTCAGGTCAGCGATTGGTTGAAACATATGCATCCACCTTCAGACTTGGGAAGTGGTGCCAGTGAGGCTCACCCTGGGGTTGTGGATGCCGTAGCATTTCAGTGAAGTGATGGGGACAGAGTTCTCATTGGTCATACAAATACTTCATCAAATCCATCATGTTTCTAGAAGGAAAGTCAGTGCGACCACCGACTCTCTCTTCAAATTTGACCATTAAAGCTTCTTTATAAAACTAAACAATTCACCAGTAAGTCGCACGTGCTTCGATGCGTAATGGCAGTTGTCCCATCATCCAGTTGAATGCTGCCCTCTGGTGGTGAGTCAGGAGATGATCCCAGGTTGCTTTATGTTTTCAGACAGATCCTTCTAAAAAAAATTCCAGTTTTCCTTTGACTTTTCAAAACTGTAACTTAAACGGAGAGCCTCATAGAATACTTGTGGGTGTCATCAGTCTGTGCAAGAAAATACCATGCATTGTGCAAAAGTATTTGGACCCTAGGCTCTAGAAGAGGTTAAATACTTACCATTGACTTACAAATGACTTAAACGTTTTTGGGAAAAGGAAATAAAGATATCTTTAAGATTAAACATCATAAGGAAATGGGGTTGTGTTACAGTTATCGCAATAACGTCTTAAAAATTGTATGATATCACTGAAAGCTCCCTAGCAACCCAACTGTTTACCATAGCAACCAAAATTTCTGAAATATATCTCTGCTTTTGGTAATGACATGGAGGTTGTTTTAGATAACTTATAGTGACAAAGGCAACATTACATTCAGCCATTGACTTCATAGCAACCAGACTATTTATCATAGCAACCAATTTGGCAGAACCAAAGCTTGGTTGATTTTTTTCATTCATTCTTTTCAGGGTCACGAGGGTCTGCTGGTGGCTATCTCCAGCTAGATATTTTTTTGATGGAAACCACTAAACTATGCTCCTGAATTTTACATCAAAACCATTGACCATTGATCATTCCAATTGGGCCACTGAATTACATTGAATCTCATTGAAGAAAAAAAAACTTTGTTTAATTGTGTGGAAGTTGAGTCATTGAGTCATTAGACTACAATTAAAAGGTTCAGCCGGCCAATCATTGTTTGTGATTTAGCATATGACTTCTAAACTGAATTTAAATAACGTCACTTACTTCTCTCTGAAATTGGCCAAGCCCTTTTCAAAAGTAAAGAATAGAATAGTAAAGACAAATATTTTCGAAACAGAACAGAGATGTGGGTGGTATATTTTAAGATTAATAATGGAAAGATTTGTATCTCGGGGTACCACTGTATATGATTTGACCAGAAAATTATTTAAAATGCTACATTATGACCAAAATCAAGCCACTCGCCACTGCTCACAGAGAGAGATTTCAGAATTCATTGTATTCAGGATTTTTAACATCAGAGACTTTGGGTTGTTACAAAAAAACCTTTTTGATAATTAACACAATGTTAAACTCAACTTCTGTTCAAAAACCTGTAACGGTTATACTGTTCTTAAAAACTTGCACAATTTTCTCCAGGATTACCATTTCTTTAGCCAAAAATGCCTCAATTAAATGTATTCATGACCTGAACATTTTAATGAAGCTCCAGGACCCTTGTTATACTTAAAACAAGCCAAAATTAGGTAATTTAACCAGAAAAAAAGAGTTCCAAGCTTTAAACTCTCCAAACAATGATTTAAACATTGTGCAAAGAGGTGAAAACTCCTGAACCAGGACCTGTTCTCTCCCTTTGACCCTGCTGGAACTGGAAGCTCAAGGTCCTTCAGGACAAACCTCCACACGGACAAATTAGTTCAAGAGCACTGGATATAGCCACAAACAACCCGCCATGACCCTGAAAGAGAACACGTGGGTGAGAAAATGGATGACACCTGTTTTGAACCTTTACCATTTTGTGTTTCTCACTTTTAACCACTAGATGGGAGACAAGCTTTAACCATTTGTCCAAACTGGCTAAAGTCAAAACAGTCCACTTATTGATATTCAGTCCACTTTTGCACATATTTCCTTTTTCATTTGCACTACTTAATGTCTATGTTTGATTTTATATATTATGTCTATTTTTTATTTTTATACTGTGTTAGAATGTCCTTTATTTAGTAAATTTGGATTTATTTATAATTTTTTATTACCTGTACCTTGTGAATCTGTTGCACTGTAGTACCTCTGCACAAAAACCCATTCGTCGTATGTGCAAACAGCTCATTCTGATTCTGAAACACCATTTAGCAGTTCTCCGGGATTAACACTTGTTTGAATGTTTAAAATGTGTCAAAGTAAAGGGGAGAGACCAGGGTTAGAGAAGAAGATGGAACCGAAATGCAGAGCAGCCATGAATGAAGTAGTTTATTAATATAAAAAAACAAAATCCACAGGAAATCTGACTCTATACTCAATGCACGTCAAATAATATAAAATCAGACTCTTACAACCACGAGGAGAAAAAACCCACAAGTGTCAGAAACACAAAGATTAGTGACAGACTCTTAACATTCACAGTCATTACAATGCAGGCACTAAACCTTGTTCGGTTAACGTGATGCCCTGTACTGAAGCGGGATAAACCAGCTACCCAGTTACATTTAGAATTAGTTTGGACCAACCCTAGGTTTTGCATACTATGAAACTATCTCAGATTTAACTATTGTTTTGGTGACTTACGCCACTCGGGTAACCTGCTCCGGAGTAGGTTATGTTCTGGATCAGAGATCGGACACTTTTGTTCATCCACTCGGCTGTTATCAAAGGAACTTATAACTTTAGACACGTTGATGAGCTGTGTCACGGTACCAATTATGCCTGATTGAATCGATTGCTTGGGCTCAATACATGGCTCCAAAAATCATCCTGCTCTCAAGGATCGAACATCATTGATAACGTCAACCTTTTGCGGAATCAATGAGATTTGTTCACATCACCAGGACTACATCTGGATCAAGATTTTTAATGGACAATATTTTCTTCTCACTCTGTCATCAGTCCACAATATACAAACAGGAAAAGTCAGAAAGACTGAAAAGCCATCAAAAAAACTGCAATATCACATTGGCAAAGCCTATGTCACCTACCCTGCCATCATTCTATCAAGGAAAATATGCTCACCCCAAAAGAACTTAAAGATAACCCACTTGATAACAACCTGCGTCACCAGAACATCACCACCAAACGAGGAATATGCTCACCCCAAGTAAAGAAGGGTATCCGGGTTAAACAGCGCTATTGTTATTGTTCAGAGTATTATTGTTTCTTTGCTTTTGGAGCATTTTTGAGGGACAAAATGTGCTCGAAAAGTTTCTAAAATTCAGACACACATCAGAAACGTAAAAATTGATGTTTGATTGGGTTTAGAAACGTGGGTGTGGCAACATGGCTCTATACTACCACTTAAGCTTTAGGTTACGGTGCACTTCCTGTTTGTTGTACATGAATAAAATCCGGCACACATGTAAAGGGTACCAATTTTTACATATATGTAAAATGGATCGCGTTTCCAAACTCAACAGGAAGTCGGTTATTTTGCAAAAACCACAGAATGTTCTCCAACAGATTTTATCTGTTCACCTTGAAACTCCACCAGTCTTTCCTAAAACACATGGGATGTTAATATGAAAAACTTTTTTGACTTTATTAAGCTATGAATGCACAGTGGCCATCGAAATTTGAAATTTTGCCATGAATAGAAAATGGCATATGCTATGTATGATGTTTTAATTTGTTTTGTTTTAGCATTACAAACACAAAAGGAATACACATATGTATAGCAAGACATTTGTTAATGCAATATTTTAATACTTTGTGTGTACCTGTGAGAAATACTTGAAATAAAAATAATACTATTTACATATTTCCATTAATTTGTCACTTGAGATGCACCTGTGTGTTATTATGTTTTTCTGGAATGTGCAATGCATCTCAAGAATCTGTGAACTTACATTTTCAGAAAAGTTTCCGATGGTTTGTAAAAATTTTCATCTCGAATGCACTTATTTGCTGATGACCAATCACCAATTTAGCCTCGACACACTAGTCACCCCACTAGTCTTCATTTGCAACCAAAACTCTCTTAAATCCATTCATCTGAAAACCATTTGTAACAGTGCAGTTTATCATTTTGATGGTAACGACTGCATAAGAGATCATCCGGGAGCATAATGGATGATTTATGCACATGATCTTAAGCCCATTGAGATCCTAAGCCTGTTGAGAGTCATTGCCTTTGCATACTGCTCTGATTTTCTCATCACCAAAATAAGATCTTGGAGAAGATAATTAATGCAAGCGATGAATAAAAATAAATGAATGGTGTGATAATTAAAATGCTTGGCATAGTAAATACTGTAATCAAAGCTAAATGATAGTCGTGCTATTCCTTTTTTTTCCAAAATATATTTTTAAACACAAGCAGCAGCTTTGTATACACTTTTCAACATTTTTTTGTGTGTTCACACAAAATAATTGGAAAACATATGAAGAAATGCTTTTTCTTTTGGAGATGAATGAATCTATAAAGTAATTAAAGGAAAAAAACCTCTTGGACCAATTATAAAATAGTAGTGTTAATATACATCTATTGTGTTTATTGCAGGGGATTATTATCAGCACTGGTTGATGCCAGGTTTCTACTGTTTTACCAAAATAGAAAAACACAGAGAAAATATGTTTTTTTAAGCATTCCTCAATGGATTACTGCGAGTACATGCTCTTTTGTGTGTTTGCCAGGGAAAACAGAGTGTAAAACAGTAGGATGGGGATGTTGAGAAGATTAAATTAGACTCAATGTGCAAGAGCTTTTAGCTGATAGAAGTACGCTGTCTTTTATGTGATTTGATTCTGGGCATAAGTCTGTTTGTTGAAGTTGAAATGACCAATGCAGATAAATTAGACATTAAAGGGACAGTATACACCTATTTATATCCAGTTCTGTCTTCTTCACTAGTTCCAAAGTGTAGCCTTCTGCAAAACACTAATAAAGATATATTGAAGATGAATTAGGCATTGATTTCCCTTTACCTTCAAAGAGCATTTTAATTTATGGACACGCATTCCCTTTTAGTCCTCTATAACGTAACTTTAAAGGTGCATTTAAGAAAAAAATGGATTGGTGGCAGTTTTACCCTACTATCAGGTTCAGATTCACCAACTGCGCCTCGTCAAAGCGAGAGAGAGCCAGCCAAGAGGGAAGAGAGCCACTTCCTCACAGGTGCACAGCCGGAGCTGCAGGAACTCCAGGAGCTGCCCCACCTACCGGACCTTCAGTGTTGTCGCTGGGCTTGCAGTGTTGTGGGACTTGCTGCTGGAGATCCCCTCCCTGACTGAGCCTACCAAGCTCTGGGCCAACATGCAAACTCCTTCCAGGAAGGTCACTCGCGAGCCTCAAACCGACAACCTTCTAACTGTTCTAACGACTGTGCCACCATGCCGCCCCAGGAGTGGCATGATAATTTACCCAAATGTCCATTTGATGAATGTTCAATTAGCAAAATATTTGATGTCACAAATTTGATCAGATGACCAGACTAGTATTGCAAGCATATATATCATAGGGGGATGTGTATTAGGCAAGTGGTCCTAGTAAGGGGTCCAGAAACAGTCATACTTATCTTCTTTGGTTAGGCTTATTTTGGTAGGCAGAAAGGAGTTGAAGTTAATTAAACTAATAAGTTTCTCCTGAACCTTTTAGGAAATGCCGAATTGTGCAGGATCTGGGATTAGTCATACAGGATTGTTTGTGGAGCAAGAGGTTGGGCTCCTGAACCTAAAAAAAACACCCAGGAGCAGTTGAGAGGGAACTATGGGGATCAGAAATGGCCATCCCAGATGCAGCCCTCTTGCAGTAAAGCCATTAGGAGATGTCAGTTCCATGGGGAGATCTTCGAAGCTGGTTGAAGGAAACAAAAAAGGGTTGCTTCGGCAAGTGGAGTAGATCATATCGTGGAGGCTAGAATAGATTTTGAAGAGTTCAAAACGGCAAGCCTTCCTCAAAGGGTTGAGTTTTCTTCAAGGAGAAACTGATGAAGCCTTTGCACAGTACAAGCTCCGAAGGGAGTGATGGTGGATTCTGTGGACTTGAAGCAAGAAGCAGATTAATTGGCTTGAGATCTTTTGGGAGGTAGATAGTGTTAATGACAGAATCTAGCGGAGGATGAGGAGGAGGCTTGAGTTAGGGTCTACTATGGGCCGAGAGTTCTGGTTGATTCATAATCAGCGTTGTTTCCTAACTTAAAAACTTGATACCCCATGGACATGGAGTCTGAAGAGTCTAGCTAGTTTAACTAGGATTTTTTCACAACACATTAAAACAAAAAATTTGAGAAACTACTGAGTTGACTACTACTAATTGAGTACATGACTTTAATAATGGATGAAATGTCACTTACAATCACACAAGTTGCAATAAGGGGAGAACGGTGTCAGATTTGCTGTGTGACAGAATTGGTGATAATTAAAGAGAATTTGATTAACACCGAGAGAAACACTGAGATTTTGAGGTTCTCATTTGGAGTGACAAATGGTTGGGATGAGGACTGAAGCACTCTCTAAGACGAAGGAGGAGGATCCACATTGAGATGGTTTCATTCAAAGGATAGGCTGGTAATATTTCAGGATATATTGAGGATGAGTAGAAAGGGAAGCAGCGGAAAGACAATGAAGCTACCTTTGACCCATTTACTATAAGGGTGCAATGCATAAGTAATGGTGTAATAAGTGTGAAAGAGAGATTTGAGACAGGGAAATTGGTATGTGATGCCTTCCCTGCACTGATTCTCTGCTGTGTCTAATGTGCCATGGAATATCTGGGTGGTGATTATCAGTAAGCGTGTGCAAGAGCTTTTAAAATGCTCACTGTCCCAAATCTTACAAAGCTGCATGTGTGTGGGTACAAATAAATTTCTCCCTTCCTTCCTTATGATCCTGTGAAACTGTCAGATGAGTGCAGAAGAGAACCCAAATGCAGGTTTCACCATCCCTCATTCAAAGGCACTCAAACAAAAGCTTAGATGTAATGCGTCCTCTGCAAATGGCAAACAAAGCTGCACTCAGAGAGTGAAGGAAACTAAAATCAACAAATGACCTGCTCTGACAGGTTTGAGCGAACAAAACCAAATCAAAGGAAAATATACTTGGTCTAACAGACCACGCGACTACAAATGAACCAATGGCAGGAGGTGGAAAATGAGGGAACAAGAAGGACAATCAATCAGCAGAGCATAGGCTTCAGGTAAGAGTTGGAGGGCAATTCAGCTCATGTTATGTTGTGGCAATCACAATCAGGTAAGATCAATAACTGGTACAACTGGAAAAGCAGGGAAAATAACCTCAAAAGCCTATGGCTAACAGATACTCACCATCCGCCTTGGTTAGAACAAATGTGTAAATACTGTATAAACTAATGCCCTCTGAAAATATAAAAAAATTTAAATAAAATTAGTACACCATGTTGGCAAAATTTGTCCATTTCTGAGAGGCAAAAACATGCCAATGCTAACCCTACAATTATCTATAGGAGCTTTTCCTGGTGCTCAAGGAGACGTTGAAAAATATTTGAAAATGGTAACAGCGCAACCAAACATGAAAAGGAACAAGTATATTAATAATGTTGAGTCTCAAACTTGTACAAAAATATGAGGGTTCACCTAAAAATCCACTTTGAAGAGGGGTTTAATGATGAGATGTAAAGATTCCAAAAGTGTCGCTGGTCTAGGACATCAACTAGTAATGTTCAACTAGATTGGTGAGTGGATTTTCAACAGCACAGTAAACCAGAAGGCTAAAGTTTGCAAGCAGTCAAAACTATTTTTAAAAACATCAGCTAACCCCATGTGTCTGTGATTTTCCCAAGCTGAGAGTTGTTGCTATGGTAAACAGTCTGGTTGCTATGGAATGGACAGTGACATAATATGATGTTCCCCATGTCAATGTGATTAAAATAATGAGTTCTATGACTTTCATTAGCTGAGATGGACATCTGCCAAATTGGTTGGTATGGTAAACAGTATGGTTGCAATGGGAGGGTCAGTTACATATTATAAAGTTCCTTATGCCAATATGAGCAAAATAAGTTAACTCCCATGTCTCAACGATTTTCCTAAGCTGAGAAAGATTTCAGAAATTGTGGTTGCTAGGGTATACAGTTTGCTTCCCAGGGAGCTGACAATATATGAATTACAATCATTAATAAAAACAATTTTTTTTGGGCTTTCTCATACGTTATGCATAGGGATTTTTATGTTCTTGCACAAACTGGTAACCTTCACAAGTGTGGTCTGTTTGAAGTTGCTATGAGGTTCTTAGTTTGACCCCATGTTAAGCCATCCAAAGTTTGGTGGCTGTAGATATTAGGGCAAAAGTCTTGGGGGAGATACAAAGACTCAAATGTACCAATCTGCATATACACAGGTGCCCAAGCAGATTTTCTTTGTAAACACCAATCAATGTGAAAATGAGCGCACATACAAGAGCATAGCACCCCATCCTGTTTCCTGCCTCATGAATATACATTTAAATATGGGAAATCATCAATAAACTAAACCTGGTTTGATTTTGGATTTTTGTCTTTCAGTGTCATTGTTAGAAAGGAAGAAAATACCATGGTTCTGGTAACAGGATAACTTAAGGTTTCAAACATTTGTGATATTTTTCCTGCTCTTTCAAATTTATTTTCAAGTCAGTGTAACAAGGTGAGTATCAGAGAGACCAATAAAAACAAAAAAAAATATTGTGGCAAGCAAATCTTTTATGTACAAATGTTGTATGTACCTCAAAATAGGTAACAGAAAATCTTACCTGATCAGGAAAGACATTTTTCTCAAAACCAAAGGCATCCTTTATCAACTTTTCAAAAATAGACAGAAATAAAATGGTATTCACAATGATACACAAATCAAAACAATACTTTCATGCCATTTTAACACATTCACAAAGCCTCTCAGTGATTGTTCTCAGCGGTTTGTTATATTTACAGAAAAGAGTGATATTTAAAAAAAAATTCAATATTAAAATCATTTAATATATAAAAATGATAGTTTCGTTAACGAAATACTTTTAGAAATCACAAAATCACACTATTTCACCACCATCTTACCATTCGGAGGATCTTTCACACACCCCTTCACTTCAAGTGGATATGCAAAAGAGAAGGTTAGGGAAAAGGAGCAGAAATGGATCTACTGCCTCAAGTTTTTCAAAAGGCACCTGAACAAAAT
Source organism: Danionella cerebrum (assembly GCA_007224835.1). Taxonomy (NCBI): domain Eukaryota; kingdom Metazoa; phylum Chordata; class Actinopteri; order Cypriniformes; family Danionidae; genus Danionella; species Danionella cerebrum. The sequence goes on from SRMA01025360.1 coordinate 79,166, forward strand.
CCCCTGGTCTAGTCTTTTACTCCAAACAGTGGGACATCTGAGGAAACTTAACTATTGCTGTTTGTTTGATCACTTAGTGAATATCTCTTAGCCACAGTTTTACTTTTCATAGTCTTGAGTATCAAGGAAAACATCCTCAGATAATTATATTAGCAACAATAGATTTCTTTTTTTATTTAAATTAGACAGCTTGAATGTTTTTAATTCATTCACCTGTTTGCCGCTGTTTTAGAAACTGCTTTGGAAAAAGAATCTCATTTGAATAATTCACCACCAGGGAGCATGAAGTGGCGAGTACTAACGTACAAGGCAGGCTGTCTGGACAGGGATCATATCAATGTTACACCCCCCCCCCCTCCCTTAAGGAGTTCTGCGGATCTCTGCACTGATCTCTGGCTCAGAATTTTAACCTGGCTTGATTGATAAATAGGTGACAGATGCAGTTCTCAAAATGTTTTCTCCCGAAATTCATTATACGAATATCTCATAATATTAGTAATATTTGTACTATAAGAATAATAGTAATGATAATAAAGGAATTTTAAGAATGGTATTCAGACAATCATCATTAACTGTATCTATATCAATGTTTGCATGTAAATAAAAGATAAAATTCATATTGTGAAATAATTTTGAAGCACAAAGGAAATCAACAATTTAATATTTAGTACCTTTTCATTGAGAAATAAATAATTAAATAAAGCATACAGAAAAAAAACATATATACATTACATTACAGTACATACATTAAATATATACAAAAATACTTTTTGTCCAGCTTCAGAATCCAAGGAGGTACTTCAAAAAATGTAAACATGATGATAAAGTTCAATATTTTTGCCAAACATTAGTTACCAGAAAGTGAAACTAATTCAATTCCCTATTCCCCCCAAATGAGAATGCTACATAAGCTCAACACAGAGTTCAACAATTTATATATATATATTTGTCCTCCCATGGAAGTAATCATCCTGGACTTCAGCAAACACCTTGAATCAACCCCAGCAGTTGACATGGCAACCTTTACCGCCTCAGTTGAGTTGCTTACACTGGTCTTCAAGCAACATGGCTTCTGTGCTTCAGTCATGCTTCAGACTGTGGGATTCGATATTAAACATGAAATGCATCATTCCGTTTTATCTCAAAAGAGGCTTTTCAGTTTTTAATGGGGCGTGTAGACAAAATCGGCCCTTTTCATGTCAACTATTTGGAATTATAAAAACCTAAAGGCTCACTGAAGCAAAAATTAAATTCCATGCTGTTGTGCATATAAAATGAGCACATCACACTCTGTGAATAAGAGTAAATACCAAATATAAGTAAAGTCGAATTGTTTGAGCCAATGTTAAATTCAGATATCATCATCAAAGTTCGAGCTTTTACTAAGTAGATGATTTTACTGATTTTTATAATTAGCTATAAGATACATAAGAAGCTTTTTATTTTAGTATTTTTTACTACTTTACAATTTGCTCTAATAATTCACCTTAAAAACAGGTTATGGGGCAATGCTTGATATCATTCCACATTAACCCTGAAATTATAAAAAAAAAAACAAAAAAACAAAAAAAAACACAATTCTAGGCAATAAATTTTGTCTTTGTTTTTTACTGGAAACATCTAAAAAATGTAAAAAACAAAAAAATTAAAAGTGTTTCTCAAATATACATCCCCCCAAAAAGTAAAGACGTGGTCAAAACAATTTGAAAATTGTATCAAAAAAGCTAGCATTTGGTTTTTCAGCCAGAACTTTCAAAAACACAAGTCATATCACAGCTCTTGTACTTCCTATGGTTATCACTTATTTTCACCTCTAGTTGGCACTGACGGCACCGATTTGCCGTCTGTAAAATGAAACTGAAAGACGATGGCACATTTTCTCATATTTTAATTTGTCATATCTTTCGTAATGTTCGTTTAAAACCAAAATCTCAAAACGAATAACCATTTAAAACCAAATATAAACAAATGGTGGGTCGGGTCATTCCTACTTAATTCAAAACAGCTGCTGTGATTAGCACACGCACCGGCATGCAGAGACTTCTAAGGGGTAAAGGATCATGCAAATGGAGAAATCATGAGACTTTTAATTACAAATTTAGCCTTGATGCTTTGGCTACCAAATAAAGTCACTCCTCCTCAGCAACGGATTTGCTTTTCTACTTATTCCATAATAAACAATTATATCTCAGTAGACTTGCAAAGATAAGTGAGTCTCCATCTAACACTGTCTGGCATTTAGATTAAAATGAGTACAGGTCTGTGATTTATAAAGATATGTTCAAACTTTTGGAAACGCAACATTTTAATGTCATCTTTCAGATGTGTGCAGTTTTACAGATTTGTTTTAGTTCTATGTATTGTTTCAACTTTCTGAAACGAGTTACAAAAATACTGAACTTTTTCAGAATGATGAAATTATTTGAAATGTGCCTTTAATTAAGTAGTTACTAAGTTATAAGTATTATAACTCAAGTACTAAAACAGTAAAGTTTTAATGGGATAGTTCACCTAAAAATAAATAAACTTTATAAACTTTATAACTTTAAAATATAAATATAAAAGGAATGCTTTCAGAATTATAAATTTTTTTTTTTTTTTTTGTAAATTTAAATCAATCAATTATTTTTAGTTCATTTGTTTATAAACCCTAAGAAGTTCTTGAAATCAATTATCTATCATTTATTTTCTATAAAGCTGCTGGACCCTATTCGTTCAAAAAAATTAAATATTAAATATATGATATATAACATTATTTTAAATATTCTTAGTTCCCAAATCACATCTATGTTTAGAATAAACAAGTTGTTCACAATGCATCACAAGCTCTGCTCTACATTCAAGGTCAAATCGGTTTTACTTTATTCAACTTTCATGCACACACTGCAAACAAATTACTGAAAAAAGATTTACATTTAAATGTGTAAAAATGTATTAATTAGTATATTTTGTGAACTATCCCATTCAAATCAGGTTTCATTCTCAATTTAAGATAGATGTAGACGAAAAGTCCATCGGCAACTGGATGATACACCCATAAAGATCAGGAAGGCAGACAATCACTTGGTCTCTTGTGCCACAAACATCAGTTCACCGTTGGCTTAGTGGTTTCTGAACAGAAGAGCGGCGGTGAGAGTCAGACGGTCTGTCTGATAGTGTGACCCTTGTTTTGGTCGAACTCTCAAACAACAAGAGAAGGGTGCTGAGCGTCAGACGCTGGTGGTCTGCTTTATGCTATGAAAGCTGATTCGGGTGGGTGATGTGGGGATGGACATGGCCCTTGCCACTCGAACCCTCAGTGCATGGTGGTCCTGCCAGCGATGCCAGCGCTTTCTGGCTGCAGAGCGCACCTGCGTTGGGAAAAGATAGATTAGGAGAGGACAATGCATTTGTAGCTTGGGGCAAGGGTAACTCTAATACTCACGCTCCGTTATCAATACAAAAATTGCTTAGAACCTAAATACAAGGATCCTCAAAACAGGGGAACACCAACGACTGTTTTAAGTAAACGGAACTGGGTTTATTGACAATGCAAACAGGATATAGAATTCTACAATAGACCCAAGAAGAAGTCTAAGTGAAGCCTAGCTGCCCGAGACTTAATCGTTGCGATTACAGGAGTTACTGAATGGCAGGAGATAACAGAACAAGTGGTGAGTACTGGAGCTACTGGGAGGTTTAGGAGACTATACCTGGAAACTGACTAAACCTGAGGAATCCAGGGAAGTGCAAGGGTAACTTATAGAATGAGATTTCTGCTGAAAGTCTTTATATATATGCATTTTTATTTATTCCAGTTGGGTTGTGAATCATTTGACCAATGGGAGACTAATGCCGAAAACACCTATTAGGAGACAGATCAGTTAAGCCCCGCCTTCATTGGAGAAAGGTGTCAAATGCTGATGTGAAATGTATTAGTTTGCAAACATTTGCTTTGAATATAAAGAAAAACAAGGCTAAGGCTTCCCTCCACAATATGTTTTCTGTTATTATGCTAATTAATAACCGCGACCAGCGTCCACAAGACATTACAGACATTAAACTACTGTCGATTTATAAGCTTAAAATAAAAATAAAGTCCATGTATTAAAAGTGGAACTTTTATGTCATATTAGCTCACCATACACAAAGTGAAATATTTCAAGCTTTTCAATATGTTTAAATGTAATCATTATGGATTTGTAGACCCAGCTTGCAATCATAAACACACCGGCAGACAATCTACCAATCCAGCTCCCTCTTTTAAAAAGCTTATCCATGCATCTCCACATTTGTCAGATCTACGGTTCACAAATCCTGACTCTCCATGATAGCTCCCAGCCCTCTTGGATTCTATACGTCTGCATATTGTGTCTCTTCCTGGTTGAACATCACTCCTTTGTAGCAATTAATCCTCTCCTACTACTCACTATATCCTCATCAACTTACAGTCATCACCTCTGAAGCTTTTATGGTTCTTGGTGTCCTGGCGTCTCCCTGCTGTTGGAGACCTTTCCCTTTATGGGACATTATAATTCTGCAACCTTTGTATATATTGCGACAGGGTGTGTCACCAGGTGTTCTTCATTTGAGTAATACCTTTTAAGTGGCACCACAGAAAGAAATCCTCCACCTGCGCTACCCTGACGTGATCCATTCAATGCCGACAGACTTGAGTCACTGGGCCCAACTGGCCAAAACATATCTGTGCTGCCGAGCATTGGGCGTCCTCACTGGAAAGAAAGCTTCAGTGGGGTCAGCAGGTTCTAGGGCACCTTGGAAGAGTCAGGACTCTAGAACATGTGGAATATAAACCACTGGCCAGGCACATTGTGAGAGCCCACACCGGGACATCAGCGCCACAAGAAAAGCTCCCTCGTGAACTGCCTGTGGGTATACAGCTACTGGATTCAACTGTTCCTCCATGAGTGTGCGTCAATCCGTTCACCTCCTTTCTCCAGAATCAATGTGGGAGACTAGGTTTTATGAATAACTTGCCACATCTTTTTCCAATGATATAAAGGAAAATAATTCAGAGTGTATGGATCTAAATGCTGAGAACTCTGAGAGTGACTAAAACGGATGGCTACGTTTAGCATAATACTTCCAAAACAAAGAGGTTTTAACTTTATGAACAAAATGTGCTTTACCAAAAATAAGCATGCATTGACAAATTGATTAGAAATGATCTTTACTAAACTTTTCTAAGGTAAAATTGTTTCAATATATTGTTAATCGTTCTACAAGTATAGAATGCAGAATAAATGCGCACTGCTGTGTGTGCCAGTGATACATCTATAAACTCATCAAGAACAACTATTCATTAAGGCTATGGGACCACTCTGAGCAGATGGCTATTTCTAACGTTTGAATAAATCACAATTATTCATATGACCCATCTGAAGAAGTGTTACAGAGAACACTGAGTCACTCAAAGGACATATGTACAAATGAGACTGAAGGGCTTGCAACTAGCCACTTGAGAACAGTTGCAAAATGTAGTAGAGCCTTTTCGTTCCTCAAAGAAAATTGCACACATTCACACACACATTTGCACGGGGAATTTAGATTATTCAATTAACCTAACCGCGTGTCTTTGGAATTGTGGGGGAAATCGGAGTACCCAGAGGAAACCCACACAAGCATGGGGAAAACATTCTAACTTCTTTAAGGAGGGTCGCCGGCGAGCATTTAAATAATATTATTTAACACTGGGAGAGCAAAAACACAAGTGCCTCGGTTTGTGATTAAAAGGGAAAAATGCGCATTAAATGCTGTAAGTCATGATAGCAATATAGTCCTCGCTTCGGCTTGCATTACTCTGGTTGCTGTCAACACAGCAGTGACGACAACGACAAACTCCACCCCCCAGAAAAAAAAATACTCTGGTTATCCTGTACACACGGACCTAGGGTGTGGATCGTATCAAATCTGATTCACCTTGTCCAGCTTTTTCAAAAATGTGCAGTTACATGAACCCGGTGCTATGGTTACTGTGTGAACGGACAGCGTAACCGTGGAGAAAACTAGTTTGGCTTTTCTTCATGACCCAGTGCAAAGTCTCACTAACAAACCATAAGTGCTTCTCAGCTTACCCCATGGCCACACACATGACCTCCTGCGCACACACATACACTCCCCAGCCATGAGAATGTGCTTCATGCCTCGATTGGATCATTCCCCATGACTTGTTATAAGTCCAAGTCTGGATTCATTGCTAGGTTCCTCTCATGGCCCCTTGCCCTCAAGGACAGCTCACGTTTACATTTACAATCTTCTTGCATATTAGGCTACTCAAAATCAATATTGAACTCTTGAATGACCACCAACTCAGACAGATATGCATCAAGTAACAAATCTGGGGAAGTATAGCTTCGTTGCAGTACTACGCCAGTCAAGCCTGTAAGGTAGAACGCCCAGATGGAAGCCATAGTAAAAGCATCATACTGTGAGGATGTTTTTCAGCAGATGGAACTGGTAAACTCTTCCTGGATGAAAACCGGTTCCAGGGAAATCACCTCAGACTGGCGATAACACTAGGCCCAGAGTTTATCTTCGTTGTTCTTGTCTTCATGACAACTCAAAGTCTTTGATTGGTTAGACCCCAGGCTAACTATGAAAATCTGAAAAAAGCTATTGTCACGGTCTGTGGGGAATGATCAGCTTTGGCTGGTGTGGCTTGTTAAGCTGCACGCATAAAAAGAGCGACAGATCAGAGGAGGAGAGTCCCTTCCCCGGCCGAAAGATCGCCCAGAGCTGCAGGAGACCAAGGAGATGCCCCATCTGCCGGCCTTTCAGTGTCATCGCCGAGCTTAGTGCCCTGAGGATCACCAAGGAGTCTAGTCTCCAGCCTAGAAACCCAGACGCCCCCAGACCATTTGGAGTGAGGACACCCTGGGAGCTCTCTACCCTCCAGCAAGACTCTTCATTTTAATCATTTTTTTGGTGTACCTTTTTAATAAATCCCCCTGTGCAGCCTAAACAGAGTGTGTGTTCCCATGTCTCTCTCGCCATCCACTATGCACTGATTGCTAACCATCAAATCTTTTGGAGTTTTAGTGACAGCACAAAGAGGAATGGGTGAGACTTGCCAAAAAAGCTTTTGCAAAAACTTACAAAGCCTTTTTTTTTAATATGTGCAGAATTTTCCTTTATACTTTTCCATTATGGAGTATTGTATGCAGAGATTTTGTGAAAAATAATTTAGTCTATTTTTATTTGAGCCTTTAATATGAGGAACAACTGCAAATCTGTGAATACTTACTGGAAGCACTCTAGAATACATCTTAAATACATTTCAGAGAGTATTGTTTAAAATGAATGACAGAAAACATCCCGCATGTGGGAAAGTGACAGTTAAAAGTGGAACCGTCTGCTCTATGTAATCATATAATGGCCCTCATATGTTGAGAAACATTAATAAATTGTGTTTATTTCAAGTCCTGATAATACCATTAGTCATGGTGTAGCCAGAAACATATCCATATATGTTACATGTATGCCTGGATCTTTAGTTCAGATTTAAATCAGAGTTGCGGTCAACATTGGTGCCTATGTAGAAAAACAATAAAAAATCACCAAAATCCCAACCATCATTTTATGAATAAACTGTTAATTTTGTTTTCTGGCCCAAAATTATCCAAAATGGTTTCTTAAGATTAAGGTTTAAGGCTCTGGTTCTGGTGATTGGATTTGAAGTCTCAACTGCCTGTGGTGTCAAGTAAGTAGCTAAACCCTCTCAAATTTGAAATGAAACATTTAAATGATTTAATTATTGAATGCACGTGGTGAGTAATAACAAATAACGATAGGAACACTTTCCCTTTAAGAAGAACTATACATGTGCTCTAGAAAAGTCATAAAAGCCAAGCAGAAAATACAAATCCTAAGAGGACTGAGCAGCAGATCCAGGTAAAGCTGACACAGATCAAACAGATCAGATCAGAGCTTGCCATGGAAGAACTAGACATGACTTAAATAGAACTAGCATAAAAGATTCAAGAAAGTCATTTGGAGACTGAGAAGATAAAAGAAGGAGATTAACAAGCAGATGAATCAATGGATCAGAAGAGACAGGCATACAACCAAATAACAGAAGCGCCAAATGCTGAAAGAAGGAGGAAAATAGGTGGAGGAAAAAGGAATGTGAGCAGTCCCATATACCTTAAAATGTATATTGAATGCCATATTTTCTGATTCTATTCTGTATTTATGAAAAGTATGTAACACATTACAGTCAAAATCTGTCAATGGCATTGTAAACAATAATCTTTCTCTCTTGTTAAAAAAGCTCTGTCAAAGTGCAGTCAAAGCCAATCACGTTATGGTCCGAGTTCTGATCCACCCCTTCCCTCCATCTGGAAGTTTTCCACTGTAGCTTGGTTGTTGTTTGGTGTCACATTGGCTTTGCAACAAATTCCAATCTGGGTGTCGCACTCTGTATCTGGGTAGTGCAGAGTCTCCTCGCCTTAAAGTGCGGAATGATATCCTGGTGGTCACATATCAGCTGTGATATTATCACTAACATATTGTTATTCCTCTGTCATTCTGACTGTTCGGGCCACAGCCAACATACTTAGCCAAGACATCCAAACATCAGGTTGCTAAATCTTTTCAGACTGGTACGACTAAAGAAATTCTCTGAAATAATTGGAAATTCAGGAAAATGTTTGATTGATTTAACATGGGGTCAAACATTATAAAACTGTAAAACAGTTTTTACAGTTATGAGTCATCCGGCTGATCAAGAACACACCAACCAGTGAATTACTGTTGACTGTAATGGCCTTCGAGACGGAATGGGAAAGAGCACCGAATATATCTTCAAGACGAAACATCTTGGTAAACGGGTGTTTGTTTAAGTTAATCACAGAAACAACTATAAAAATGTTATAACATCACAAACAGCTCCCTAGCAACCAAACTTTTTACCCTAGTAACCACATTTTCTGAACTCTTTTTAAACTTTGGTAAATGATAGAGACACAGGTGTTGGTTTATGTAACTTATAGTGACAAAGGCAACATTATAGCATTGAACCCTCCATAGCAACCAGACTGTTTATTCTAGCAACCATTTTGGCAAGTGGTTTTGTCTGTACTTTAGTGGGCGTTCGTGTACCGTGCAGTGGGATGATTAGTTGATTAGGAAAGAAGAGACACATAGGAGGCTCTGAATGAACTTTTAAGAAGTTTATGGGTAATGTAGTCAGGTTATCAGCTGAAACACTTACATCCTAAGAGTTACATTAACTCTAATCAAATTGTATTTGGTCCAACTATATATAGAGTTAACCAACTCTGAAAAAGAGTTATTCCATGATCTATTTTCTTACTTTTTTACCCTAATCTGCTGTTATGTTTTTTGTCCTATATTTCTATATTTCTGCTGTTAGCTGGCATGCTTTTTTGTGGAACCAACTTTGTCAACAAGACTGCAGATTTCTGGTCAATCCCATCAATCAGCATGGAGATGTTTTCCTATCCAATCAGTGAGGGGGGGAGGTCGGCCCTCCAAAATGTGCATACACCAATCGGTGAGAAGGCGAGGACTTGGAAAAAAAAGGAGAGGAGGGGAGTTTAGTAGTAGTTCAGAGGGAAGCCAGTTTGTTTGAGACAGTCAGCCTGTAAGACCAGTTTGTTTAGGACACAGATTGAGTTTGTGGAAGTATTTTGTGTTTAAATGTTAAAATGGTCTAATTTATTCTTACCCCCTAGACAGGATAAATCGAGGGACATAACAGCTGCATGTGAAAATGGCAAGTGAAAATGAACTGCTCAGAGAGGGACCAAATGCAGGCTTAAAATGGGACATAAAATGGCATAAAATCTTTATGTATTTTTTATTTTTTTTTACCTTGTCCTGTCCTGCTCAAAAGCCATCACATGGGAGATTACATGCCTTGCTGAGTTGGACAGTTTTGCTTTCTCCAGGGGAGTAAAACACCTGGTGTGGTGTTTTCTCCACTGGATTGGAACATTGAATGTATTTATTAAATATTTATTAGTTGTGGTTCCCGCGAGTCAGTTTATAATAGTTGTGTCAGGGCAAGACGGTGTTGATCTGAAAGGGGGAGTGGATAAAGGATTGGGGAAGGGTGAAGGTACACGAGTGAAAATGAAAGAAAGGAAGAGGAAAAGAAGAGAAAAAAATAAAATAATAATAATAAGTTCGAAGAGAAGAAAAAAAAATTGTTATGTATTGTTTATGTAATTTTGATCTTTAGTTATGATGAGCATTTTAGCCTGTAGAAACATAGAACGAAAACAAAAGGTACGCTACTAAAAAAATTAATTTTTATTCACAGATGTATGAAAAAACGTACGTGTAAAAAAAATTTATGAAAAAACTTATTTAAATTACTAAATTATTAAATTAGTAATTAGTAAAATTAAATTATTAAATCTTTAGAATTGGCTTAACTCCATATAGGATGCGACAAAAAAACACTCTGAGTGGAGTTAATTTAACTCTTAGGATTTGACTGTGTACAATCCACAACACCCTACTGTGAGTAGGGTTTAACATTTAATATACATTTGAAGATCATTAGATTTATTTTCATCTAATAAATCTACATTGGAACAAAATCTTTGGATAATAATAATTTAATAATAGTAACAATGTGCCCCAAGCCCTAACCTCAATTCCCAACAGTCAACAGCCGTCACCAAATACGATCTGAAGGAAATCCACATGCAGCCAAAGAAAAAGCACAAGGCATCAGTAACAAGCAGCTTGGTGTAATGTGATATAGAGTAGAATGCTAAAGCAACTGCTTTTAAATTGTTGTTGAAACATTATTAGATATTAGAATGAAAATGAAAAATATAGTGTTTTAATTAACGCGCTACAGGCTCTAATGAAGACATCTTACAAAAAATGGGGAATTACAGCTTTCAACACACCAGGACAAAAAGCTTTTTGATTGCCACGGTGACAAAAATAATGACAAAAAATCCAACAAATAACAGTCGACCTTTTTCTACTGTTCCTTTTATAGAAGCCATTTAACCAGTGAAAGCCTCAGAAGAAAAAAAAAGTTATTGTAGTCTTTCTGCTTTGGTATAACAAAATACAGTTACTTTTTGTCAAAAAAGCAAGAATGTTTACAGAAGAAAATATTTAAGTATTAATTCTCTGTTTTATCGGAACGACAGTGAACTCATAATGAAATCAGTTTATTAATTAAGAGACAAATGTTATGTTTATATAATTTATATAAGATATTAAATATTTTCTACTTGAAGCTCCATTATGTGATCACAATACTAAAACAGATCCTTCTGCAGATGAGTTTTTTTTCTTGAAATTAAGGATTTAATTTATTCAGTTATTCTGAATATTAATATTGAACAAGTGGAGTCAGACAGAGCAGAGCAAAGCAATCATGTTTAGCATTCTTTCTTGAAATGAGAGTGAACTACATCCCAGTTAATGGGAGAACATTTCTGTAAATTGAATATGTAAAAATGTCTTCATTAAAACTCGAAACACGGCAAAATATATTTAGCGAAAGCTTTCACATTTAAAAACAACAGAGACTCTGAAAGTATTCGAATCTTATCAGTTTTGTAAATTACCAATTTCTTTACACCAGGAGTATTCAACTAAAGTTGTAATTTGGAAGCAACGCTATTATTAAATGGATGTAAAAAGTCAAAATATTTATTTTTCAGTGCAATTCAAAAACAAATGTATCGTTAAGTAACATTGAGCATATATTTACAATAATATCTCATTTATGACATTTTCAAAATCAGAAAGAATAAAAATGTTCAAATAGATTTCAGTGGGTATGTGTGTACCTTTGGAACTCTTACGTTTTAATTGTAAAACATTTTGGAACAAGATCCAGTTTCTGGTTTAATCCCAGTGGGTAATTTTTAGTGTTCACATTTACGGGGTTCTAAAGATTTGTTTGTTTAGATTTAGATTTTAGAGTTTAGATTTTTCGTGAACAAGAACCGAGCCATTTATTAAATTAAAATACAAAGATTAAAAGCTTAAACACAACATCAAAAATAACCAGGAGCTAGTGGATCTTAAAAAGAACTATGCTGATATGGCTTCGACATCAAGTCCAGTTGGAGACGGTTCAAAGCAGACACTCCAAAAAAAAGCACATTGCAATAATCCAACTGAGAGCAGGTGAATGCGTATAAAGCTTTGTCGACATTTCTGGTTAAAGAAAAGGTTTTACTTTGAACTAGTTTCACACCCAAATTAGTGACCACTGGTTTGCACTTGAGGGGTAGAACACCAAGACATGACACAGCACCGAGAGAAAACCGAGATGGTACAAATCAAATACTCTGATTGTTCAGTTTGGTCATAATGGACTGCATTTGGGCCCGTATCTGGAGTGTAATCCCCCAGTTAGTGATTGGTATTCTGTGAGTATGGAGCGGCGCTACTGCCTACCATTACCATACGGTTCACCAACTGCACAACAACTCAGGTGAAAGAGGGATATAAACATGGCACGGAAGATCATCTGCCCTTTCCCAAAACTGGAAGCCCTACACACCACAAAAAAAGCTACAAAAATCATCAGACACATGGCACACTGGGCGTGATCTCTTACCAGCAGGAAAGTGACACATGACAATCAGAGACAGGACAAAAAACTGCTTTTATCTGTACTTTTAAAATAAAACTTTGACTTTAAATTTCATAGTTCAAGTAAATAGTACAATGTTTTACAAACAGAGCTGTCATACTTTGCTTTATTCATTACTAGAAGTGGTTTTCTTCATTGTTTGCACCATTGCGCATTTGAGTTTATTCAAGCCAGACATTTTTATATTTTAAAACTCCTATATTACTATATAGTAGCTAACTGATCCTGGGCTTTTCGCTTAAAATCTATATTCGTTCAGTCCATCTGTCATACAAGAGGATTTAGTAAAGTCCATCTTATCATGTTCTATTTATGACCAAATTTGAGATGACAGAAAAAGCCACAGTGGGGAATGACATGATTTGTTCTGATATTTAGCAAAAGGAGCTTGACATTTTGCATAAAAGGTAATTCTCTAGACATACGTGGCCTCAGGTCATAACAAAGTAGAAATAATTAGAACCAATTAGCAGTCAGTGAGGGAAGTCTACAGTGTTATAGTGCCTACATATGAAAATACAGATGTTGATATAAATTTGACAAACTGTGTTCCCTGCGTGGTTGTTAATGCTTTTGAAACAAGGCTATGATTCATCTGTTGAATTACAGGAGCTTCAGTAATTGAAACAAAACATTAAACCAAACACACAGCCACTAGCTTCCACGGGTTTAGATGCTAAAATACACTTTGTTTCATTTTTGCTTGGGATTTGCTGAAGTGTTTGTCTCTTTATGACACAGGAATTAATACTCGAAGGCATAACCCTTGTTGAAAATGTTGTGAACCAAGTTTGAACACATCTCAGAAGGGGTTTCGATGGTTATGATGCTGCCTTTCTTGTCTTAGCCGTATTTTTTTAGTTAATTTTTGAATGGTTGGTTGAACCGATTCGGGGTTGTAGTTTGACGGTGGGGATGGTGTTTTCGACTTTTCTCCTTCAAACATGGCCGGCTGAGATGATGACAATCAGCTTGATTCTCATCTGACCAATTCTCCTCAGAGTCATGCAGTTGTTCATTGGCAAATTGAAGACTCAACTCCACCTGTCATACCATCCTGATGATACTACTATTACAAGCCGAATAACAGACTGTCTGAATGACATTTCTACATGGATGAAGGACCATCACCTCCAGCTCAACACGGCAAAGACTGAACTGATGGTCATCCCTGCAAACTCCACTGTCCACCATGACTTCACCATACAACTAGGGTCGTCGACTATCTCTCCATCCACCTCTGTTCGTAGCCTTGGAGTAATCTTCGATGAAAAACTGCCATTCAAGGAACACATTGCTAAAACTGCTGGATCTTGCAGATTCGCCCTGTTCAACATCAGAAAGATCAGACATCTCCTTACAGAACATTCTACCCAACTTCTAGTCCAAGCAATGGTCATATCAAGACTCGACTAATGCAATGCTCTTCTTGCTGGACTTCCTGCATGTGCGGTCAGACCCTTTCAGATGATCCAGAACTCGGCAGCTCGACTGATCTTCAAAGAACCAAGAAGAGCACACGTCACCCCTCTCCTTATCTCTCTCCACCGGCTTCCCATTGAGTCTCGAATCAAGTTCAAATCATTGACGCTGGCATACAGGACAGTCACAGGCTCTGCTCCTTCATACCTTCACAAACTCCTCCAGCTCTACGTCCCCTCCAGACGCCTCCGTTCAGAAAATGAACAGCGTCTGGTGGTCCCATCTCAGAGCGGAAAAAAATCTCTCACCAGGACCTTCTCCTTCACAGTTCCTGGCTGGTGGAATTCCATTGCCGTCCCATTACAGAAGCTCTGATCTGAATTCATTTTCTGTACTAGCTTGAAAGTGTTCTATGTGTATGTCTTCTGATCAATCCACTTTGTACCAAACTGCTTGATGTTTACTCCCAATGTAAGTCACTTTGGATAAAAGCATCTGCTAAATACATAAATGTAAATGTAAATTTAACTGACTTCCTGTTGGTTTTGGAAACTTGATTCTATTGGCTGTTTAGTAGCTCTGGATCTCAGATTACCTTTAATTAGGGCTACACATGTGTGCCGAAATACAGTAGGGAGGGTGCTATAGGAGGCCTGTTCAGAAGGACATTCCCTTTAAGAGTTTAAACAGTCACAAACTTTTCCAGATTTATTTTATTGAACCCGAGTTGTTTTTAGCAGCCATCTAAGTTTAAGTCTTAGTCTTTTTGATGGAAATTATTTTTAGTTTTGGTCTTTTAAAAACGTTTCAGTCCAGTTTAAGTCAAAGTATATTAATATTTAGTTGATTAAAATTGTTTTTAATAAGTTAATTTACTCTTTAACTATTAAGAACTGTGTATTTAATCACGAATTAATGCTCCATTTCACTTTGTGACCTTGTCAATAGGCTTTTCATCAAAAAATACAATCATACATATATATGATCTACTAAGGATTATGCAAATAAAGTGTTTACACAATGGATTTGTTATTCCTTACTTTTAAAAAGCCAAGAACAAAAACACTCTGAATTTGTCTTTATTTTTTACAATTACCTAAAGTGCAACAAACATATGGAAGCCAAAAATAAAAGCATTGGAGGAAGAGCGTGTACTTTTATAAATTAAAAGCTTAAGGAAAATGTGTGTGCAGTGTGTCCGGAGAATGCTTTAGATTTTCCATGACAGCCACGATTCATGTAAAGCAAAAAAAGCAGAGAGACACATTTAGCTCATCAGAGTCTCGTTATCATCACGAAAAAAAGGTTACTCAAGTAATTAATTTCTTTAGCGTCATCGCTGACAAAAACAACACTGTTCTGAAGTTCTTGTTGTTATTCTCACTTCTTTAGACTGATCATGTCTGCCATTTGTTAAAACAAAAAACATAGTTATTTCCCCAATTTTTGCATCAATATTGCATTCCATCTGTACACCGACGACACTTAACTGCTCCTCCCCTAGGAATCCGATTCCTTATACTTATTGCTTTGGTGTCTGAAAGACATTAAAACAATAATCTGAAATTTTCTTAATCTTAAATCAAAGTAAAACAGGTTATTTTTGGTCCTCAGAAATCACATCTCTGAAAAACGCTGTGGGCTACTGAAATGCTTTATATCTGAACGTTACTATAGCCGCTACATCTAGGCTGCAGTTGTGTCCACCAGGCTGTTAACCAGGAAAAAGAAGTGTGATCATATCACACCTACAGTGGTGTGAAAAACTATTTGCCCCCTTTCTGACTTTTTATTGTTTTGCATGTTTGTCACACAAAATGTTTCTGATCATCGAACACATTTTAATATTAGTCAAAGATAACACAAGTAAACACAAAATGCAGTTTTTAAATGAATGTTTTTATTATTTAGGGAGAAAAAAAAATCCAAACTCACATAGCCCTGTGTGAAAAAGTAAATAACTGGTTGGGCCACCCTTAGCATCAATAACTGCAATCAAATGTCTGCGATAACTTGTAACAAGTCTTTTACAGCGCTCTGGAGGAATTTTGGTCCACTAATCTTTGCAGAACTGTTGTACTTCAGCTTTATTTGAGAGTTTTCTAGCATGAACAGTCTTCTTAAGGTCATGCCACAGCATCTCAATGGGATTCAGGTCAGGAATTTGACTAGGCCACTCCAAAGTCTTCATTTTGGGGTTTTTCAGAGGTGGATTAGCTGGTGTGTTTTGGGTCATTGTCCTGCTGCAGCACCCAAGATCGCTTTAGCTTGACTTGACGAACAGATGGCCGGACATTCTCCTTCAGGATTTTTTGGTAGACAGTAGAATTCATGCTTCCATCTATCACAGCAAGCCTTCCAGGTCCTGAAGCAGCAAAACAACCCCAGACCATCACACTACCACCACCATATTTTACTGTTGGTATGATGTTCATTTTATGAAATGCTGTGTTACTTTTACCCCAGATGTAACGGGACACACACCTTCCAAAAAGTTCAACTTTTGTCTCGTCAGTCCACAAGATATTTTCTCAAAAGTCTTGGCAGTCATTGAGATGATTTTTAGCAAAATTAAGACGAGCCTTAATGTTCTTTTTGCTTAATAGTGGTTTGTGTCTTGGAACTCTGCCATACAGGCCGTTTTTGCCCAGTCTCTTTCTTATGGTGGAGTCGTGAACACTGACCTTAATTGAGGTAAGTGAGGCCTGCAGTTCTTTGGATGTTGCCCTGGGATCTTTTGTGACCTCTCGGATGAGTTGTCTCTGCGCTCTTGGGGTAATTTTGGGCGGCCGACCACTCCTGGGAAGGTTCACCACTGTTCCATGTTTTGCCATTTATGGATAATGGCTCTCACTGTTGTTCGCTGGAGTCCCAAAGCTTTAGAAATGGCTTTATAACCTTTACCAGACTGATAGATCTCAATTACTTTTGTTCTCATTTCTTCCTGAATTTCTTTGGATCTTGGCATGATGTCTAGCTTTTGAGGTGCTTTTGGTCTAGTTCTCTGTGTCAGGTAGCTTCTGTTTGAGTTATTTCTTGATTGAAACGGGTGTGGCAGTAATCAGGCCTGGGGGTGGCTACAGGAATTGAACTCAGGTGTGATAAACCACAGTTAAGTTATTTTTAACAAGGGGGGCAATCACTTCTTCACACAGGGCTATGTGGGTTTGGATTTTTTCTCACTAAAAAATAAAAACTTTCATTTAAAAACTGTATTTTGTGTTTACTTGTGTTATCTTTGACTAATATTAAAATGTGTTTGATGATCAGAAATATTTTGTGTGACAAACATGCAAAAGAATAAAAAGTCAGGAAGGGGGCAAATAGTTTTTCACATCACTGTATATTTGAATCACTGCATTGGCTTCCTGTTCAGTTCAGATATGAATCTAAACTACTTTACTTTTGGTATAACGTGGAAATAGTTGGCGGAAAACCTTAATCCTTCAAGAACATAACAGACCTTATGATCCCCGAAAGACTAAAGGAAACATTTACAATGGCTGGATCACGGTCTTTCAATTGACATTCACAGTAAATTTACCTTAAATTTTCAAAAGTTAAACTCATCTTTTTACCAAAGCATTTTAAGTAAGATATTCTGTTCATTGTCTGTGATTTTTTAATTGATTTGTGACCTGATGATTTTTAATCAACTTTTATCTTGAATAAATCTGTATTGCTGCACAAAACTAAATAAATTTTCTTATAATTATGTTGCGCTATGATATGACAATAAAAATAATGCTGTGTACTGGTGACTTTGCTTCCTATTGCTGCTAAACTGTCCTCATTAAAAGAGAGAGTTTTGCTTGGATCAGATAATCATCTCTGGTCCTCTTGATGTTTGTGTACGTCAGTGCAGTATAAATATCCTCCCACATAACAACAGACGGAGGTGACAGAAGATAAGGTGAAGGTCTGGTGCGGCTGCATAGTGATATTCATCGTTCATATCTGTCCAGCTATAAAACTGTGCTCATTATTGACTCACCTCACCATTGAGAAAGCAGTAAAATACCGACACGAAGAATCCCTGGGAAGAAGAAAACAAATAAATCACTTCAATAAATCAAATGATATCCAATTGCAATCTTTACGTCACTTCAAAGGACAGTTTACTCCAAATGTACTCCAATTTATATTAAATACATAAAAAATGTGAATAGAGGATACAGTAATAAAAAATTATTGTGGGAATCACACAACTCCCTGCACTAAATAGATTACAAAATAATCATTATGTATTAAGAAACCTTTATAATTTCTTTCATTATTCATCTATTGCTGTGTATAAGTACAATTTATGTTGAATATCTGCTAAGAATAGTACAGAAAAAATTTCTGTGGCCTCATTAATAAAGTTACATACACACAAAAATTGCAAACTCCTCTTTTTGTGAAATGTTTCATATTTCTAAAAACAAAACTTGACGTCAAAGTTTGCTCATCCTTATGTAGATTATGAAATGTGCATACGGAAACGTTTTTAAGCGTCCTGTGGATATTAGTGACATCTAGTGAAATGTTGACCTTTCCACCTCAACTTGAAAAGATCTTTATAGCATACGTTATGACTTATAAGTCACACCATATATGAAACCCATCCTGAAAATTGTTTATCATTTGGGTGAGATAAGGCGATAATAATTATGTACATTTGACAAGGTGTTAAGAATAATTGTGATTGCTAAACCTTTAAAGACTGCCTTGACCTTTGTGCCTAAAAGTTACAGGATGGCATTGTTGGCGTTACTCTTTTTTATTTTTATTTTATTAAACAAATCCATATACAGACTTAATGGCAAGTACACATATGAGATATTGCAGACACAAACTGAGCATACAAGAAAGAATAAAGAACAAATCCTAAATATGCAAAAAATGAAAATAAATAAATAATTAAAGTTTGTGTTATCGTGTCTAAAGTTCGTGTTATCTAGTCCAAGAATAGTTCAAGTTCTTCTGTGGTTTGTAAAAGGTTTCACATCATCAAAGAAATATGAAAGTTGCTTCTTACAGGTGACTGTAGGGGTTACTCAATGACAAATAGACAAATATGGAGAAAACTTGATTTTTTAATCGTAATAAAATCTAATTATTTGGAGGTAAACGGATAGAGAAAGCTTTAAAGCAATATTCGAATTTTGAGAGAAAAACTCCCTTTAAAATCCAATTACAATGTGAAAGATTGCTTTAAATGCACCACTGAATGGATCAAAAGATGTAAAAATCCAAAGCTTATCAAAATGTCTTTTTTTTTGTCTGGCTCTAGACGTAAAATCATTTGTCAGCGGGTCTTGTACCAAAGGCTTGTTCTGCCAAAAAAAGAAAGAAGAAAAAGCGCCGGGATCAAAGCTATATCAGAAAAATAACTGGCATATTTTTTACTAAGATGTCAGCTGCAGTTCTAACTGAGCACTGGCTGAAGCAAAGCATCAAAGTTAGCTAGGAAATAATGTTTTCAGGGGAAACATTATTTTTCACACTGAAGCACTTCAAATATTCCTGAGTGCGGAAGAACAGATAAACCTCACTCCTCTTCAAATAGAAGTAAACGAAGAAGAAAACAATTATCAAAGGTCACGGCTTCCTTGTAGTATGAACAAACGCTTCAGAAAATAACATTAAAACCAATAATCCAAAAAAGCTTAAAATGAGCAAATGCTTTGATTGCAGATGTTAAAATTTCTATCAGCATCTGTCAGTTTAAAAATAGATCACACCCATTTGACGACCAGGATGAAAGGAACAAGGAATGATGTTAAGAGAGTTGTTTTCCAGCAAAATAACAATATTGTTTGAGCATTATAATTACAGACAAAAACTAAATGCCAAACCAATGTTACAGCCGTGCATTTGCATTGATTGCCATCTGATAACTATTTTAACCATGGCATGTTTTCAGCCACTTCAGGATGATTTTCAGTCTAAATTTGGACACGTTTCCTCTGTTTCATCAATTGAATGTTATTTGGTGGCAAATCTTATTTTTAATGTATAAAATTGTTCAAAAACTCAAAAATGCACTCTGGGTAAATGAACTACACTTCTGTGTTCACTTCTTATTTCATTATCTACCTCAGCTCTAATCAAAACTACAAAGATTTTTTTTGTTTAAATCTAGGATTTGTTCCCTTTAATTGCCAAGATATTACAAGATGTCACTGATTTTGGAAAAAAAAAATATTTTCAATATAGAAATAATTATGGCAATAATTTTAACCTTTTGTTAAACGTTGTATTTAGTTTTTGCGAAGCACCAGATTTTTTTTCTCTCTCATTTATTGTTCATTCCCCATGACACCAAATAATCATGCCTTCTTGGTTGTTGCACATTCCTGTTTGGAAGAGGAAACATTTAAAATGTGTACTGTTTACCACCATTTAGAAACATTAATCCTTGAGATATGCCTGTACAAAGAAAGCCTAGTTTTTGATTGCTATATAAAGTAAAATAGAGTACATTGTATTTGAACAATGTGCAAGGCATGTTTGGCTGTCAGATTGCAAATCATTATCAACAATGACTGATGAGCCACAAAGCTGATTGGAAACAGTCTATTGTTAGCAGAATTATTGATACTTCCGGTATGCAAGCAACCTAATTGGTGGCCTCTTTAGAACCGATAAAACTACCTTAAAAAAATGCCATAACTTGACTGATTCTAAAAATTTCGCACTAGCCCCAGAGGGAAACCATTCAGCTTTTTTCTTCCGCTAAAACCCACCAGAAAGCCATTTGGCTGGGAAGTTTGAAAGTGGGGTGGCGGGCAGGCGTGGCACTTCAAGGAAACATGTGTTTCAAGTTTCCATTTAGGGAAGAGACACATGTTTTTTTTATGAGATTTATTCATAAAACATGGTTCACAATAAAATAAAAAACAGTTGAAGTATATCACATAATTTTCCAATTAAAGAAGAGACCAAAACACATGTTTTTTTTTTTTGGTTTTTTTTGGTGCTGAGAAAGTGAGTACATTTCAGCAATTACCGTATTTTTCGGCTCATAAGACGCACCGGCACATAAGACGCACCCAATTTTAAAAGAGGAAGATCTAGAAAAAAAAAGATTCTGAACCAAACACTTTTGTAAAATATTTTATATCAACTGTGTAAAAGTTAACAACCAAACATGTAACATGAACAGACAGTAAACAGTAAAAGTAACAAAAAAAAGGCTGTAATGTTTTTCTTTGCCCCCACTCATCACTCTAAAGTCCACCATTCGTTATCACCATCACTGTTCCAGTGCAACATTGCCCCCACATTAGTAATACCGTAATAGCCAGTAACATTGTCACTACATTACTAATAATAGCCAGTAACATTGTCACTACATTACTAATAATAGCTAGTAAGATTGCCCCCACATTAGTAATAATACAGTGGTTCTCAAACTTTTTTAATCGAGCCCCCCTTTAAACCTTTACAAGAATCTGGGCACCCCCAGATGTAAAATAATAATTATTTAATAATTAATTAATAATTATTTTAATGTAAAATAAATTTAACTACTCCTTAATGTTAATAACTCATTATTTATAGCTTATTTAAGTGACAATTCGGTTGCATGGTGTTAAGATATGATCCTTATGCGCTCTTACCTGGTTAGGAACACTACCCAATTGCAGAACACGTTACTTACGTTTGTTATCTCGTATGTACATGTGTGAGATGTACCGTTGAGAGATGATTTGAGTTTGAGTTTATTAAAGAAGAGTTTCAGTCATTGAGAGCGTTTTGTTTTCCTCACGCGAGCGAGAGCGAGAGAGAGCACGCGCGCTCATCTGTGCACCTGACGTCAAAACACATGCGGAAAAAAACCCCTCACAGACTGAAGACGATGCAGATCGATCATCTTATCGTCAGGCTCAAGAAATAGATCGCAAATAAACTATTAGCTGTGCCCATTTCACATCTTAAAATGTATTTTAGTGTGAAAAATCGGGTTTGTAGCGTGAGAGATCACTCAAATGCGAGAGTCAAAAGCAGTTTCGCTCGTGAGTATGGATGCGGAAGCACCGCTGCGGCTACCGTAGCCAAGGCATTGTGGGAAATGTAGTATTTTCCCCCCGTTTTCGTTACGACCGCGCTATGGCAGAGATGGGCGATGACGTCAGCGCGCAGCGCTGGGTGTACAAATATGGCCGCGGCTTCGGCCTAGCTCCAGAGCTCTTACGCCTCTCATATGGCCGTTACCGGAATTCGCGGCAAAACTTTTTCCCCTCAGTTTTGGGGAAGAAAAAGTGCGTCTTATGAGCCGAAAAATACGGTACACACAATCCTGGCACTGCCATGGCATCTCTTGTTTGCATTTAACACATGTGTAACTGTAGCGTTCAACACACCTGTAGGAAACACCACTTTTACAAGACAACATCAAAGTTGTGCACATACTTTATCCCTGTAGTTTACTCATTTGTTTATTAGTTGTATTCTTAATTTTGTATAGCAACATGCCTTGCTCATATTCAAACATTTTAAGAGTTTCAATGGGCGTAACCAAATTGCAAAGTATTATGATTTGGTTATTATGGTTATATACACAACTATTTAAGGGGTTAAATATTGAAAATATCTTCAAATCAAAACATGATTTATGTTAATCATAGTAACAACATACATTTTCTTACAGCTGCCTAGCAACCAAACTGTTTACCCTAGAAACCATTTTTAGAAAGTCATAGAAACATGTGGGTTGGCTTTTAAATGACACTTTTCAAGCCAACATCAAAGATTGTATGCAAACTTTAGCTCTCTAGGTGAACACTGCAAGAGGAAGTGCCGAACGTATACAAGTTGCTGGTGAGGAAAAATAATAACGGTCATTAAAAAGTTGAACATTTATTACATAAATGGTGAAGGACATATAAATAACCAATAACAAGAGTCTGGCCTCCCACACATTACCCCGTGATGGACAGCTGATTACTAAAGAAACTTGTGCCCACACTGTTCCTATGTTTCAACTGCCAGAAAAAGTCCCGTATCAACACTCCCTCCCCCACAACTACGACTGACAAAAGCTCAGCAGAGAGAGTAGGCCAAGCTTTTAGAAATCTGCAAAGAATACTGTAGTGTGCTTTAGAAACTTGGTTAATTAGAAACAAAGGGTAAATCAATGATCCGACAGATTCAGGGTTTTGATTGAAAGCTGCGCTCTTATCTTGTCTACTTCCCTCACTTATGTTTGGGGTTCATGGGATCAAGTGATTTTCCATCACACAATCGATCACAGAAACAGTCTTTTTGTGATGTTTTCCAACCGCAATTTGTTTCTTTTCTTCTGCTTCCTACCAAAAGCACGGCTGTCCATTATTTGTATACACTGGTCCTGTTCTTTTAGTGTCTGTTTCATTTAAGCCGTTTTCTCTTCAGACGCTGTTTGTATTTAGGAAATCAGAATATGGTCACCCTACTTCATACAAACGCCCACATACATCCTTATACTGGCCATCGACGAAATTGGAACTCATAATGATGCTGATGATAATATAGAAAAAAGTGGTCAATGATATTAATTATTAAATTAAATGTATTTAAAATGTAAATAGATAAATAGAATTAGAAAAAAAACATACTACTACTACTACTAATAATAATAAAAATAATAATAATAATTATTATTATTATTATTATTATTATTATTAACTAATATCTATTATAATATAAAAAGAAGTCAACAATGTAAAATAAAATTTTAATAAATAAAAACACTTCTGTTTGTGTGCTCCTATCTTTTAGTGGACTTCACCGTAGATACTTCCGTGTGTTTATGTCTATCTTTTGAAACGCATGGCTCCTGAACTGTTCAGTTGATATCTTTCCCTCCCGTAGTTAGTCTGTTATCAGTGGCACCTGTCTCTTGTTAGTTCTCTCCCCCACTCCTGTTAGTTTAGCTTTCTTTGCTGGATACTTTATTGCGGATCTGAGAGCTAGTGTATTCTTGCTCTGGTTTGTTTCCTCTGACTTAACATGGGATCAAACTTTGTAAAGCAGCAATTTGAATTGAGAACCTCATAGAAACTTCAAACAAGCCACACTTGTGGGAGTTATCCATGCATTGTGCAAAAGTATCTGAACCCCAGACTCAAAAAAGGATAGATTTTAACGAAAATAAAAAGGAAAGGGCACCACACAAACCTGAAAAGACTGAAGAAACGAGTTGAAGTATATGAAGACAATTTGAGAAATGTCATCCTCCCCTGGGTTGACAAAGAACAGCATATATGTGATACCCAGTAAAGGCAGGAGTACGAGAGTTGCTTTCACAGCCTTCCTGTGAAACATAGAGAAAAATGACATTTTTAAAAGGCTCATGTTGAAGAAAAGGAGAAACTGTTCTCTCTTTAGAAATGAAATAGCACAATGACAGGCATAACACTTTATTTTTTTACAAAAAGTACCAAATAAACGTATGTGCATATTTCTCCTCACCTCATTTTATTTATTAGTATACATTTTAAAGTGGAACCTCAGAACAAGCATCTACAAAATCTAAAAGAAGAATTATACATCAGCGAGTTGTTCAGGATGAGAACTTGGTTATTCACAGGAAAATCAATCTGCTTTGACTGCAGGAAGAACTGCCCTCAGACACTTCCACACATGAGAAAGAAACGCTTGCTGCTTAGTTTTCTTTTGGAGGTTCAGACAAATTGAAAAGTGTAATGTGTAACTGAAAGAATAAACTTCCAATCGTATATTTAGCATTTGTTTTATCGTCATGACAATTTAATAAAAGAGGTTTAATTTAGAATATACCTTTATTCAACAAAGCCATGTTTCTGTTCAAAGATACAAATTAAATGTATGCCCAAAACTGGAATATCCCATAAAATATTTGCGTAAAAAAAAGCCCCGCTTCCATCCAACGCGCCCAAGAGAAAAAAATCATCACTTCCTGATAAATTTGTGGCAGATACCAAAAATAAAATGGAATGCTGTGCATTTTTTCGTAAATCATAACTTGCTTGCATCTTAGAACACGTAGACGAAACGCAATAAGCGTAGTCATGTCGTCTTGTTTTTGGAGGCGGGAATGCAGCCAGTCAGGACAATTCTGACGGTGATAATCCAGAAACACTTTGATGAAAGACTTTAGGAATTTCAAAATGACCAAAACAATATTTCAGATGTGAAATCGAACCGTTGGGTCATCCATTATGGAAAACTCGGATTTAAGTACATTTTTTTCTTATCGTATTAAAAGTTTATCCTACTCAGTTTTGCAGTTGCGAAACCTTTTGAAACCTTTGAAACCAAGGTCTTTTTTTACGCATAAACTGTACAGAACACTGTGGTACACATCTGGCAGATTTGACGCACTGCCAAGCCATTGAGTGCTTCGATCAACATTACATGAATGTTTTTGAACTACACTGGGAGTAAAATTAACTCTATTCAGAGAGCATTAAGTCATTTTCATTCGTGTCTATCCTAAAAGTCTTTTTTCCCATTATTTTTATGGCAATTTAATGATTATGTATCAACTGTCAAAATAATGATAAAACTGCTGTTGAGAGAGCTGATGCTAAGAGTCATTTACCTGTATTGAATTGTTTCCGATGTGGTGGATGCCCTTAATTTTGTCATTAAAATGCGCACAATGTTAAACAGGAACACAAAGTTGATCTGTAATAGGAAAAGAAAACTATATTTAGGTCATATAAATGTTTGCATGATTAGCAGTTCTGTCATGAAACACAGAAATACCCCAATCTAATTTTCTCTCTGGAATTGAGCAGATTTGTTCAAGAGCTTGTGTAAAATTAATCTTTTTTTAGCGCAGAGATGTATTAGAATGGTTTACCACTGTTGGGGCCTTTAATGCTCCTATAAGATTCAGAAACAAACATATTTAATAATTTTGATAATTCCATGAAAGCTCTAAAGCTTTATCCATAAACATTGCTGCTATCTAAACATTATTTGCTGAAGTGAGGTTTTTTTGCCAAAACGCCATTTTAATGAATGAGTGGTTTGAGAAAATATAGTTAATAAAAATGTAACATTTAATTATTTTCTTTTCCACAAAATGCATCTCACAAAACACTACAAATCAAAGTTCAAAATACAACAAAAGCATAGATATTGAAACAAATGTCTGGTTCAAGAATATGTCCTGCTGGATTTTATCGACTGTGATCATGTTTCATCTTTGTGGAATAATTATAAAACTTTTACTTCAGATGACAGCCGCCATTTTCTGAATCCCCAACTCTTTGTCTCCTTTGAGCCCTGCTTGGTTTAATGGACTTATGGCTGGTGTTTATTTTGGTTTAGGGGAAAAAGACAAACCAGGACTAGATTACAAGTATTGTTTTTTTTTTTTGAAAATTGCTTATGGTCTTTTCAAATGTGAAAAAATACACTTTAGATTTGGCTCTTTTTTTATTCCATTTGCAATTGGATTTTGGAACCAAACTCCTCATTTAAATAGCGTAGACATTTCTGGATCATCCAGACATACGCACAGTCTCCCCTTCTGCTGTTGTACAAAGAAAAAAAACATTCAGATTAATAAAATCAATGAAATTCAATGAAAGCTCAATCCATTTTATGCAAACAGCAGTTACGATATTCGTTAAAACAGCTTTACGACTGCTGTTTGCTGTTTGGCATATAAAAGAGCTAAGTTAATTACAAAAAAGTTATAGGGCACCCCACGGAAAGTAAAATTAATTGACAAAAGTATTTACTCAAATGTCTTTAGCCACATGTGGAAGTGTTTAGACACAAGGTTTAGGAGAGTTGGATTTTTTTGATCATGCTCTAAGATTTTGGAAAGGAATGACAATATCGGGTTGTGCCAGCCAAACTCTGATAGTAGACCTAATGTATTCAAACAAGAATTGAGTTCTGATATATTTCTGAAGCGAGAATTCCACCACATCTCTGCGTTGTATTTGGTGATGGTTGGTTTGGATGGTATCTGTTTGGACTCAACATTCATTTTTCTGTTGCTTCATAATGAAGTTCTATTCTTACTTACAAGAAGAACTAGAATCACAGGCCCTTGGTATATGTAGTCAATATATTTTCCAGGTTCTTTTCCAAACCAGCACCTAAAACACAAATACCTTTTAGCAAAACAAAAGTAGTGCACAATCATATAATTTTTTTGGTTCAGCCAAAGCATTTAGTTTATGGATTTTTTAAAACTATAATGAACAGGACAATGGCATGTACCATGAAGCAAGGGAGGAGAGAGAAGGGAAAACTTAGTAAATATGTTTCAGCTTTTGGATGTTTTTTTATTTATTTTAAAAAGCCTTTACACATCAGCTGCAAATTGAACAAATTTAATCGCAAAACAATAATGTATTTTGAAACCGTGACCCCTTTTACATCAACCGTGTAATTTTGTGGTGCGAAAAGGCTAGGTTAGTTTTCTCAGCCGTTGACTGAAACACGTCTCACCAATCACAAATGCATAATGCCATGCTCAAGTGAGTACAGTGGCTGTATTTGTTCAAAAAGCATGTGTTTGATCTGAACTAAACACAAATTAAAACGGCAGAGTTCAATCATGTTCTCACCACATCCGAACCACTTTAGAGTTTGTTTAGAAACGGACAAAGACCGCCCTCGGACTGCTTTTTTTGGTCCGCACTGATTTGGTCTAGAGTTCGGTTGTTGCTTTCTCACCTACCCAAATGGACCAAACTAAAAGGGAAAACGAACTCTATTTCGAATGAATCGAACTAAACAAGTCAGGTGTGAAAGCACTCTAAAAGTTCTTGAAGCCATCAGTTTTGTGGTCCAGACGTTGGTACTCACAATATGGGCGAAACCCAAACAGCCAAGTAAATAGAAATGTCAGAGTAGCAGAGTAGTTAGTGCTATAAAATTGCAAAAATGTTGATGTGTCGTCAAGTGCAGTTACAAAAGCAATCACAAAAGAGGTCCTCCGTGAAAATAAAACCAAGAGGCATCTCTGCATAAGCTCATCTGAGCCTCCTCTCTCAGAAAGCAAATTAGAGAGCAAGTGAATGGCACACACCGATTGTTTTGAAGCAGAAATATCTCTAGATCAACTATTCTGCTTAACACAAGGGATATGCATTAAACCAGTAAACAATTGAGAATGGTTCCACCCACTGAATGTATGTAATGCATGAAGGTTAACAGATGGTCTTCACATGAATAGTTCCTACAGTGGAGCATGCTGTGAACATGTGGGCTTGCTTTGCTGGTGATACTCTTGGGAATTCATCCTAAATTGAAGGTGCATTGAACCAGCATGGCTACCACATCGTCTTGCCATCCCATCCGATTTGCGTTAACTTGGGCAATCATTTATTTTTCAACAGGATGCTGACCCCAAGGACCAAGAAGGAGTGTGATCGAGTGCTGCACCAGATGACCTTGCCTCCAAAATCCCCCAACCAAACACTAAAGAGATGGTTTGGGATGAGAATGATCACAGAGTGAAGGCAAAAGGGCAAATGTTTTATTCTCCCTGGGAGTTCTTTAAGACTGCATGAAAAATCTGGCTGGTGACAACCTCAAGAAGCTTGCTGTGATTTGTGTACAAACATCAATCAAAGCAAAGGGTGGCTATTTTGAAGAATCCATAATATTAAATATTATACTTTATATGTTTTATAGCGAATATTTCCAATTTTGTTCATTCGTAATGTTTTCTATCTGTCTTCAGTGACAACGTTTTGGGAATAGTTGTAAAAGAAAAAGAAACATTATAAAAGTTATTGAAAAATGAAAACCAACCAATGCTTTAAAGGGGGGGGGTATTATACAAAATGTACTTTATTGAGCTTTATGTTGTGTTTTAATGTCAGTCCCTCGTTAAAAACGCACCTGAATCGTGACTTTGAATCATTCATGTATATTTGAGTAATCCTTGAATCTCCTGCGGTAGACATTGTGGGGTGCTACAACGATGTGTTTTGCGAAGCCCTAGCCCTATCGCGTAGCTCCGCCTCTGTCCCCCGTCTGCTGCTGCGCCACTCCTCCCCCTCCAGCTCCGGCAAAGATTTCATAGCTAAATGTAGCTTATGTAATATTTCATAGCAAAACATAGTTTCATTTTGATGCATATTTTTAATTTTTTAATTTTGCATATTGTAAAATGCTGCCACAAATTGGTGTAAATTTACAAGAGGATATTTACCAAGCAGACACGTCTTGAAAAAGTCTCTGTGCTTGCTCTGGTTGTGCCGAAAACTCACTTTCTGGGTCCGACGTAGGATCGTGTGCATAGGCTTGTACAATATCCTCGGTTGCCATTTTGAAAAACACGATTTTAATGTTTTTACTATTAAAATGTAGCGAACCTCGTAAAATGAAAACAAACAGATGCAGTGCCCATGGAATATGACGCACTGAAGGGGGCAGGGCGGAAAGAAGGAGGGGGCTCTTAAAGAGACAGGTAAATATCAGGGCATACGCGCAGCCAAGATGCTAAGTCAAATTTCTATGAAATTGTTAATGACAAATACAGTAATTACAATCCAACTGTAGGTAAAATTGTTACTTGAATGTGCTATAAAACGATACGATATGCCTGAAAAACATATAATATCCCCCCTTTAAAACTGTGCATGGAACAGAAGGGTATATACTGTGGCATATACTGTGGCACTATATATATATATATATATATATATATAT